>CM042441.1:26484731-26681827 GCA_023631565.1 Gymnocephalus cernua | reverse complement strand
ACAGAGAGCCTTCAAAATAAAACAGGAAATTGGAAAGACCAACAGAAAACACGAAATTAACTAAACACAGAAACTTGACAACACTAGACAACAAGGAGAACAGAGAATGCCAGAACTAACAAAACATATACAATTCAGAATAAACAACAAAAAAACAGGTAACAGCAACAGAAATATACACAATGCCAACAGAAATGTCCAAAACAAAAACATTTTAAAGTTTAGTAACACAACTTCCCGACTGTTGCTGCCGGCATCTTGAAGTATTAGGCTTTGATAGGTTTTACTGAAATATTGAGAATGACATGTCGTCACGCAACAACGCCCCGCCCCTTTCCGCCATTTTTGGGTGCTCATGTTCATTGTTTGTGTTGGTAGCAGAGGACGTTCTTCTGTTTTTCTATAGTCTAGATTCAAGATAATTAACTATTTTACAACCCCAAATCAGAAAAAGTTGGGACAGTATGGAAAACACAAATAAAAAAAGAAAGTAGTGATTTCTAAATGTACTTTGACTTGTATTTCATTGCAGACAATACAACAGCACATCATTTAATGTGTTCCTCATGATTTTTCTTGTTTTTCTTTCAAAAAAACAAAATTCCTATTTTGGTTCTTGCAACACATTTCAAAAAAAGTTTGAACAGTAAAGCATTTACCACTTTGTAATGTTGCCATTCCTTTTCACAACACTTAAAATACCTTTAGGGACTGAAGACACCAAGTGATGAAGTGTTTCAAGTGTAATTTTGTCCCATTCTTGCTGCAAACAAGTCTTAAGGTGAGCAACAGTACGGGGTCTTCGTTGTCGCATTTTGCGCTTCAAAATGCACCACACATTCTCTATTGGACACAGGTCGGGACTGCAGGCAGGCCAGTCAAGTACCCGTATCCTCTTCCACCGCAGCCAGGACTTTGTAATGTGTGCAGAATGTGGTTTTGCATTATCTTGTTGAAATATGCATGCACGTCCCTGGAAAAGATGTCTTCTTGAAGGCAGAATATTGTGCTCCAAAATCTCTATGTACTTTTCAGCTTTAATGGTGCCATCACAGAAGTGCAAGTTACCTTTGCCAAGGGCACTGACACAACCCCATACCATGACAGACCCTGGCTTTTGGACTTGTTGCTGGTAACAGTCTGGATGATCCTTTTCTTCTTTGGTCCGGAGCACACGGTGTCCATTTCTCCCAAAAAATACCTGAAATACTGATTCATCTGACCAGAGTACACGTTTCCACTGTGTGATGGTCCATCCCAGATGCCTCCAAGCCCAGAGAAGTCGACGGCGCTTCTGGACATTGTTAACATAGGGCTTCTTTTTGGCACAGTACAGTTTTAACTGGCATTTGTGGCTGTAACTACGTATTGTGGTACTTGACAAAGGTTTGCCAAAGTAGTCCTGAGCCCATGTGGTGATATCGCTTATAGATGAATGATGATTCTTGATGCAGTGCCGCCTGAGGGATCGGAGATCACGGTTGTTCAGCTTAGGCTTGCGCCCTTGTCCTTTACGCACTGAAATTCCTCCTCATTCCTTGAATCTTTTAATTATGTTATGCGCTGTTGAAGGTGAAATAAGCAAATGTCTTCCTATCTTTCTTTGAGGAACATTGTTTTTAAACATTTCAATAATTTTCTCACGTATTTGTTGGCAAACTGGCGATCCTCGGCCCATCTTTGCTCCTAAAGGACTAGACCTTTCTTGGATGCTGCTTTTGTACCAAATTATAATTACAATCACCTGTTGACATCACCTGTTTCAAATCACATCATTATTTAACCAATTTACCTGATTACTAGCCCTTAATTGCTCCTGTCCCAACCTTTTTTGGAATGTGTTGCAGGTCTGAATGAAAGGAAAGGATGTATATTTACAAATGAAATTAAGTTGACCAGACAAAACATGAAATATTTTGTGTTCACATTGTCTGCAATGAAATACAAGTCAAAGTACATTTAGAAATCACTAATTTCTTTTTTTATTTGTGTTTTTCATACTGTCCCAACTTTTTCTGATTTGGGGTTGTAGAATGTCTGGAACACACTGCTGTGTAAAAAACTGATTCAGTTCCTCACATGATTTCCACGGAAATCGTGTGAGGAACTGAATCAGTTTTTTACAGTTTTTTACAGAATCAGTTTTTTACAGTTTCACAGTTTTTTCGTATAGTGCAAATTTTGACATGTCAAATTAGTTTACGTGACTAACATGTCCTTCATCTAACACATTTACATGACAGGGGGTGACAGTTTAAAATATATAAGATGCCATACATATTTAAGGTGCTTCAGAATGAACAGTGCATTAATGTAGAGATTTCATGCTTTTGAATGCTTGCATAGTGTAATAACTGATGCCCAAAACCAAGTAATTAATAATCTCCACGTAGGTTAGAGCATGGATCGGGCCAAATTTTTCTGTCCGAACCCAGACACCGTTAAAATCTCATTTCTTTCTCATACTAATGACACATGTAGCTACGTTTGTTTGTGTGGAAATCTTTTATCAAACAAATGTAGGAAGGCATTCGGAAATGTCAACAGATGAGGTCATCAGCACACACGAGGCAATACGCGCACGTAAGTAAGCAGTTCAAATGTTCAACGTGTTAACAACAAGCTCACGTTAATAAGCTGTTAAAATGTTCAACGTGTTACCCTTTCCTGCTTGCTTCGTTTGTGGTAAAGGTGGTAAAGAGTCCAGTCTCTGTTCCTTTGTGCTGCCGGCAGCTCGTATGTGTCGACGTGGTTGATATCAGACAGCTTCTCTAAATACCTCTGCTTGGCCGCTGGTAGTAAGTTTCTCCCTGTAAGGTCCCTTTTCTTTTGCTGCCTTTTTCTTCATTTCCTCTTAAATTTCTTAAGTTTAAACACCGTGATAATAATTTTCAGGTCCGTTGCTGTGTCGCTCGCTCCGTTGTTGTGTCGCTCGCTCGTACAATGTTGCCCCTGGCAACCGATAGTGTAGGCACCCAAAAATGGCCGACGGGCTCTGACCCCTCCCAATTCGTGACGTATGTCCTCATTCTCAATAGCATGCAGTGGGTTCAACTGGGTTTAAAGCTCGGCATAGTTTTAAGGTTATAGAATGACACTAGACTCAAGTTATGTACAATGTAAGCAAGAATATCAGGATAAAAGGACTCTAGCTGCAGGCATGAATTTGGACATATTAGTGTCAAAAATCCCGGATAGTTTCCCGCCGTATCCAGCAGCCTGCAGGCTGAACAGGAAGTCACGGAAACACTGTGGTCCGATTCCGATTTAATAAAATGTTATCTATCAGCTTGTACACAGTCTCCAGTTGTTTTTATTAAGACACAGTAGCTGTCAAAATGCTCTACACGCGATCTGTTGCTGATTTTAATTAACAACAGACTGTAGATGATCTGTAATCTGAACAGATTTAGTGTGAATCCCAATTCTCTGTCTTACCCCTTCCCCTTCCCCTTCCCTCTAACCCTTGTTGTGCATGTTCACGTGAGAGCTAGTGCTGTCCCAATACTCGTCTTGATCGAGGGGTAGGGCAAAGGGGAAGGGCTAGATGCCCCTTCAGACCAAGCAAGGATGCGAGCTTACTTGGCCATCCAGGGGTATCCAGATACATTGCGCAACAAGGAACATGGCTGCCAGGGCGACCAGAGAGACCCATACATGTAAGTATTCTTGGCTTAAAGAATTTATTTAAAAATTACGTTGCAACCATGTTCTTAATTGAAACGTTTTTAGAAATCGCTAGCTTGCTATGCTAACGCTAACGTGTAACGTTAACGTTACACTGCTTATTTGCACAACAGTCACGCATTTCTCTGCCTTGAATGGACTCCATGCATGTCTACTGTGTTAACTAAACTCCATTAGCAGTGAATTTCGTTTGATATCAGTGCATAACACTACTTGCTTTAGAGACATTGATATGTGCTTTACATATACCGTCCTGTATCACACAGGGATGCAGGAGGAAACCCAGCAGCTGATCCACTTTCGGGCTGAAAACGAGCAGAAGTTTCTTAAAGCTACATTGTGTGAGAATTGCTCCCATCTAGCGGTAAAATTGTATATGACAACCAACTGAATTTCACTTTCTAGCCCCGCCCATTCCGAGTGCGTTATAACTCCTACGGTGGCTGAACCTGAAATTAGCAACAACCAACATTATTTTGGTACCATTTCATTGCTAACATCAGCTATCAGGTTCCCAAACATATGGAAGCTAATGTTAGTAAAGTATCAGTGCTATCGTTATTCTGTATATTGTACGAGATGAATAGTGTAAGGCTATGTTTACAGCATAGGAGAGAAGCAACAGAGGTTTGTGTTTTTAATAATCTCTGAGCAGCATGAACAATGTCAATGAAACTGAATTGATCCCTTAGTGTCTCCATCGTTTCAACGCAGCTGTTCTAGCTGTAGCTAGTCTGTGTTACAACTCCATGACGTGGGTTGTCTGCCAGGGAAATCACGGCACATATGATTCCGTCTGTGTTACAACTCCATGACGTGGGTTGTCTGCCAGGGAAATCACGGCACATATGATTCCGTTTATGTTACAAGGTAGACAATCCTTTTTCATCATTGATTTGAGGAAAAGTATCCTAGATGTCGTTCTAGCGTTATGCACAACCATGCTATATTTAGCCAAGAAAGTAGCAACTATAAAACTTGTACACAAATAGGCAGAATTACCTGTTGAGAAGAAAGCAGGTAACTTCGGCGTCCCTTTTAAAATCCTTGCTCCTCATCAGCTCTTTCCATCTTGGAAAAGCCACAACAATATTAACTTTGGTCGCGTTGCTTTGCCTGTCACGTCATTTTAATTTCCTCTGCGATTCAGTTACATGTCCTCGACAATAGACGCAACAGGCTTTCAAATCTGCCGGCGGTGAGTCGCCGAATAATCTTCTCCCCCCTCCCTCCCTGGTATTCGTCACAGTCAGTGCCACTGAGTGAAAAGCGCGAAATGCGGAGCAGTATAGCCTGTATGTCCCCGTATTTCAAGATGGCGCATGGCTATGGAGCGTCTACCCCAGTTCATGTAAGCGCAAATGTAAAATTTCAAGCCAATATCAATACTTGGAATTGATGGTGGTGGTCAATATTCATAAAAAGGACAAGTTTGTGAAGGGCAATACAGATTTTGATAATAAACAACTACAAATGTTACACAATGGGGCTTTAAATCAAAATATGCTGCAAAGCAACTATGGGAGTGAGTCATGCGTTCATGTTGTAGCCATTCATTATTGTATTGGTACTGTATTTTTGTAATCATTTGTAATGAATACCTGTTCCTGTACCTGTACATTGTTGTTGGTTATGATACAGCAGGGAAAGGTTACTGGCCAACAGGCATCAGACTGTGGCCTGGAATTTCTGAATAGCTGTAGGTTTTTTGTGGTTGTGCGTGTCTTTTTTGAGTTTTATACATTTGAGGGCCTTTTTAGGCCTATATGTGTGTGTGACATGTAAGTTATGGTTTTAATAGTTGATAATGGTTCTGTATTATAATATATTTTATATAATGTTTTTACCTGTTATGTTTACTATTGGGCAATAAAGACAGATTTTTGTTAATAAAGTATTTCTGAACATCAATGACATTCAAAACAGTGATAACTGAAACAGATATACAACACACCATGCAATGTGTATACAATATGTATTGCAAACAAACCTAAGTAGTACACAGATAAGAACATCTACACCACCAAAGTGAACATAAAAGAACTATAAAATATATACACGCATATGACACTGTTGTCAAAACCCATGCAATAGACATACACACACTTGCAGATGGCATCTTGGAAGTTTGTGATCAATACTGTATGGTGACATAACCGTAACCAAGTGGTGTCCCATTTCATAGGGGTATGTTTTCACCCCTAGCCCTTACCACTTAGTTCGAGGGGAAAAGGGGTAGGGGTAAGACGAAGGGGAAGGGTTAAGACGGAGAAATGGGATTCAGCCTATGTCCAGGGACATCTAGCCCTTCCTCTTAGCCCTACCCCTCGATCAAGACGAGTATTGGGACAGCACTAGCTCTCACGTGAACGTGCTGTGGTGGAAAATATTTCTGTTGCAGCAGGGGTAGATTGATTTGGAAGAAAATAAGAATCATGATGAAACAAATAAAGAAAATAGTCGTAGACTGAACCAATGTAGGTTTTTTGTATTTTATTAAAGTGTATATTTAGCAAAATAGGAGGAACACGATTTCACAAGAGTTGTGGAAAAGGATCTTTGAAGTTAAAACAGAGATGTACAGCTTATATACAAGAGATTATAGCCAGAGGGAGTGACAACAGCACATGATCTTATCTATGCATGGCTTTATACTTTGTTACAAGAATAGCTCGAACTTAGCTTGAACTTTAACACACAATCCAATCATTAGAACATTGAAGATGGGACTTTCTGGTGTCCCTGTGACTTCCTTTATCGCCCCAGGTCACACGTCAGCACACGTCAGCTATATCGTAAACTATAGATATACACAAAGATGACCTTCTGCCCTATCTGGTTCATGGAGAGGCCTTGTACGCAATTTAGCTAGACCCAGAGGTGCTAGAGGTGATAAAACAATAGGACCTTATGTCCTGCAATGGAATAATCTCTGTTAAAAGCAGAATATGAGATAGATCTAATTAAATCAAAGGATCATAAAACAAGAATACAAGGATCATAAGACGAAACATACTACATGTAATTTTGCCATTACAGTGCAAAACTAAGGAGAAGGGGTAAGGGGAAGGGGTAAGACAGAGAATTGGGATTCAACTTTAGTCTCTCTGACTTCCAAACTGTCAGCCACACAACATGTGGTTTGTTCAGAATAAGCCTTTAAATCAGAGAAATAGCAGTTAAAAACTCTCAGATTAAAAATCAATAAAAAAGTTCATATAAAAGTGAACTTGTTGTCGATTCTGAACCAATCAGCTGTTAGATCAACTGAGAGGCCGGCGTTTCCTAGCATGCCTTGTGTCCACCTGTGTCTTGCAGTTGATAAAAAGCAACTGCGCTGCCTGCGTCTCAAACCTGCGGCCGCCTTGCTCTCATGAGATTATTGTTGCATACGTATGCATGAGGTCAGAGCAAGTCGGGATCAAGTCGGACACAAATCTAACCGGCATGCAATGGGCGGCGATCGCTGGTGATCGATTCTGCGCAGATCTGGCTTATCTCGAACAAGCCTATTTTCTTTGTTTTTCTTCGACTCAAGCAACCACTGACATACGTCACGCTGCCCTCACGCTGCCTTCACTCTGATTTGCAGTCACTTTGTCGCATCGCTCAGCATTTGCATAAAATAGACTTCTTGTCTATTTTGGCCCCGCCTAGCTGGTGGCAGCGGCTAGCTCGTCGCTTTTTGCTGGCAAATGGCCACTCCCATTGAAAATGAATCGCAACCTGCCGAGGTCAGTGACTTGAGTCTGTTCGGTGTGTTCCGTGCCGTCGTCAGTCAGAGGAGCCGTCTGGCATTCATTTGAGCCAATTTGACTTGTTGAATCGGCCAGTGGGCAGTCGGACAAAATTATGTTATGTTTATGTGAATGTAGGTCTTACAATGGTTCCTCTCCGGGAACCATCATCTTATCGTGGTGGAGAGGTTTGGGTGTTCCTAGGAACTTGAGGGGTGTGTTGTCTGGAGCTTTGTGCTCCTGGTAAGGTCTCCCATGGCAAAGTGGTCTCAGGTGAGGGGCAAGATGAAGAATGGTTCAAAAACCCTATGACAGAATTAGGAAGAGATAGAGAGACCCTGCCCGGAGGAAGCCCAGGGCCCCCGTCTGGAGCCAGGCCCAGATGGAGGGCTCGTCAGCGAGTGTCTGGTGGCCGGTTTTGCCACAGAGCCCGGCCCAAATGGGTACTGCGGGTAAATTGGGAACATCTGGAGGAGGCCCCTGTCTAACAGACTTTCAACTCACACCTCCGGCAGAGCTTTTTGTGCATCCCTGTGGAGGCTGGGGGCATTGAACCTGAGAGGACAATGTTCAAAGTTTCCATTGCTGAAGCAGCGACAGGGAGCTGTGGTCTTAGGGTCTTAGGTGCCTCAATAGTGTTATCCCACGAACACCGTGGTGAACACCGGTGGTCAGGGAAGCCGTCTGACTGAAGGAGTCTTTTCAGGATATGGTATCCCAGAGGACTCCGGAGGCAGTTGCAAGGTACTGAAAGTACGAAGGGCCCAAAGGGCTGCAGCCTCTGCTGTGACAGAGGCAAAGCAGCAGGTGTGGGAGAAGTTTGGAGAAGACATGGAGAAGGACTTTCGGTCAGCACCAAGGCGCTTCTGGAAAATCGTTCGCCACCTTAGGAGGGGGAAGCGGGGAACCATACAAGCTGTGTACGGTAAGGATGGGACGTTGTTGACCTCAACTGAGGAGGTAATAGAGCGGTGGATGGAGCACTTTGAGGAACTCCTAAATCCAG
This sequence comes from Gymnocephalus cernua, assembly GCA_023631565.1. Lineage (NCBI taxonomy): Eukaryota > Metazoa > Chordata > Actinopteri > Perciformes > Percidae > Gymnocephalus > Gymnocephalus cernua. The sequence goes on along the minus strand of CM042441.1, from coordinate 26,673,397 downwards.
CTAATATGCCCTCTATGTTAGAGGCAGAGCTGGAGGATTGTCGTCAATTTCCCTGGTGGAAGTCACTGAGGTAGTCAAACAACTCCACAGTGGCAAAGCCCCAGGGATTGATGAGATCCTTCCGGAAATGCTTAAAGCTCTGGGTGAGGAGCGGCTGTCTTGGTTGACACGCCACTTCAACATTGCGTGGAAGTCTGGGACAGTGCCAAAGGAGTGGCAGACCGGGTTGGTCAAAAAGGGGAACCAGAGGGTGTGTGCCAATTACAGGGGCATCACACTTCTCAGCCTCCCTGGTAAAGTCTACTCCAAGGTACTGGAAAGGAGGGTTCGGCCGATAGTCGAACCTCGGGTTGAAGAGGAACAATGCGGATTCCGTCCTGGTCGTGGAACAACGGATCAGATATTCACTATCCCAAGGATCCTGGAGGGAGCCTGGGAGTATGCCCATCCGGTCTACATGTGTTTTTTTGGATCTGCAGAAGGCGTATGAATGAGTCCTTACCCCAAGTGAAGGTCTTGTTCGCGAGTGAGGGGACAATGGAACGGGAGATTGGTCAGAGAATCGGCGCAGTGGGGGCGGTATTACATTCAGTTTAGCGTACCGTTGTGAGGAAAAGAGAGCTGAGCCAGAAGGCAAAGCTCTCGATATACCGGTCAGTTTTCGTTCCTACCCTCACCTATGGTCATGAAGGCTGGGTCATGACCGAAAGAGTGAGATCCAGGGTACAAACGGCCGAAATGGGTTTCCTCAGGAGGGTGGCTGGCATCTCCCTTAGAGATATGGTGAGAAGCTCAGTCATCCGTGAGGAGCTCGGAGTAGAGCTGCTGCTCCTTCACGTCGAAAGGAGCCAGTTGAGGTGGTTCGGGCATCTGGTAAGGATGCCCCCTGGGTGCCTCCCTAGGGAGGTGTTCCAGGCACGTCCAGCTGGGAGGACGCCTGGGGGAAGACCCAGGACTAGGTGGAGGGATTATATCTCCAACCTGGCCTGGGAACGCCTCGGGATCCCCCAGTCAGAGCTGGTTAATGTGGCTTGGGAAAGGGAAGTTTGGGGTCCCCTGCTGGAGCTGCTCCCCCTGCAACCCGACTACATATAAGCAGACAAAGATGGATGGATGGATGGATGGAGCTCTTACAATACATCCAATATTTCTTTATTATTGATAACAAACGTACAACTGTTTTTTGCTGTTTAGTTTTGTGAATTTGATTGATTTGAAAGGAGAACTGCAGCCGATTTTTACCTGAATCCTGATCGCTAGATGGCTATGAGTACTGTTTATAGGAAAAAAAGGACCAAAATCAGCGCTAGCAGACTGGAGTTGCTGCAGTTATGGCCAGAGCTCCCAGTTAGCTAAAATGTCAGTTGTGGGGGCATATTTTAAATAGTGCCTTTGTGCCTCTTAGCAGACAAAAAATGCAATTCAAATGTCTGACATTTTAATTGCATTTGAATTGCATTTTGTGGCTGCTAAGAGGCACAAAGGCACTCAACGCCTAGGGTACTCACGCCTTTACGTGACAACAAGATGCGTTTTCAGCTCAGACACTGTGAAGAAACCGATTAAATTCAAAGTTTGTACTGTCAGTTACCTTGTCTCGATACTGCCGGTAGCTAGCTCGGTCTGCTAGCTGCACAGCTGCGTCCAGGATGAGGGTGTTCAGCCAGGATGCGGTTATAATCATCACGCAGCAGTTCCAGCTCATCCATTTTGTGTCCGATGGATCTGGCATTGGTGAATAGGAGGCTTGACAGTGGAGGTATGTCTGGACTACCACAGGTAGACTACCACACATACCTGCTAGTCCTTAGCCAGGCTAACAGGCCCGACCGGTATCCTCGCTTCTGCTTTCTCTCCCGTCACCGCCTTCGTCACCTCCCGCTGTCGAGAACAATCCACGGAATTGATCTATTCTGTCTTACCGAAACCTGGCTGTGCAATGAAGAATATGTTAGCCTAAATTAAGCCGCTCCTCCCAGTCATAATAATACTCAAATTTCATGAGGCTCAGGCCGAGGAGGGGGAGTTGCAGCCATATTTGATTCAAGCCTGTTAATTAATCCTAAACCTAAATTAAATTGTAACTCATTTGAAAGCCTTGTTCTTAATCTTCAACATCCAACATGGAAAACAGTACAGCCAATTATATATGTTGTTGTTTACCGAGCTCCAGGTCCGTATTCTGAATTTTTATCTGAATTCTCTGAGTTTGTATCAGGTATAGTCCTAAATTCAGACAAAATACTTATTGTAGGTGATTTTAATATCCATGTGGACATTGACAACGACAGCCTTAGTATTGCTTTCAACTCACTACTGGATTCAAATGGTTTTACAACCCCAAATCAGAAAAAGTTGGGACAGTATGAAAAACACAAATAAAAAAAGAAAGTAGTGATTTCTAAATGTACTTTGACTTGTATTTCATTGCAGACAATGTGAACACAAAATATGTCATGTTTTGTCTGGTAAACTTAATTTCATTTGTAAATATACATCCTTTCCTGTCATTCAGACCTGCAACACATTCCAAAAAAGGTTGGGACAGGAGCAATTAAGGGCTATTAATCAGGTAAATTGGTTAAATAATGATGTGATTTGAAACAGGTGATGTCAACAGGTGATTGTAATTATGATTTGGTTCAAAAGCAGCATCCAAGAAAGGTCTAGTCCTTTAGGAGCAAAGATGGGCCGAGGATCGCCAGTTTGCCAACAAATATGTGACAAAATTATTGAAATGTTTAAAAACAATGTTCCTCAAAGAAAGATAGGAAGACATTTGCTTATTTCACCTTCAGCAGTGCATAACATAATTAAAAGATTCAAGGAATGAGGAGGAATTTCAGTGCGTAAAGGACAAGGGCGCAAGCTTAAGCTGAACAACCGTGATTTCCGAGCCCTCAGGCGGCACTGCATCAAGAATCGTCATTCATCTATAAGCAATATCACCACATGGGCTCAGGACTATTTTGGCAAACCTTTGTCAAGTACCACAATACTTAGTTACAGCCACAAATGCCAGTTAAAACTGTACTGTTCCAAAAGGAAGCCCTATGTTAACAGTGTCCAGAAGTGCCGTTGACTTCTCTGGGCTCAGAGGCATCTGGGATGGACCATCACACAGTGGAAACGTGTACTGTGGTCAGATGAATCAGTATTTCAGGTATTTTTTGGTGGAAATGGATGCCGTGTGCTCCGGACCAAAGAAGAAAAGGATCATCCAGACTGTTACCAGCAACAAGTCCAAAAGCCAGGGTCTGTCATGGTATGGGGTTGTGTCAGTGCCCTTGGCAAAGGTAACTTGCACTTCTGTGATGAGACATAATCAGATCCAGTCTGGGTGGAATGGGAGAAAGGCTCACTCTCAGAGTAGCCTCCAGTGTTGCTCTGAGTCTGTTTCGGGCTTTGGTCTTAGTTGTGGCCACAATGGAGAATCCTGATTCACACAGGTACGTAGTTGTGAATGAGAGAAGGAGTTTCACAGCCCTCAGTGCAAGACATGGGTACTCCTTTGAGAAAGCAATCCAGAAGGAGCCCAGGTCCAGTTTGCCCCACTGCAGCTTTAAAGTGCTGGCAGTGGAAACTTCCAGAAGCTGGGATTCCAGGTGTGAGGGCAAAGCAACATCATTTGCAGTGGAATCCACTGAAAATGGGTCCAAAATCCACATGTTTCCCTCCCTGGGATCCTCGGGAAAGTAGTCACCAAATTTCTCTGCCAGTTGTGAGAGGTGCTGGAAGACTGAGTCACTGATCTTCACCTGAGGGGAGTTTTCCAAAATGTCAGACAAAAGTGGAAACATGTCCATCCTCTTTCCCTGGGCCCTCTTGGTCCACAAAGCAAGTTTCCTCTCCTCAAGCTTCAACTTTGTCTGCAACACAAAATATGTTGCTGTTTCTTCCTTGAAGTGAGGTGTTCAGTTGGTTCAGTAGTGAAAAAATGTCAGAGGTAGGCAAGTTTTGCTGTGAACATTGTGTCAGCATAGTAATGTGCAAGATGAGATTTTTTCTCAGTGAGAAAAGAGAACACCTCATTCCTCAGTTCAAAAAACAATTGAGGACCAGTCCTCTTGAGAGCCATCTCACTTCACTGCGATATAGCAGCTAGACATGATCTGCTTCTATGTCCTCACAAAGCTTAGCAAAACATCTGGAGTTCACAGCATTGTTTTTAATAAAGTTTATGGTTTTCACACTTACATCCATCACCTGGTGGAGATCTGGTGAAATCTTTTTTGCTGCAAGGCTTTCACGGTGGAGAAAACAGTGTGTCCATTTAGCTTCTGGTGCACCATCAAGTATCTGTCTAATGACACCATGATGCCTGCCAGTCATTGATGCTGCACCATCACTGCACACCCCGACACAGTTCTGCCAGTCCAGGCCGTTCTCAGTGAAGTAGTTATCCATGCAGCGGAAACATTCCTGAGCCGTAGTTTGTGTTGGTAGCTCTCCACAAAACAGTATGTCTTCGTGCAATCCCAACGAGGCTACTTAAAGAAGCGTTACCCGTGGTTAACACTTCATTACTAGATATGATTAATATGTCTTTACTAACAGGTTATTTACCGCAGTCATTTAAAGTAGCTGTGATAAAACCTCTTCTGAAAAAACCCACCCTCGATCCTGAGGTCTTAGCCAACTATAGAACTATATCTAATCTTCCCTTCCTCTCCAAAATCCTTGAGAAGGTAGTTGCCAATCAGTTATGTGATTTTCTACATAGCAATAGCCTATTGGAGGACTTTCAGTCAGGATTTAGAATGCATCATAGCACAGAGACGGCACTAGTAAAAATGACTAATGACCTTCTAACTGCTTCAGACAAAGGACTTGTCTCCATACTTGTCTTACTAGATCTTAGTGCTGCTTTCGATACTATTGACCATACCATCTTGTTACAGAGACTGGAAAACTTAGTTCGCACTAACCTGGTTTAAGTCTTATTTCTCTGATCAATCTCAATTTGTTAATGTTAACGATAAATCCTCCAGGTACTCTAAAGTTAACCATGGCGTTCCACAAGGCTCAGTGCTTGGACCATTTTTTTCTGATGTTAAACTCAAACAAAACTGAGGTGATTGTGCTGGGCCCTAAACACCTCTGAACCTCATTATCCAAAGATATAGTTACTCTGGATGGTATTGCCCTGGCCTCCAGCACTGTCAGAAATCTAGGAGTTATTTTTGATCAGGATCTATCCTTTAACGCCCACTTAAAACAAACCTCAAGAACAGCCTTTTTTCACCTTTGTAACATTGCCAAAATTAGGAACATCCTATCTCAAAACGATGCTGAAAAACTAGTCCATGCATTTGTTACTTCCAGGCTTGACTACTGTAATTCCCTATTATCAGGATGCTCAAATAAAACCCTTACGACTCTCCAGCTGATCCAAATTGCTGCAGCACGTGTTCTGACAAGAACTAAGAAAAGAGATCCTATTTCACCTGTATTAGCTTATCTGCATTGGCTTCCTGTAAAATTCAGGATTGAATTTAAAATCCTTCTCCTGACCTACAAAGCTCTAAACGGTCAAGCGCCATCATATCTTGAAGAGCTCATAGTACCTTATTGTCCCACTAGAGCATTGCGCTCCCAGAATGCCGAGTTACTTTTGATTTCTAGAGTCTCTAAAAGTACAACGGGAACCAGAGCCTTTAGCTATCAGGCTCCTCTCCTGTGGAACCAGCTCCCAGTCTGGGTCCGGGGGGCAGACACGTCACCACATTTAAAACTCTCCTCTTCGATAAAGCTTATAGTTGGGGAGTGAGGAGTTGCAGCATTCGCCTAGACCGGCGGGGGAGGGTGTATCGTTGCAGACACAGCACCCCTTCTTTTCTCTGCTTCTCTTCATAGTCGTTAGATTCATCTACCATATAATCAATGATATAATCAAAATAGAGGGAGACAGGCCAGTACAGGAGTCCGGTTCAGGAGAGTTCATAGCCCGACCAGGCACCTCTCTTTAGCCTGTCTCTCTTAGTTATGCTGCTTTAGTTTTTAGTTTTTTTTTTTTTTTTTTCACTTTCTTTGACACACTGAGCTTCTCTCTCCTCTCTCTTTCCATTTGTGTGCATCCATGTCCCAGAAATGCTTGTTACTAACCTAGCTCTTGGGAGCTTGATCCCCTGAGTCTTTATGTTTCTTTTCACCCAGGACGAAGTCCCGGGATTGTGGTGGCACCGGGGTCATGGTTCTGGCTGTTGCCGTGGTCCTGGTGCAGTTCCCTGCTGTGCCGTGCTGCTCCCTGCTACGCTACTGCAACCACCATTTCTTGTCACTGTTTCATTATCTTTACTGTGACTGTTATTGCCACTTGTTCATTAAACCCCCAACCAGCACCGTCAGACACCGCTTACCAAGAGCCAGGGTCTGTCCAAGGTTTCTTCTTAAGGGGGAGTTTTTCCTCACCACTGTTGCACTGAATGCTTGCTCTTGGGGGAATTACTAGAATTATTGGGTCTTTGTAAATTATAGGGTGTGGTCTACCCTACTCTATCTGTAAAGTGTCCTGAGATAACTCATGTTATGATTTGATACTATAAATAAAATTGAATTGAATTGAATAGCCCGTCGCCTCCCGCTGCCGACAACAATCCAAGGAGCACCCAGTTGTCTGGCTATGTCCTCCAGAGGACAGGTCATGCTTTCGCAATGAAAAATTGTAGTTTATTTCCCCTTCAAAAATAGGTAATTGAGCAGTGACTATGTAACTACATTGAAATGGTCCACATGATGCCTGTGGCTTGCACAGTGATTGTTACTGAAGACTAGCTGTAGGTGACACAGTTTTTGTTACCTGGCTGTATGAGATCCCACTCTTTACAGCACAGGCATTCTTCCTCAGTAGGCATTGGGTCACAACACCCACACGAACACCACCAGTTGCTGTGTTCTTGGAGCAGCTGCTTCATCTGCCTGTTTCTGCCTGCATTCCACTTTTTTTGTTATTGTGCATGCTGACTCACTGAAATAGCTTACTGGGACACTTGATGGAATTGAGCCATCGTTAAGGTTATCAAATTCAGCTGTGCTTTTCATACTATGACAAGTCAAAATGTCTGCTGTGAAAAAGGTCCATTACTGTGCAAGGCACAGGCATCATTTGGACCTTTCCATGTAGTTACTGTTAGGAAAAATTAAGGATGTGTCCTGAATTTTTGAGGAAGGAGAAAGGCTGGGTCCAAATGAAAAATTAACAAAAGATTTAATTAAACAGAATGATGAAAATGACATGACAAAAAGCAAACATTACAATGCAGCTGACATTGGACTGAATCAATGTTCCTCCTTGGTGGAGTCACATAAATCAGTCACAAACAAGACAAGAACAATACACTGCAAGCAGCGGACAGCAAGATGTTTCCCCTGGGGTGGTCACATGTTACTGTCATAACATAACAACAACAAGTCACATAAATTCATCTCAGTACCTCTAATTTATTAGTAGCCTACCTATGTTTTGTATACACTATGGTTGCCTAGCAACCAAGGCTTGAAGACAACATTTCCTCATGTTATGCTGTATTTTCCTTACTTGTAATTTGTCCCTGTAAAGCGACTTTGAGTCTATGAAAAGCGCTATATAAATTCAATTTATTATTATTATTATTAAGTGGTCAACGGTTGTACTACATTCCTCCAGAATTGATACCTCAGTGGTTAGAACAGTGAGCTATGGCTCAGGAGATTGGGGTTTGATTCCCTTGTGAGGAGATTTTCTTTTTTACATTTTGGATTGGATCACAACTTCAAATTATTTGCATCCCGAAGTGCGCATGTGTGTCAACGTCCCTGGAGAGAAGGCGCAATTTCGTTTTCCAATTGTCATCATCCCATCAACCTGCAAATGAAGAGAACATGAAGAAACCGATTCTGAAACGGAATTCAGAGGTAAGGCTTTGCCATATATTTGTCATTTTGTTAAGTTTTAATTAGCACTACAGTGAACTGTTATTAACAGTTAGTCAAGGCTTAGTATTGCATTTACTTATGATATGATTACACCTTAATTAACTGTTGTTAACAGTTAGTCAACCCTTCTTACTGCATTAACTAATGGTAAAAAATACACCTTAATTAACATTAACAGTTAGTTAAGGTATTAACTAATGGTAAATAATGCATAAATTAATACCTTAGAACATGAACAAAATAAGCATGAGTAATAAATGTTTAATAGACACCTTAATTAACGGTTAATTCATGTTTATTAATATGTTGCAACCTGGGTGACGTACGCTACAAGCTCTCGCTACTACTCATACTTACCTGTATATTTCTGTTGTGTGCTTACCCCTTCTCTGTGTTTCCCTACAGCCATCACCTTCACCATCACTTCCAGTCTCCAGTCAGCTGGCCTCTCCACCCGGTCCCCTCCTCACAGCTTCCCGCTCCACTCTGCCTCCAGCCTTCCAACCTCTTCATCGCTGCTCTCCTTACTACCAGTGCCTCCTCCACGGATCCTCCCAGCTTCTTCATCCCTACAATCCCCTGAGTTTTCCTCGCATCCTACCCCAGTGCAAGATTCCCTCACGCTCTTTGTCCCAACAATTGCCAGAGATTCCTTCGCTATCCTACTCCAGTGCAGACTTCCCTCGCCATTCTACCTCAGCGAAAGCTTCCCTCGCCATCCTACCCCAGTGCAAGATTCCCTCGCCATGCTATCCCAGTGCAAGACTATCCTACTCCAGCCCTCGAGTCCCTCGTTAGCCTAGCTTTGATTTCAGTCTCTCCATTTCCCTTGCTCCCATTCCCAGTTATTCCAGTTTTTTTCTAATAAACTACTTCCTGAGTTTTGAGCCTGGTGTTTGGGTCCGTTCTGTTCAGCCTCATAACTTTATGTAGGTTTCATTTAAATTGCAGCATATTTATATTGGGCAGAAAAGAGACTCTCCCTAATAATGAATTCCACCATAAAGCACATGTGTACTGTCAAACTTCTGCACATTTGTGTGGGGGCGGATTTAGCTGCCACAGTGTTAGTGGGGCTCGGCCTACTCACAGTGATTCATAAAATCCTCCGTGTTCATCTTAAGCAGCCAGCCTCCCTCCCTCATCCGCCACAGCAGCGGCTTTGACACATCTGGTTCAGCACCTCGGACAGCGAACCTCAGATAGGCTGGAGCCCTTCCACGGCCAATTAAATGACTTCAGCCGTACGGCTGCGACAGCGACAAGCAGCTGCAGCATCCCGGCAGCGGCCAATGAGAAGGCGCCATTTCACTCCCATATCCAACCCGAATAACTGCAGATCCCGCATCAAAGCAACGGGTACCCCCCCCCCCCCCCCCCCCCCCCCCTCTCTCTCTCTCGCTCTCTCTCTGGGAGGTTTACATAGCTGAGGGTATAAGCTGCTGTTTATTTTTGTAATTCATAGTGGGCATTTGCCATTTTTTTGTCGTTCGCTCGGTTTTTATTCATGTAAGAGGGAGGTTTGTCCAAGCTGCGAGCATCGTAGCAGCTCATTAATCGCCACGTATAGATTTTCGCTTCTCAATGGAAGACATCTTCCCACTCGCTGCGAGAGACGGAGTGAAGCGCAGTTTGCATTTGCTTCGTATCTGTGTTCCCATCCACGAGCGGGGGACTTTTTATAAATGAAGATTTGAAAAAATAAAAATAAAAAAAGGAAGTAGCCCATCGGCCGAGAGACAAACTTGTCGGCCTGTAACGCTGGGGGCTTAGGCTACATATAATCAGGGACCGAACCGTCCGTCACACCCTGGACCCTGGACAGCAGAACGGCTGGGAAGCGCTTTCACATTTTGACCGTATTTACTCAGCAGCAAGGGGGTCAAGGTGTGATACATGGATCTCACAAGAAGAGCCGATTAATTAGAAGGTAGGAACACACGGTTTGTTTTGCTGTGTATGGCAACACCATTTGTTCAGCTCGGCATGATAAAACAACCAAATGAAAAGCACCCTCTCCCGAAAAAAAATCTCAGCAGCCAACAGATTTAAAACGTCTTAATGAACAGGTGTGTGGCCGCTCAAATCTTCAAATTGATACCATTTATGTTGCTCGAAAATTGAACATACAAGCATTAAAGACAACAGCATCATATGTCTTGTGTTTAGGCTGTGGCTATGTGAGAGCACTGGCTTATGTCTGTGGTGTTGGGGCTGTTTTCAAGGCTTCCATTTTGAAGCTAAGATGGATGCTTGCGCACATTTCTTTCTCATGCCAAGATAAGGCCACAGCTTATCTTGGTTCTTATATAATACTGATGAAGACTGGAAAGGCTGCAGGCCCGTTACACTGACGAAAGACGACAATGCATAATATGTTTTATGTAGAGCGATATCAACACACTGTTTAATAACAGAGACTAAGGTTTGATTGGAGATTAAAATCATGTGGAAATTAAATCCATGCATGGTTGCTGAGGGCGCTTCTGCTGACAAAAAAATAAACAGCAGACGTCTTTATGTGACAGCTGTTGTAACATGTGTTACACTGGTACTATGACTACTGTGAAGGAATGCCATCAGATCATGCATGTTATATTTATTTGCACTTGATCATAGGAAGTAATGTTTCAGTAGTTTTGTAAAATTCAATGCAATTACCTTTTAAAATGTTGAAAGATTTCCTTCTGACTCACAGTGGTTTGAAAACTTAACTCAAGGCCCACTTATTAGCTTTTTTTCCAGGGCGTTCAACCAAATTGCATGGTCTCCATCTTCTTGGGTAGACCTTGAGATGTGCTCCAAAGCTCTGGAAAAAGGTAATAAGTGGATCATGATTAGTTTTCTCTTTGCTCTCTCCTCACAAACAGTTGAAGACAACAGTGTGATTGGACATTCTTGGTCTTAGAAACAGTATCTTGACGTAAAAAAAAGGAAAAAGATCTTAACTTACAAGCTTTTTCTAGAGCTTTTAACTGCATCTCACCCTCTTCCTCATTAGATGGAGTTTGTTGTCATGGTAGCTGGGTCACAGCCGGCAGTAACATGAAAGTAGCTGTTGTCAATCTGTTACATTACATTCTGTGAAAACTGTTAACAAAGCCTCTCTTATCTGCTTCAATTGGTATCATGAATTGTAACAGTGATTTCCTTCCTGAAGATGTATCTGTGTCAACACACCTTGAGTCAATCCTCCTCTTCTGCGGATCTTTCTACTCTCACATCATCTAAGTGAATGGAGCGATTGTTAGAAAATGGATATATCCTTGTGTGTCTCACAGTGATGCAGTACTCAAGTCAATATTCTTTGGACTCGTGACTCAACTTGGATTCGCTCGCTGATGACTTGGACTCAAGAATTTATTAAATCGGGCTCAAGCATTCATAAAAATGGGCCTCGGAAGTTGGAGGACTACTAACTACTTTTATGTGTAATAGGCGGTGGATGGAGTACTCAAGTCCTGGACTCGTGACTCTATTCGGACTCAAACTCACTGGGGGACTCAAAACTCGAGCCACAAAACAATTGTGAACGCATTGTTTCCCAACAGTAACTATCTAAGTTGTTATCTCCATGACATTGATTAAATTCCATCTGCTGAGGAAGACCCTGAGATGCGCTTAAAAGCTCAGGAAAAGGCTAGTAAGTGGACCTTGAGTTAGGATTGTCCCTTAAAATTAAAACATCATCTTTTATTAACTTGGGGAGACACTCCAGTTGAATAGGGAAAACATTTTATCACTATGAAACTTACCTGGTTGGTTACAAAAAAGATTTGTTTAATGTAAATTAAACAAATATTTTTTGTATCACAAGTTTTCTGAAATTGTATGTCTAAGTTAGGCTGGGTAAACCCCGCCCACTCTGCCGGCGATTTGATTTTGTCCTGCAGATCAGGCTGGCCACATTTAATTATCCTGCTTCAGTTCACAATTTTGCGGGAACCAATCACAAACTGGCTTATCCACCTTGCATGCTATTGGCAGAGATGGGAAAAGTACTCACTTCTCATACTTAAGTAGAAGTACAGATACTTGTGTTAAAAAATACTCTGGTAAAAGTAGAAGTACTGATTTAACTTATTTACTCAAGTAAAAGTAACAAAGTACAGGCTTGGAAATGTACTTAAAGTATAAAAGTAAAAGTAGACTTGCGAATGACAACCATTTTTTATGCAAAGCTACCAGGACCACAAATGTTACTAGAGTGCAAGCTGAGAAACTTCAGTAGACATGGAGACAAGGCTCTTTATGTATATGCCATGTGTACATTTTAAATGGATGTCTGCCAAAAGGCCTAAAACATCCCATATATGATTATTGTGACAGAGACTGGGACTCCAGGTTAATAAGATTCTGACTGAGTAACAAGATATGAATTCAATTGTGATTCTGTAATAATTCACAGATCCAGTTCCATTTTTAATCAGCATTTAAAGTAATCTACATGTAAGTTCTGCAGCCTCCCAGCCTCATACTCGCCTGTCCCAGAGCGACACCCCATACAGTCGGTACTGTGACGTTTCTGAATACGAACTGTACACGGGCAACAGACGTTTAAGTATTGATGCCGTTTATTTAAAGTCCTGGAAAAACAACACTTTGAGAAACGCAACCGAACCTGAACGCAACAGGACATCACATCACACAAATAAGCCGTTTAACCCCCGACACCCCCCCACTGCCACACAAAACCATGACTAATAATTAGCATCATCATACAACTTTTGAATCGATTAGCAGTAAAATCTGCTGATAAGGGCCTACATTTACTCAAAAGTATTTAATAAACTGTTTACAATCTTCAACACCATGGCTAACAAATGCATAAAAAGCAGACGAAAGGAGAAAAAAGTTCCACTCTTTCTATTTTAGTTAATTATCTGACCATTGCTAACTAACATTACCATATAGTCATTTAATTGTGTAAAGCAATGCATATTTAAGATTTAAGAATTTACTCTAATGTTGCATAGTCATTGACCTAATGAAGGCCAGTAGTTCTCACTGTCTCTCATCATCTGAAACAAGGACATATAAACATAGTATTCTGTTTACTGCTGTACTCAGACGCAGGTACACACACACATAGACACACAGCACACACACAGGCGCGCGCACACACACACAGGCACGCACACACACACACGCACGTACACACACACACAGGCGCGCACACACACACACACACACACACACACACACACACACATAGACACACGCACGCACGCACGCGGTATCATATAAGCTAGGCTACTCTCACTTACCAGGTAACAGTAGGCTAACCTAACGTTGGTGGCAGCTGCAGTATCACCCGACGTGGCAGCAGTATCAGGGACAGACTTCAGAAAACACTGACGTAGTGTTATTTAGGTCTGTTTAGTAACGTTTCATATCTCGTTACTTATAAAACTTAGTTCAAACTCTAGGTAACTAACTAGTTGCGAGAAAGGAAAGACCGCGCAAAGAATGCAACTTGTTGTTGCTTAGTAACGTTAAGTGACCTCACGTCAGATCCAGGGCCACGGAAGCCCCGAAGGTCCAAATGTCAGAGCTTCCCAACACAGACGGGGTGAATTTATGAATGAAAATGAGAACGTTCTGTCACAAACAATGTTGTTACGTATCATCGCGCTTTTGTAAGTGGGTAAGTAACGAGACACTTTTGTAAAACGTAAGGAGTAGAAAGTACCGGTATTTGTGTTAAAAATGTAAGGAGTAAAAGTAAAAAGTCGGCACAAAAATAAATAGTAAAGTAAAGTAAAAATACCTGAAAAATCTACTTAAGTACAGTAACGAAGTATTTGTACTTCGTTACTTCCCATCTCTGGCTATTGGCTTACGGCAAGCAGCTTCTTGTTTACATTCAACAAGCCGACCCGAAGCGCAGCTACCTGTTGATGCCTGATGCCGCTGTCGCTACTACATCGTCGTTGGTCTGATTGGTTGAAGGACTATCCAATTGCGTACAGAGTCATTTGAACTATGCCCGTTGGTCATGCCTCTTGTGCAGAGAAAATACAAAGTCCCCAGACCAATGCTCAATCTTAAATATATTGAGCTTGGTCTGGTGATAACCAGACTATGTCTAAGTATGCAAACAAAGCATTCAATTAGTGTATTTAGGATAAATGTACAGGTGCAAATAGACAAAGTGTTGTAAAACTAACTCCTTAATGTATGTTTTGGAAGTTTTTTTTCTTCAAATAGTCTGAAATAAAACTTGTTATGGAGCAAAATAGGCCAAAAACTCAAAATTAAAAAACTATGTTTTTGCCTGTAGTGTCTCCCCTTTAACTATGAAGTGTTTGATGTCAACGGCTTCATTTTGCATTGTTTACTATATGTAATGTAACCAATGGAGAATATCGCCACTCCTTTTTGTTCTTCACTCACAGGTTTGAGTTCCTCCACAATCGAGACACTTTGGTCTTCTCAAAGCTCTTTGTCTCGACCAATCAAAGAGCTTTCCCCCACTGCTTCCCACTGCTAACCATTGTGCAGACATCATGGGTACGGTGCTGTCTCTGTCTCCCAGCTACCGCAAGGCTGTGCTGTTTGAGGATGGCCCGGCCACTGTAGGCCACTACACAGCTGTCCAGAACAGTAAAAACGCTAAGGATGCTGCTGCTACAGCTGGAAAATCCCTCAAACGCCCCTCTATCATCAGTGTGTTGCCATGGAAACGCATTGTGGCTGTATCAGCGAAGAGGAAGGGCTCCAAAAAGTTGCAGGCAGACGGCGGGGACGGTGGGAAAGGGAGCCCTCTGGATGGCCATGCCACGGCCAACTCAGCCTCCAGTAGCCTGAAGCTGAAGAAGTCTCAGTCCTGTGCTAACCTCTCCTCTTACTCCTCAAGCCAGGACCCCTCGGCCACTACCACCACTACCTCCTCCAACCTGCCCGTCTCCAAGACTTTGGCTAACGTAGCTACTATTGCTGCCAAAAAGAATTCCCTCACAGGTTCCGGGATTCAAACGTCTACCGCAACAGGCACACCAAAACGTGTCATTGTCCAGGTAATCTAAACTCTTTTTGGGGTTCGGTTCTTCATGTAAACATTGACCTGGTGCATTATAAAAAAATATTTGAGGGTTGCTTCTTGCTTGTTCAATTTACAGCATAAGTTCTCTGAGAATCTCTATCCAGGCAAAATTGGTATTGTAACTGAAATTTCCCTGACCTAATTAATATCGAATCGGAAATGTAATGTATTCCGAACCAAGGGAATCAGAATACATTATACATAAACAAATACATTCTGGAAATCATTAGCAATACCCAGCCCTATGTTCTATCATCTTTAGCTACTTAGACCAGTGGTTCTCAAACGTGTCTGTACCCTCTCTAAAATATTTCAGCCAAGACCATCATCTACATATAAAGTACTAAACAACAATCTTATTACTGTAGACTCTATCACTAAATTCATGGGAAACCATTTTTTTCATCATACAATAACACCAATGAAGCATTGAAATGCATCTTTTAGTTTTAAATGCGAAACATGGGCTTGTGCTTCTCTGAGGATCTTTGTCATTCTACATGTTTACAGCTGTATTGCTTTGATTTTTATTGGAAAATATGGCACAATGGAAAATACATAGCAGTGAGGTAGAGCTAACACAATTAAATGGAAGGAGCAAACAAAAAAAGTGATTGTGAAGTATCAATTGTGTATCTTCAGAGGTAAAAAAAGAGGCATACTTAGCTGTTTTCCTTTTTTACCATAGAATATGTAAACAAACGAGTACACAAAGCAAACAAAATACAAAGTTCAAACATTCAGACATTCGCAAACACACACAAACAGAAAATAAATAAAAGAAAAGCGATAAGTTATAAATAACAATGGGGGGGCGTGGGGGTGGGGGGGTGTTCAATCAATCAGGGGGTAAAGAAGGAAGAGATTTAAAGAAAGCTAAAAAAAAGGCTGCCACTTACTGTAAAACTTGTTGGAATCACCTCTCAGGAAATATTTAATCTTTTCTAATTTCAGAAAAAACATAACATCCCTTAGCCATTGAGCGCTGGAAGGGGCTTTAATAGATTTCCAGTGGAGAAGGAGATGTCGTCTCGCCAGTAAAGATGTAAAAGCAAAGATGTCTAATTGTTTCGATGTAAACCTATTGTAATCCTCTGGGTATCCGAAAATGGCAATATGGGGAGAGACTGTTACAGTCACCATAAGTATTTCAGAGATAATATCAAAGTACCTCTGCCAGAAGGAAAGAACTAATGGGCAAGAATAAAACATATGGGTTAGATTGCAAGGAGACGTATGGCATTTGTTACAGCTGTTAGTGACAGTCAGAAAAATTTGTGACAGGTGTGCCTTAGAAAAGTGGATCCTGTACAATACTTTGAATTATATCAAAGTTAGATGGGTACAGGTTGAGCTAGAGTGGATTTTGTGGAGGGCAACGTCCCACCAAGTTTCATGCAGCTCCAACCCAAGTTCACCCTCCTAGGCGGCCTTTACTTTAGTGATGGAAGTGGTATCATGATTCTGGAGTTTGTTATAGATTTTTGAAATGAAAGACTTCTGAGGAGGGTCTGGAGAGAGAAACTCTTCCCACAATTGGATTGGTCGTGATGAGGGAAAGGCTCCGTTGAAATTCACTTGACAAATCTGCAAAGCTACGAAAAGTATCATCCCTATAGAAACCTTTAAAAATGTTCAGGCCTTTGTCATACTATGTAGAAAATATGGGATCAGACAATGCAGACCACTTGCACCATAGAGGATGCGTAGATTTGGACCAAAATGAGATTTTATGAATATGTGTTGCCCAGTAATATAATTGGATATTTGGGAGAGAGAGTCCGACATTAAGTTTACATCTCTGAAGAATTAATTTACTTATTCTAGACACCTTTCCACACAATGAAAAGCTAGATATATCCTGATCAGTAGTTTTAAAAAAGTGCTTAGATAGGAATAGAGGGAGACATTGGAATAGAAACTTGGACAAAATGTTCAATTTTACTGTGTTGATCCTTCCTATAAGCGACAATGGCAAGCCCCTCCATCTTTGAAGGTCAGACTTAATTTTAGACATTAAAGGGGAGAAAATTTATCTGATGGTCTAGGAACGAAATGTAAATAAATTGTTTGCTTGCGTAATGGTCAGTGTGCGGGATCTTTTTTCTAAACTTCTGATCTGCCACTTTGGATCACATCCTACGCACCTGCCCGACCAAAAGAGGTGTGCAAAAAAGCTTTCTTACGAGACATTAAAGGGGAGAAATTGGCAGAAAAAAGGGAGGTTAGCTTTCTGGTTACATTCACTCCTAAATACTTAAAACCTAAGGGACTAAATTTGAAGGGGATATCAGACTGACTCAGTTGAAGCGCCAGAGCATTAACAGGATAACATTCACTTTTGGAGATATTAATATAACCTGAAAACGAGCCAAATTTCTGATTAAAGGACGAAATTACTGGTATAGAGCGGCCGGGGTCGGAGACATACAGCAACAGATCGTCTGCATAAAGGGAAAGTTTAAATTCCATTCCAAAACGTGATTTACCAGAAAAAATGGAGGATCTCAGATAGATAGACAAAGGCTCTATGGCCAGCGCAAAGAGTAAAGGAGATAAAAGACAACCCTGTCGGGTGTCTCAAGATAAAGGAAAGTAAGCTGACTGGACGCCATTGGTGAAGATACTAGCATGTGGGGATGTATAGAAAAGGCGTATCCATGAAATTAATATATCACCCAACCCAAATTTATTTAGTACGGTCAGCAGGAAGTTCCATTCAACACGGTCTAATGCCTTTTCAGCGTCAACTGAGATGACCACTTCAGGAGTTATAGTGGGATTTTTTGAGTATATTATATTTAGAAGGGTGCGGACGTTGTAAAATAACTGACGGCCCTTTATAAAGCCAGTTTGCTCTTCTGAAACCATGGTTGGGAGAAATCTTTCCAAGTGGCTGGCCAGAGCCTTAGCAAGGATTTTAGCATCCACGTTTAGTAATGATAGGGGTCTGTAAGAACCGCAGAGGTTGGGATCCTTGTCTTTCTTTAATAGCAGACTTATGGAGGTTTCTCTTAAAGTAAGAGGGAGAGAAACATTCTGCAGAGATTCCTTATATACAGAAAGCAATATATCGGGGCCAATTTAGATTTTAAAAAATTTAACTGGGAATCCATCAGGGCCAGGAGCTTTATTGTTTTGCATGTTGTTTATAGCAATGTTGATTTCATCAACTGTTAGTGGCAGATAAAGATCTTTGGTAACATGTGGGCTAATGGTAGGAAAGTCAAGGCAATCTAAGAAAGCACCCATTTCAGAAGCATCAGGTGAGGACTCAGACTTATACAGAGAAGAATAGAATGAGCAGAATACTGAGTTAATAGTATTAGGGTCAGTATGCAGTGTGCCAGAGGGATCCTTGATTTGATGAATCATACGTGAGGCAGCCTGGCAGCGCAACTGATGGGCTAGGAGCTGGCTTGCCTTATCGCCTTGCTCATAATATGTGGAACTTGAGCGCAAAAGAAGGCGCTCTGCCTCAGTAGTCGTAATGAGGTCAAACTCTGTTTGTAAATCAACACGGTCTTTGAGCAAGCTAGGGAAGGGGCAAGTGGCTAGTTGTTGATCTAATTTGTCCAAGCTCTTGAACCTCTTGAAGTTTGGCTATACAAGTTTTATTTAAATACACAGATTAGGAAATTATTTGACCCTGTACGTATGCTTTAAGTGATTCCCATAACAGCGAACAAGCAATAGGATCAGCCTCGTTTTGATTGATCATGATAAAATCATCAATTGAAGATGCAATAAAAAGAGTTAAATATATCCTCTGATAAGAGCAAAGTATTTAACCTCCACGGTGTAGAGTATTGGGGTTGTGGAGAGAACTGAATATCCAAAGAGAGAGGGGCATGGTCAGAGATAACTATAGGGTGATACTGAATCGTCGACACCTTGGAGATCAGTTTGGCATCAATGAAAAAATAATCAATCCGAGAAAAGGATTTATACATATGCGAAAAAAAAGAATATTCCTTGATGCTAGGGTTATAAAATCTCCAGGGATCAATGCAACCATTCTTAGCCATGAAGTCAGAAAGCGTTCTGGACGTTAATGATGGGGTCAATATTTTGGGAGAGGAGCGGTCTAACCTAGGATCAATAACGCAGTTCATATCCCCCCCAAAGATAAGGAGGTTATCATGCAGAGAAGGGAGACGTTCAAAGACCTTATTCATAAAATCTGGGTCATCAAAATTTGGGGCGTAGATAATAACTAGTAATACAGGATTGTGCAACAGCGTGACTGAAATTATTAAATATCTGCCATTTTCGTTAAGTTGAGAATTGACCTGATCTACCAATTAAAATAGTAACCCCCTAAAGTTGGAGTGAAACACCTCAGAGACCCATGGGCATTTTAGCCTGACCTGGTCTGTGGAGCGCATGTGGGTTTCTTGTAGAAACACTATGTCCACATTAAGCCTTTTCAAGTGAGTAAATACCCTAGATCTTTTAATGGGGCTCCCCAAACCTTTGATGTTCCAACTCACAAGCCTAATATGTGAACCTCTAAGAGTGCATCCTGAATTGCCAGTGTTAGTAGACATTTATTGAGTATTAACTGTGAGCTGTATATTAGTGTAGAACACCACCCTGGAGAGGAGAGAGAAAAAAATAAAATAAAGATAATAATAAACACACACACACACACGCGCGCACACACACACACACACACACACACACACACACACACACACACACACACACACACACACACACACACACACACACACACACACACACACACACACACACGTATACACTGGCTGGCCAAACAGGCCGAACATTAACCACATCCGCTCTGTAAAGAAGGCCATACCATAACCCTGGTATCTCACGGAGCTGGCAGCGGATGTCATTGACATTGACTGGCACGGGCAGTCTTTGTGTTATGGTCAGGGAAGATATGTATTGCCATGTCGCCGACCTTTATTTTTTGTTGGGTTCTAGCTCTCCGCAGAATGTCCAAATAGTCTATATAATAGTCGGGCGATTGCGGGACGTGGGCGTTCCCCCGGTTTGGGCTTCGCCTGCAGGGTGCGGTGAGCGCGGTCCAAAATGGGCTCCTTATCCAGGTGAAAGGCCTCTTTGAGCAGAGAGGAAACAGCTGACATCATGGAAGAGCTGGATGAGTCTTCAAGCACACCTACAAACCTTAGCCTATATTGTTGCGGCACGATCTGGCTTCGAGATCCTCACATTTACTGTCCTCTTAGCAGCTCGGCAGACAGGTGTTCCACTTTAGACTGTAGCGTGAAGCGATGTCATCACTGCAGGAGTGAAGTTTCCATTTCAACTGCAGTGCTGTCGAGGGCTCTCACTTTAGCCTGGATGTTTGTAATAGTACCAGTCAATTTGGCTTTAACTGTCTGTAGCTCCGTCTTGATAGACGTAAAATGTTTGCTCAGGGCAGCCTGGAGCTCGGTTTTGAAAATAGCTGCCATCTATTTATGAAGTGATGAGAGCAGCTCCTCCTTGAAATCGAGTGGGCGGAGGAATGGAAGCTCCTCCTTGAAATCGAGTGGGCGGAGGAATGGAACGTGTGGAGCAAGCCGCTGAAGCGCAGCAGACGGTGTATTGCTAGTTTTAGGTTTAGCAGGCATTTTGCTCAGCAACAGTCAAAGATGAAGTGTTAGATAGAACTTACATCAAGAAAAATAACACGAAAATGTGCCAATGAACTTAATTTAAAGGTAATTGCAGGAGCTCCGAAAGTTGCGTCCTACTCCATAGATCATCCCTACAGCTGTATTGCTGCTACTTCAACCCCAAATCTTTTTTCTTGATTTTAGTCTGTCATTCAATATTGAAACTAGCTTCCTGTTCACAGTCAACAAAAGTAAAAGGGAGCATAGCTGCGTTTACTGTAGCAGTTGACAGTTTGGGGCAGTTAATGATTGCATTGAAAATAGGAATATTGAATATAAAATGTAAGTTAATCAAAACTTATTTACGTTTTTGATCAAACTTTTTGCAGTATTTTAGGAATTAGCAATTAGCAATTATGATTCATATTTTTTAAATTGACATTTAAAGAAAATCTCACTTTTCCCTGCAGCACTCCAAAGGGCCCCCATTTGAGAAACACTGACTTAGACTCACTGTTGGCTCATTTCACTGATCCTCTCCCTAGTCCTCATTGTTACCTTCCCTTATTTTACTTTCCTTCTCTCTCTCCAACCCAGGCCTCCACCAGCGAACTGATGCGCAGCCTGGGTGAGTTTCTGTGCCGCCGGTGCTACAGACTGAAGCGTCTATCCCCGACCGACCCGGTGCTGTGGCTGCGCAGCGTCGACCGCTCCCTCCTGCTACAGGGCTGGCAGGATCAGGGTTTCATCACTCCAGCTAATGTGGTCTTCCTCTACATGCTGTGCCGCGATGTGGTCTCATCCGAGGTGGCCTCAGAGCGCGAGCTGCAGGCCTCACTGCTCACCTGCCTCTACCTTTCCTACTCCTACATGGGCAACGAGATCTCCTACCCGCTGAAGCCCTTCCTGGTCGAGGCAGAGAAGGAAGCCTTCTGGGACCGCTGCCTGGAGATCATCAACCGCATGAGTGGCAAAATGCTCCAGATCAACACCGACCCACACTTCTTTACCCAAGTGTTTGCTGACCTGAAGAACGAGAGCAAGAAAGAAGAGGAGAAGACCAAACTCCTCATAGGGCTTGACCGATAAGAGGGAGCTGGGAGGGGGAAGGAAGGATGGATGGATGGATAGAAAGATAGGAGTTAATAGGTTGAGAAGGGGTGGACTAATGTAATGCAGCGTAGGGATACCTTGGTGCAGTAGCCTACTTGTTGTCTGGCGTCTCTACTAGTTCATCATTTACCAAATGTCCTGTTTGTAACCCAGAACAAAGAGCTTCTGGGAGGAACCACAGTGTTTTAATCATCTGAGTTTGGGTAATGAGCAGGGCCACATTGAATCTGCGGACGCACAATTCTTGAGAATATTTCGCAGATTTTCTTCATATTAAAAAAAAACAACAAAAAAAAGTATCTTATCCCCACCCCAAGCCCGCTAAATTCTGCAGATCATCATTCTGGGTCATTGCTGAAAACTGTTTATTTTTCGTCTCAGGCTCAGAGACATGCATCAGTCTGACCTGTACCTTGTTTCAGCGAGATAAGAAATGCAATCTGGAATTTCCCATTGAATTATTTTTCAGATTTATGAATTAAGGGTGAATATTTTATATATATATATATATATATATATATATATATATATATATATATATATATATATATATATATATATATAATAAAGATACAGTGTGCTGATAGGATGATATTGTGAGATAGCATCCAGGCATTTCCGCTATAGAGAAATGTCCCGGTAATAAAAATCAAGAACTACCTTGCATGAGGTCACTTCATATGTTGTTGCACATGACCGCCTGCTTATTGCCAACTCCACTTTCCCTTATTGCTTTAGCTAATTGCACTCCCCAACACTGGCTGTGAGGTCCACTGTTGAAACTTTAAAAGCGTTAAATACTACCATGACATGGATGAGCTATGATCAACCACAACCCAACTAGTTGGCAAACTTGTCAGGCTGTGAAATTTAAAGGAACACGCCGACTTATTATATACTCCGCCCAAGTAGCAGTGCTTCCCTTTCTGAGAATATAATTCCCAGTTTATATACGGTTAGAAGATGGCTGTGTCTCATGTGACATTGTTATTTGTACACACTGTGACTATACAAATCACAACATGTAAATAGGAACATGTTGCCGTTATATTGTCACTTATTCGGAGCAGCAGGCTAGTTGGAGCCGGTTACCTCCAGGATCTGTGCTAGGCTAAGCTAACGGTGGAGCCGTCAGACAGAGTTACGGGTATGTATCGACTTGTCTAACTCTCGGATACGGTGAATAAGATAATGTCCCAATAAGTCATCATGTTTCTTTAAGTTGCTATTTGGCGTAATTGTACTGTAGTGGATTAATTCGTCCACATCTTACATAAAGTGCTGTACTTTCAAGGGAACATTTGGGTTTATCCAGTCCAATCTGCTGTGATTTTGGAGATCAGTTATTTGTTTGAAATGTTTATATGGAATGCTTAATCTGTGCGTAAGCTAATCCATTGCGCACAGATTAATAATCATTAAACATTCTCTAAGATGTTTACATTTACAAAAATATGGGAAAATGCAATACTGACCCCTCCAGGGCATATTTTACATGATTTCATTCCTTCCTGCTCCCCTTGCACCTTTCTCCTGCAGTCCATATTGGTGCTGTCCTGAGTGACCACAGAGAAAGAAAGAAAGAAAGAAAGATTAGTTGTTTGGTCTATAAAATGTCAGAAAATGGGGGAAAAGTTTGATCATTGTTTCCCAAAGGCTAAGATGATGTCCTCAAATGTTTTGTTTTGTCCAACTCAAAGATATTCAGTTTACTGTCACAGAGGAGGGAAGAAACTAGAAAATAAGCTGGAATGAGAGAAACCTTTACTTTTTTCATAAAAAAAGGACTCAAACTGATTAAACAATTATTAAAATAGTTAGCAATTCATTTAATAGTTTACAACTAATCAATTAATCTTTGCATCTCTAAAAGAAAGAAAGAAAGAAAGAAAGAAAGAAAGAAAGAAAGAAAGAAAGAAAGAGAAAGATTTCTCTTTTCAAACACTGCTCTCATCTTGTATGCTTCATGCTGTGTGAATGATTGGTGGAGCAGGGGCATCAAGGACACTTGGAGGACATACACGTCCGAATGAAAGAACGTGAATATATTTCAGGGGTGTGTGCTCAGATGCCACAAGTATAGATGTGACTTTTTCTTCCAAAACAATGCTTCAATGTTGCTGTCGCCACTCAGCTCAAGGGACCTCCTCTGCTGTGTGACGTGTCCCCTCTTTCCTTCGCTCGGACAAACTAAAAACAACACAGATTCTTTCTCTCTCCGTCCACCTACTCCAGTCCAGTCCTGTCTGATGCGGTCCAACCAGTCCAACCCATATGTGGAGACTCTCTGGTCCGTTGACCTGATGGCTTAGTTATTCTCAGAGTTGTTTGACATGCATGTGTGCTTCTAAAGGTTTCCTAGCATGCTGCTTTGTGTTGGGCACACCACACTTATTGTTACAGAAGAGACTGAGCGGTCGCCGCGCTGTACTGCTGAAAGCTAGATTCAGTGATGTGACATCCAGGCGACTTGGCACAAACTCTCTAATGAAGGAAATGTGTGACAGGCTAGTTGTAGCCTTGCCTATGCTGCACATACACCGATAAAGGCAAGCCCAAGCACCGATCCTTCATCAGGATTTCTGCTGTTCTTGGTTCCATGGTGCTTTTGGGTGTAGAAGACCCCTCCCAGATCAAACGGTTCCCCCTTTCAGAAACCAGTACCTAATAGCCTAGGTGGGCAAAACTTCAAAATCCATGTGTCAATCAGTTTTAGTGGATAATTTAAGGGTAATTTGGATAGTTCTTTTTAACCTGGACCCTATTTTCCTAGGTTTTTGTGTCTAAGTGACTAATGTGAACAAGAATCTTTGAAATTGGTCCAGTATTGAGCGAATGTGCATTGTCGATTTTCGTCTACTAAATGTGCTTGTTTTAACACTGACAGACTCAGATTATTATTCTAAATATCTGACAACATTATGGAAAGGATCCCTTCAGAGATAGACTTTTTTGTTAAAGAGTAAGATTCAGTGGTAAAACAAGCACTTTTTGTGGACGTGAATTGAAGGTGTGTAATTGCTTAATAACTTACATTGTAGCTTGTTTCACCTTGCTTAATACTAGACCAATTTCGAAGATTGTTCTCTCCATCACTCAGTTAGACACAGAAAACATAGGTAAATAGGGTTGAAGCAGCAGATGCCAAGATATCCAGACTCGAAAATGGTGGATTTTTTTTCAAAATGTTGCTACGTCATGTGTCAGAGATGTCGACCAGACAAATGGGACTTTGTTCCAATGGTAGGGACATGAAATCAAAATGAAATGCTTGTGATTTTAACACACAGTAAAGTTTTATGTATGTAAACAAGCTTGTTTACATATCCTTGCTATAGCTGTTTCTGACGGGTGAACGGTACAAGTAGCATTCCAATAATTCCAAACTTAATTTGTTGTACTCTTGATCCAAACTGTACAGAAGAGGATAAGGGCGATGTCACATATGAAAAATGTATTTGGGTTCTGAGTTTAAAGTCAGAATTTGGAGAATGAAGTCAGAATTGCGACTTTAATCGTAGAAATCTGAATTTAAAGTTTTAAGCCATAATTCAGAGTTGAAACTCTCTTTTTTCCCCACAGAATTCTGACTTTTTACTGAGAATTCTGAGATTAAAGTTTAGTAAAAAAAGGTACACCTACAGTCAAAAGTTTAAACTCAGAACTCAAATACACTTTTTACATTGGCCCTAATCCTCTTCCGTAAAACTGCAAGTAGTTGGTTAAATGGGGATTATATCCCTGCACGACACGAGTTTAACTGAAAGTAGAAGAATGGTGAATGTTGAAATCAAGAACTGTTACCTGGATTCTTCGTGGTAAATCTTAAGGTAATAATAAGCCCTGACATCTTTAGTTGCTGTTGCCACACCACATACAGTTTACGATGATAATGGTGGGAGATTTATGATGAATGAAACTATGAGTCCTCGATTTCAGACAGAGGTAGACAAAAGCTATTCTACTTTCTAGCTGGCAATGGTCGTTTTTGCTGGCAGAAATCTAATGTAGCTAGCTAATTAAGCTAATGTTAGCTCAGTGAGTTGGCTAAAAAGTTATATATTCAGTCTATTTTTTATTATTTTTATCTGACTCGTTTTTAAAATGAGGTAAAGGGTCTCTTAAATATGTTCTTGATGCACATGCTAAAGGACTGAAGCTAAAGCTGTCAGGTCCCTGGCAAAAAGTTAGCAGTTGATAATCCATGGAGTAGTATTGTTCTTTAGTTCAGTGTAGAAATAGTTAGTCCTAATATTATAACTATGATAAGGACAAATGTAAGATGGGACTGTTTTTTGTTTAACTTTTTTTTAAGTTTACGAGAGTAAAATGACAAAAGTAACAGGATCTCTAGTAATGTTGGCTAGGTTTGTTGGCGTGTAAATGGCCCCAAATCTAGTAAAGAGCAAGAAAAAGCTGCTACTAACTTCATAACATAGCTCAGTGGTTCCCAAACTTTTTCAAGTCAAGGACCCCTAAACTAACACAAATTAGACCAAGGATCAACTTATAAAATGCTGTTTTATAAGTGTATGAAACCCATGCCCAAAATAGTTGTACATTCATTGTTAGTTATGGATGGAATTATAGTGAAAATAAATGATTCGCCTTTGTGCTGGGAACCCCCTGAAACCCTTCCAATGACCCCTGGGGGTCCCCAGACCCCACTTTGGAAACCACTGACCTAAGTAAAGCTGGGTTACTACTGTAGCTAGTTCGCTAGTTAGCTCTTGTGGTTTAGGGAAGGCTAAAACCAACCTTTAAAAAAAAAAGGATTTAGTGAACGGTCAGTACTATTTCTATAGTAAATTAAAATTTGACACCTTATCCTTGGAACAGAACACCCTCCCTCCCCCCAATTCAATTTCAATTACATTTTATTTATAGTATCAAATCATAACAAGAGTTATCTCGAGACACTTTACAAATAGAGTAGGTCTAGCTCACTCTCTATGATTTACAAAGACCCAACAATTCTAGTTATTCCCTCAAGAGCAAGCATGTAGTGCGACAGTAGCAAGGAAAAACTACCTTTTAGGAAGAAACCTCAGCAGACCCAGGCTTTTGGTAGGCGGTGTCTGACAGAGCCGGTTGGGGTGTTATGAACAGTGGCAATAACAGTCACAAAAAACATAATGGATCAGTGACTAGAAAAAGTAGTCGTAGTACTTCAGGTCATACTCCCCCCCCCCCCCACTACCCCCCCCCCCCCCCCCCCCCACACACACACACACACACACACACACACACTCACACGCAGAGTATTATATTTTGATTAATCAACACCATGTGGATGCCAGATGACAGCTTTTGACATACACAATGAGAGATGATGAATTTCTCTGTGAAACAAAAGAACTGATGAGCAAAACTCCTTTGTGATTTTTCACTACTTTTGCTTACACCTGCTCCGGTCCTTCCATCTGTGCCAGGACAATGAAAAAGAGACAAGGAAGGACGCCAGGACAGGAAGCAAGGACAGGAAGCTTGTCCTCTGAATTAACCTTTTTTCTTGAATTAGAAAGTGTTACTCTTATATATGCTCTCATCATTGATCAACTCATAACTATGTGCCATATTTCATCTTGCAACACGTACAAGACAAAAACGATCGTGTAACATATCAAGCTTATGATGATGAAGTTATTATGGTTTCCCTTCCTTTTCATTTGTGAAACATACTGTGTAAACAAGAATCTTTGTTGAACAAAAGTCACAGCTAGTCGTGTTACTAGAGTGCTGATGCTGCAGTCTGTTACTTTGTGGATGTATGAACATGTATGTGAGAAATTATTTGATCAACCGTTAAAGGTACTTTATATAAAAAAAACACTTTACAAGCATGGTGTTTTTATTTATCAGAGCCTATGATTTTATACATCAATAGATGTTATGGCCTTTCAGGGAAAGTTCTTAGTCTGACCACAGCAAGGCAGCACTGAGTTGTTTAAGTGATTTACAGCAACTGCAGGTGAAGCTGCTGAGGAGTTGATTTGGTGCAAGGATGAAGTGGTATTTGTTTTAAGAGCTCCTACCCGGAAAGAAGCTTCATAATAGGCAGTGCACTTATTGCTTACTGACTCTCCAGCATCTAAGTGTGTGTAGTGTTGACAGATGTTATACTGTACCAAGAGAGCCATCAAGGATGGATATAATTCTTACTGGGATGCTGGAATTGTATTACCAAGTGCTGCTAGGAGATGGTGGCTTTAGAAAAAGTTTAGTCTCTATTTTTAGACCTATCTCCACAGCGCTGCGGAATAAGTTCTGGCTACTCCACACATACATTCTGGGATAGGAGGGAAAAAAACGCTCTGGGTTGTTTGCATTTCTTAAAACCAATCACAAGTGCCACTAAGTGTGAGTGGCCCTGCAAAATAATCTCGGGAAGGAACTTGTTTTGGGAGAATATTTACACCCCGCAAATGAGTCAGTTGGATATCAACACACTTTATTACATTACATGACATGTCATTTAGTTGATGCTTTTATAATTATAATTATAGTAATTACATTTTAGATATCCATAATATGATATATTATAATACGACCTCCTGATGGCAACATTTTCTGCTCCCCTGTCAACATCCACTTAGTTGGCACACCACATCAGCTCCGCTCTTCCACCGTATCACTTTCTCTGGCCAAAACGTCTCCCTTTCCACATTTGTCACCAACTTGGGTGTCAAACTGGACCCTCAACTCACCTTTGACTCCCACATCAAACACCTCTGTAAGACATCATATTACCACCTCAAGAACATTGCCAAACTCTGTGTATCTCTCACCCTGGCAGATGCAGAGAAGCTTGTCCACGCCTTTGTCTCTTCCAGGCTGGACTACTGTACTACTGTAATGCACTCATCGGGAGCTCTGGCAAGAGCATCCAGAGGTCTCCCTCCTCACCCACCAGTGCATTCACGGACATGCCCCCGTTTACCTACAGGAACTCCTCACCCCCCCAAACCTCCTCACGGACCCTCTGGTCTGTAACCTCAAACACCCTCCAAGCCTCCAGAACCAAGCTCTGCAGCATGGGTGATAGGGTCTTTTCTTCTGCTGGTCCGAGGCTGTGGAACGCCCTCCCTGACCACCTGAGGGCCCTACAGACTACAGATGTTTTTAAACGAAACCTAATAACATATCTTTTTTAAAAGCTTTTTACTAAATGTATTTCATAGGTTTTCTTTTTTAACTATTTATTGACCTTGATCTTTTTTTTTATTGCATTGTTATATACTCTGTAGCACTTTGATATTGCTGTAATGTCAAGTGCAATACAAATACAATTTATTATTATTTCTTATTAATAGTATTTCTTCAGGTTAAAATTGTATTTCAAGATATCTACAACTTTGATTGTACTGGTCAAAACTAAATTTCAGATAACAAAACATCCTTTTAAAATTTGAAGTGTCAGTTTTAACATTACATTGCTGGACTGGATATTCATCTAGATATCTGTAATGTAAGTCTTCCTAGTCAAAAACAACAATTCAGATATCTACAATGACATCCTTACTAGTACAAATTGTGTCACGTTTCCCATTGATGTGTATGGGGCTTTCAATTTCAGATATCCACGTCATTCTTCCTATCCAGAATGAAAATTCCAGATATCTGCAATATAATTATTACTAGAAAGAACTCCCATTTTAGATATCTACAATACAATTGTTACCGTGTCTGTCAGTGACCTGTAATAAACACGTCACCGAACAGATTAAGCAAAAAGATATGAATGAATGCCAAAATAGCTCACTTTAGTTTTGACTAGTAACAATTGCATTGTAGATATCTAAAACTGGAGCTCTTCCAAGTAATAATTATATTGCAGATATGTAGAAGTTAGGATAGGATTGGAAGAAGGACGTTATATCTCAAATTGAAAGCCCTATACACACGAATGGGAAAACGTTACGTCATTTGTACTAGTAAGTAGGGATGGGAATTTGATTACATGTTATCTTAATTACAAGAAGAACAACTTGTGGCAGTTAAACTGGAGGTTAGGCTAAACTAAAAAATTTAAAAAGATATACGCACTGAAGCAGCGGAAACTGCTGCTGCGAGCCGGCCTTCTTAAACAGAGACCCTCGTTTGTTCCAAAATAATAAATAAAAATAATCATGTTAAATAACAACTTAACCAAAAACATAATAATACTTAGATCTGATTTGTCAAAATGTAACTCAAAACTATCCAAGGCACAGACAAAGCCTAATATAAAATAACCAGTAACTCCCATACAACTTCTGCACCAGACTAGCCGGGGCGGCTGTGTGGCAGAGTGTTTGCCTTCCAATCAGAAGGTTGGTGGTTCGATCCCTGGCCCTGCAGTCCCATGTCAAAGTGTCCTTGGGCAAGACACTGAGTTGCCTGCTGATGAGTGTGGCTCAGCGTATGAATATGTGTGCATGGTGAATGGTTCCTGTACTATGTTAAAGTGCTTTGAGTAGTTGTTGAGACTGGAAATGCGCTATGTAAATTCAGTACATTTACATTTGTTGAGAAAAATAAGCAGGCTGACATGATCTGGGGTCAGATGCGACCGCTGCCTGGTTGACGTCAGTCCAGCCCCCGAAAACACCAGCCGGCCGGGATGCACAGGTACCTCCGCGCTAACTTGGCCAGCCCGGGCCGGAGAACCTTATTCCGTTCTTCGTAGTGAGTTTCTACCAGTCTGGTGTTGGTACGTCGTAACGGAATGTGACATGCTGGTTCCAATATCCATCTCAGTTAACTTGCAGATCCCTAAAATGTTTAATTGCTGCCACACAGTGACAATTAATTTCATTGCTTCAAGACTCACACTGCGCAACGCAACCTGCATTAGTTTAATCAATGACAAATTAATCTAATCGACGAAATTCTTAATGATCAATTATCGATCATCGATTAATCATGCCCATCCCTACTAGTAAGAATGATGTTTTTTCTCCCCCTCTTCAGTATAGCGTACATACATTTTACATCCTTCCTTCAGGGTTTCCGTAGCACACTCCCTGCGGCGTAGCCCTCTGCCCCTCCCCTCCCCCGAGGGCAGCGCATGCATACACAAACAACATGGCAGAAACAGCCGCTGGAGTTGGTTTGGATTTACGGCATCTGATGAGGAACAGAAAACACCTCGATGCAAACTATGTCTTCAGGCTGTTGTTGTTGCTGGAAGCAACACAGTCTCACTCCCAACTCGTCAAATGTCTGACGCATGGCCAAGGACCCGTGGCTTTAAGTTTCAACGCCAGGGAGGTACCCCTTGCGTTATTTTCCGACGAGGGGGTCCGTCAGATAGACAGTCATGTTAATCCCTCACCGTCAGATATCGACGAAAGAAAAAACACGCCCCCTTAACTCGAAATCTGTGACAGTTTTATTATTGGTATTTTTAGCCCAATAACCGCTGTTTTAATCAACATTATTCACGAGATCTTATCATGGTTTGTATGCATTTCTTTTAATGTAATTATTTCGGTCTATTTCGGCCAGGGAAGCTGGGTTTCTTTGTTGTTTATTGATATTTTTTTAAACTATAACGCTACATCTATCAACATTTATTTAGATATGATATGATATTCATTTCTTTATTTTAATAATATTATTTCGGTCTTATTACCGGTGAAATATTACAGTAGCCTACACTGTAATACAGAACATTACGATATGATCCGAGCTAGACCCAGCTAGACGCATTCAAAGCCCATATCCCACAATGCAATGCGGGCATTCATTCACAAAATTGGACAGCGATCAGCGAGTCTTTAACGCTAGTTTGGCTTCAATGTTCATATATATAATCAGTGGTTTTATCACCAACAACAACACATAGCTCAGTTTTGTTCCAGTAAGTTATGCACCGTAATAACGTTTTAAAAAATCAGCTGAAGACTCAGGAAGTGACGTAGTACGTGCCGCTCGGCAGATAAGAAGATACAAAAATACATAATATTCGTAATATTGATGTTTTTGTCTAACATTGTATTTGAGGATTTAAACAATGAAGATAATAATAATAATAATAATAATAAAATACAGTTTCATGTATTTGTCTCATGTATTGTCTGCTCGGTCGGCCGGCGGGCGGCGGCAATCTGAAATGGAATGAAGCCCATTCACGGCAGACGGCAGAAACACAGGAATCGAACATAGGCAGCTCCCGTCTCTTATGGGAGTTGTAGTTTTAAAGTATATTGGTATATTTCTCATAATTAGAAGTTAAAAGTGTATAATTTTGGATGCCCCCTGAGGTTTTTTGGGATGGAGAACACACTGGTGTCATCAGATTTTAAAAATGGAATCGTTAAATGGGTGAAAATAGCTTATTACCATATTTGACAGTGCTTACAGTGGTTACACATTGGTGACCATATCTACATGACAGCTGGGGTCCAGAGCTTTCTATAACAGCTGGTCCCATGTTTGTAGCACTTTCTGTTGCTAAATGACAAGCCTTCAAACATGGACTAGGTTCAAGGTTCAGAGGTCAATATTTCAGAGTAGGAGTAATCTTCAGACTGACATATGTTACTGTGGAGGTTGAGACCTTTCCAACAATATGTTTGATATATTCCTACGACAACATTTTAATTTTCACATATCATGGATATGCAGGTGATACTTTATTATCCCCGGAGTGATATCTGCCTTGAGTTCAAATGCTTCACACATAACACTTGACATTTTGTTTTATCATACAGCTGACATACAATGAAAACACATAAACAAAGTGATATGTAGTCAGACTGAAGCACATCACACAGCAACAATCTATTGATCATCTTGCACAAACAGTGCAGAGTAACACACAACCATTAGCATCATATCATGAAGCTATTGCACAACCAGCCTCAAGCAACATTATTTAAAGCTGTAATTGAGGTAGGTCCGAATAGGCCTATAGTTTAGAAATGTTAAGTTTACATTGGGGTAACCATATCTTCTGCTAGCTCTGTAGAGCCTGACCCATGAAAAAATGGCCAGAAAATTATGTTTTTTTGGAATTGAGATGTTTATTAAACCTTTTAACAAAATCCACCAAAAAACATTTGCCATATAATTTTGTTTATGATATATTTTTTGGATCATATTTGATGCATTGGGCGTTTTGGACGTTTTTGCTCATAACAAAGTTAATTTTAGGTACAAAAAAGTGTTGTTTTTGGGACCTCAATTTATATGCTTGTATGGGCTACACTTTCATCTTGATAGTCTTCCTCATCACTGCTATCTGAACTTCCATTATCATGCATGGCCTTAGTATTCCATTCTAACTAACTGCTCCATGTCACTTGAATTGCCATCTACTATCATGCTCAATATTCTTTCTTTATCTGTCTTCTTCCTCTAGTCCTTTTGACAGCTAAAAATACACAAATTGGTCGATATAGCATAGCGATTATGTTATTGTGAAAATACCCAAAATGTTTTAAATTTTGGGTATATACAATTTTAATTATCATTAATTACAATAATTAAATCATCAAAATAGTTTGTGTTTGTATTGTGGTAGGTATGATGTAGATTTCATTACAAAAAGTGACTTGAAAGTTAAGGGATAAAGAACCTTAAATACCTGCAGTATCAAATTTGATACACACATTTTTAACACGATTTAATTGTAATATAAATAATGAATTGTTAAGTAATTATGCATTGTTTCAATAAAGAAGATACTTAATGTAAAGAATGAGTAATAATATAAATTTTATTCTTACCGTAACTATATGAAAATTAGCAACTTGTTTCATGCCAAAAGTGTCTGGAGGATTCAATTACAGCAGCCATTTTGAAAAAGTAAAAAAAAAAACCTTCCACTGCTTGCAGTGGCATGCTAATCCACTAGAGGGCAGAATACATGTATGAGATTATATACAACAGGTGTTTAAGGAAATTATTGATCAACTTGATGAGGTAGAGGCTTCACAAACTTGCATATCAAATATGATACAAATGGTTCTACAGGGCTAGAGTATAAGAACTCATACTTGGCATGGAGAATAAAGATAGATCAGGTCATATTCTCTGTGCTTGCCTGGAGAGACTGGTTTCTATTCCTCTCCACAACCTTCATGACAGTCATGTATAACATAAACCCTCTGATTCACCGTGAATGTCTGCTCTAAATGATGAACACACACTTTGAACACAGGCCTTCCAGTCAGGTTTGTCCATATGAACACCAAGGTGTCCATAGGAGCAGAGCCCATTGATTGGTTCATCATGTATGACCTCTGATACCCTCTGACACATGTCACGACCCTTTCCTCAGCTTGTCAAATGGTTAAATGAGATGTGTGAGTTTTGTCTGAGTGCAGTATAGGCTGAGGCAGAAGTGTGCAAAAATGCCAAAACATATGTTATATACAACCTCAAATCAGAAAAAGTTGAGACAGTATGAAAAACACAAAAGAAAAGAAAGTAGTGATTTCTAAATGTACTTTGATTTGTATTTCATTGCAGACAATGTGAACACAAAATATTTAATGTTTTGTTTGGTCAACTTAATTTCATTTGTAAATATACATCCTTTCCTGTCATTCAGACCTGCAACACATTCCAAAAAAGGTTGGGACAAGAGCAATTAAGGGCTAGTAATCAGGTAAATTGGTTAAATAATGATGTGATTTGAAACAGGTGATGTCAACAGGTGATTGTAATTATGATTTGGTACAAAAGCAGCATCCAAGAAAGGTCTAGTCCTTTAGGAGCAAAGATTGGCCGAGGATCGCCAGTTTGCCAACAAATACGTAAGAAAATTATTGAAATTTTTAAAAACAATGTTCCTCAAAGAAAGACAGGAAGACATTTGCTTACTTCACCTTCAACAAAGCTTTTCAAACAGTGTACCGTATGAGAAGAGCGGGGCAAGGTGGAAAGCCATAACGGAGGCAATTACCCTCTACATAGCTACGGATATGCTGCCAGTTTACTCTGTGGAGAAGAGAGGGTTTAACAACATGCTGAAAGTTTTGGACACTCGATATACAGTACCTAGCCGCAAGTATTTATCTGACGTTGCTCTTCCTTCCTGCTGTATAACAACACTCGGCAAAAGATAATAAGCGAGTTGAAGGGAATTGACTTTTACGCTGCCACTACTGACCTTTGGTCGAGCCGAACCATGCAGCCTTACTATGGTGTAAGAAAGCTTTCAAAAAGATGTATGCACAACTTTAAGAATTCATATTCGTATTTTAAACATTTGTGCGTAAATTAACTCAGGCATGCACAATTACGTTTTCATACACGTGAGTCAATAAAATTACATTTGTATTATGTGAGTGTGACTCTAGAAGCTATGACTATAAACATTCATGAGTACAACTCTGATTTCTACGACTACGAATTCTTCACTATGAACACAAATTCAAGTTTGTGGGTACGAGTAAAGAACAGTTGAAATGACGTCACTGTCGTCACAGGGCAGGAAATCGAACCTAGATTTCATCTAACGCGCATGCGTCAAAGGTGAAAGATGGAGACGGGTATGGCTCTTTTATATAGGTCAGTGGTATGGCTGCAGCCTGGAGCGTCCCATCTCATTTTTATATAGGTCTATGGTCTCATGCCGTCCCGTCTCATGCCGAGGCTGTTCAATGGTAAGTTCAGAGGGTCAAACACAAAATACAAAATCACGAATTATTTAACCATACGTATAGGTTGCTGGTTTCTGGATGTTATTGTTGTGTCCCTGATGTTAACGTGATTTGATCAAACCTCATTTAAAACTTTATTAGCGTTGATTGACATTTGTTAGCAAATATTAGCTAGCTAACAATTTTAGCCATACTATTAGCTAACAATTTTAGCCATATGTATAGTTTGCTGGTTTCTGGATGTTATTGTTGTGTCCCTGATGTTAACGTGATTTGATCAAGCCTCATTTAAAACTGCATTAGCGTTGGTTGACATTTGTTAGCGAATATTAGCTAACGTTAGCTAGAGCAATTTATGGTTACAGACTTTGATGGTTTCTTTCTGTTATTGTCCTTAAGGTACACATCAGTGTCTTCAAAAAAAATAACACACCGCAGGTGACACGATGCACGGTGTGCTGTTATGTTACGTATGTGTTTGTGACAATGTAGGCGGTGAAGACGTTGTGTAACTGCGTGTTTCCCTGCAGCCGATCCCGACGCGGCGCAAGGAGCGTCCGGTCAGCTGCTTTGTGTCGGGCTGCGGCCCCATGCAGCCCAACCTGGCTCTCTGGCGCGGGACTAACAGCGGCCGCTGGCGCCGAGCAGGATGATCAGCAAAGCGATGGTCTGCCTGGCATTCTCTCACTGTTTCATGACAGCGCCCATGTTTGTTTTTTTACAAATAATGTGTTTCAAGTTGTCATACTTCCATAAGAAGCTCTTGCCTGTATAAAGTATGAACAATGTGTATTATCCATTTTAGCATCTGTAAATCTGTGACCGACCTCTGCACAAACAAGAATACAAAAATAAACATGTTACACTCATTCCAAGACTCCGTTTTTATTTTATATTCTATATTGTTTTCACATTCGATTTGTATGATACTGTTTAGTTAAAAAAACACCAAAATATATCAAGTAGCATATTCATTAGCATAGTCTGCATTACTACTGTTAAAGGAGAATTCCGGTCGATTTCAACCCGTAGCTCTGTTTGTAAATTTGTAGTGCTGTTAGTAGCGAAAAAAACGAAACCAAAACGTCGTAATCATCCGAAAGCTCCGTTTGCTTCTCTGTCTCTCTCTCTCTCTCAGCTGCAGTGTGTGTGTCTGTTGCCTAGCGACCTGCGCATGCGCGATAGCTCTTCAACTTTTGAACTCTCTGTGGCCGCAGAGTGGTGTCAGGTTACAGCATGTTACTATAGTCATTAGTAAGGACTTAACCACGGCAAATCGTTTTTTGTGGAAAAAATACGTTTTGGACTATTGGATTGTATGAGTTCGACTATTCGATTCGTGTGGTCTTCAACCAGACATCAGTAAATAACCAGAGGTATGGATTAACACAACTTTTCTGCCTTTCTGTCACATCTACTGCAGTCAGATTCGCTGTGTTCCCTCGGAAGGAATAACTGCACATGGGTAGGCACTTGTAATGATATTTCGAGCATATTTAGAGGCTAAAAACACGTTTAAAACTTGCCCGGTTTATGCCTGTTAGGTGCTAGAGCAAGTAGGGGGATAACACGGTGTAGGCAGCACCGATTGGTTTCGTTTTTTTCGCTACTGACAGCACTACAAATTTACAAACAACAGAGCTACGGGTTGAAATCGACCGGAATTCTCCTTTAAGTTAAAAATACCAAATATATGTTTGAGACGGGACGCTCCACGCTGCAGCCGTATAGTCTTGGAAAGATGGCTAACAACAGACCTGAGGCTGGCTCAGCATCACAGGTAAAGTAAATAACGTGTTTATTCAACATTTTACTGTTTTGATAGCACTTTATAATGATATACATTTCCGCAACTCAGACGTTATTGCTTTAGCTTGCAACCTAACTGAGCCAGACGAAGTAATTGCTTTATTAGCTTGCAAAATAAAGATAATGTTAACTTACGCCTATTAGTTTGCCAAACATACTTCAGTTGTAATGTTTTGAATGTCTATCTAGCCTAACGTTACATAATGTTGAATTGGTACGGATAAGTTAACGGTACCATGTATTGCATGTAATATATATTTTGTTACTGTATTAGCACATTATGCTCATTAACATTACAATGACTTGCTGGTTGATGTTAACTCATATCTGGCTCAGTTGTCAACACTACAAAATGTTGAATAAACACGTTATTTACTTTACCTGTGATGCTGAGCCAGCCTCAGGTCTGTTGTTAGCAATGACAGTATATAAAAGGTTGTTAGCCATCTTTCACCTTTGACGCATGCGCGTTAGACGAAATCTAGGTTCGATTTCCTGCCCTGTGACGACAGTGACGTCATTTCAACTGTTCTTTACTCGTACCCACAAACTTGAATTTGTGTTCATAGTGAAGAATTCGTAGTCGTAGAAATCAGAGTTGTACTCATGAATGTTTACAGTCATAGCTTCTAGAGTCACACTCACATAAAAATACAAATGTAATTTTATTGACTCACGTGTATGAAAACGTAATTGTGCATGCCTGAGTTAATTTACGCACAAATGTTTAAAATACGAATTCTTAAAGTTGTGCATACATCTTTTTAATACGAATACAAATTCTTAAAGTTGTGGATACATCTTTTTGAAAGCTTTCTTACACCATACCTTACATGTGTCTTACGGTTCATTATGTCAGCGAAAGCTGGGACATGCGAAGCGTCTGTCTCCAAACATCATATTTCCCCCAGGACCATACGGGCCAAACTATTGCACTAGAGTTAAAGGATGCTCTGAACTCCTGGGGCCTTTCAGAGGAGCGCCTTACCTGTATGACGACCGACAGTGGCTCCAATGTAATCAGAGCTATGAAGGACAATACTTGGCCAAACCTCAGGTGCTTTGGACATTGACTGCACAATGCTGTCGGTAAGTTTGTGTGAAAATAAATTAGAAAGGTGTGTGTGTGTGTGTGAAATAACAAAAAAGTTTAGTACTACTCACCTTTACTATTAAAGTTATTACTAGTTTTAGAAGCTAAATTACACTTTGAAGTGAATTTTAAGACTATGGTATGAATATGGCATTACAATAAATATGGGAAAATACATTTCTAAAGTAAAGATAATAAATACTTTGTACCTAAGCTGTATGTGTATGTGCTAAAACAATTAACACTTACTGAAACTAAATATTGTTGTAGTTTTTTTTCTTTATTACAGTGAATGGTGTGAAAGATGAACATATTGACCGTGCCATTGGAGTGTGTAAAAAGGCAGTTTCTGCCTTTTCATATAGTTGGAAAAAAAGACGGGACATGGCAGAGGTTCAGGCAGAGCTGGGTCTTCCTCCTAATCAACTGGTAACCGAGTCACTGACAAGATGGGGTTCTGGGTGCTGACAAGAAAACCCGCCATCTTGTTCCTACGTGGCAAGATCTGGAGGTGTTAGATGCCACAAAT
The DNA here is from genome assembly GCA_023631565.1 of Gymnocephalus cernua. Lineage (NCBI taxonomy): Eukaryota > Metazoa > Chordata > Actinopteri > Perciformes > Percidae > Gymnocephalus > Gymnocephalus cernua. The sequence goes on along the minus strand of CM042441.1, from coordinate 26,634,708 downwards.
AAAGCTATCGAACCACTTCAGGACTTTACTGACGCGCTGTCCGGAGAATCTTATGTAAGCGTTTCATACATTAAACCTGTGCTGCATCTGTTTAAAACAAGTCTCCTTCAGCGAGAGGAGAAAAATGTAGATCTCACCGCTACAATAAAAAGAAATATTATGTGCTACCTTGAACAGAAATACAGTGACCCTGAGAACGACGAGCTCCTGGACATGGCTTCACTAATGGATCCACGGTTCCGTACCACTTACATTACCCCGGACAAGTTGGACATTATTAAGAAAAGAGCTGTCACTGAGCTGCTGTACAAATGTGCCAAGAAGAAGAGAGCCCACCTAAGAAGAAAACTTTAGCTGCCTTCTTTAAGAAAGCAGCACCTACATCACTGTCCCATCAGTCAGTAAAGGACAAAATCGAAGCAGAGCTCACCTCCTACTTATTGGGTCCTGAGGTGGATACTGACACTGACCCACTTGAGTGGTGGAAGCAGCATCAGCCCAACTTCACAAGACTCAGTCGTCTGGCAAGAAAATACCTGGCCATTCCAGCAACTAGCGCCCCATCGGAGAGGGTCTTTAGTGTGGGTGGGGGTATTGTCACCTGTCACCGAGCTTGCCTCAAGCCTGCTTTTGTTGATAGGCTCATTTTCCTTGCAAATAATGTTTAAAATGCAATTAAATGTTGTATGGTGAATAGTGTTACTGTTTACATGTTCAATTCAACTAAGAGTTACCTCAGGATTTTTTGTTGTTTTATTAGCTCAATCCAAATACAGTATAAATAATTTGGATGTTTAACAATCTATGTTGCACACTGCACAGTGACTTTTCTGTTAGAGAAAGGGTTTGCCTTTGCAATTTTGTTTATGAGAATGCACTTTAATTAAATACAATAAATATATATTTTTAAAATATATTTACAGTTCGCAGTTACTTTGTTTTAAATGGAAGGGGGGGGGGGGGGAATCGAATCGTGAATAGAGTTTTCTATAAAAAAAAATCACAGATTTTTTTTTTTTTTTTAAATCGCCCAGCGATTTGACATGTGTCAAATCGCCCAGCTCTATGACACATGTAGGTTTGTTTTTGTGGAAAGCCCGCTTTTATTAAGCAACTGTAGGAAGGCATTCGGACAAGTCAACAGATAAGCACATCAGCGCACACGGGGCAACAAGCACACGCTAATAAGCTGTTAAAATGTTCAATGTGTTAACCTTTCCTGCTTGTTCGTTTCCGACCGTGATCAGAAAACCAGCGGAAATTACCTCTAGGGCCGACGTTATAACGTGAATAACTCTGCTCCGGTTGCATCTACTAGTGATGACGAACTGACCGAAGAGCCGGTTATTAACCCAATTCGTGTCACTGAGTCAGGAGAATCGAGTGCCATATGTCAATGAACCGACTTACTCCTGTTTTTTACCTCATTGGCGCCTCCAGAGGAGTGGTGGTAGAATCAATCAGGAAATGGGCTACCTCAAGCAGCACGATTCATTGGACTGAAAGAGTTGTTAAGAGGGTTGTAGAGACCGTGCACCAGGCTACTGACCGAGACCGAATGTAACCGTGTAACCGCTCTGTTACGGGTAGGGGATTTAAAGGACCCAAATGCAGAGAGAGAGGCAGGCAGGCAGGTGATGGTAGGATCTGCTCGTGGATTTATTAAAACAAAAGCTGGGTGCTAACAAACAGAGTAATCCAAAAAAGGGAGCAGACAAAAACAAGGAATCCAGACTGGGGCAGGGAAAAATAAAAATCCAGAATAAAAGGACAAAAAAACAGGAAACTCACTGGACAGGCAAGAACAGGCAAGAACAGACACGGGCTCAGAAGGACACAGGAGCAAAACGATCAGACGAAGGACAAAGGAAACTCAGGGGCTAAATAAACTGGCTAACGAGGAAACAAGAGGCAGGTGACACAAGGGCTGGGGAACAGGTGGCAAACATCAGGTAATCACACAGGCGGGAAAACACAAGAAGTAAAACTAGACAACACAAGGGGAGACAGACAACCTTTCAAAATAAAACAGGAAATGGGAAGGGACTAACAGAGAACATGAAATTAACTAAATACAGAAACTTGACAACACTAGACAAAAACCACAGAACAAAAATGACGAGGAAATACAGAAAAGCAAAAAACAAACAAGAGGAATACACACAACCACGACACGCTCGAGTCTATGTAATCAAACAGGTGTTTGGGTTCCCGCAAGTTTGAGTTATTAACCGATCCCAGAAACCTTTATTTCTCGTGCATCTTAGATGATTGTGTACATAGAAATTCACACATTATCGATGGGGAGTACATCACATACAAATACATGTCATGTTATCTTGGTAGTATAATAACGGGTGTCTCGGTTCTTAGCAAGTTTGAGTTATCAACTGATCCCTTTGCCTTTGTGTCTCACACACATTGGTGGTTCACATGCACAAGTGGCAACATGACAACATGAACTGTGTGTGTGAGTGTACATGTGTGTGGGTGGGTGTGTCTGTGTGTGTGTGTGTGTGTGTGTGTGTGTGTGTGTGTGTGGGTGTGTGTGTGTGTGTCTGTCTGTCTGTGGGTGTGTGTGTTTCTGTGTGTGTGTGTGAGTGCATGCATGTGTGTGCGAACATTGGTGGTTCACATGCACAAGTGGCAACATGACAACATGAAGTGTGTGTGTGTGTGTGTGTGTGTGTGTGTGTGTGTGTGTGTGTGTGTGAGAGAGAGTGGGTGTATGTGTGTCTGTTTGTGTGGGTGTGTGTATTTCTGTGTGTGCATACATGTGTGTGCGAACATTGGTGGTTCACATGCACAAGTGGCAACATGACAACATGCAGTGTGTGTGTGTGTGTGTGTTTGTGTGTGTGTGCATGCATGTGTGTGCGGACATTGGTAGGTCCACAAGTGGCAACATGACAACATGAACTGGGTGTGTGGGTGTGTGGGTGTACATGTGTGTGTGTGTGTGGGTGTGTGTGTTTCTGTGTGTCCGTGCATGCATGTGTGTGCGAACATTGGTGGTTCACACGCACAAATGGGAAATTCCAGTCATGCACCTGTGAATGGGTACACAAGCACAGTTGTAGGAGTGTGTGTATGGAGATGTCTTTTATCTCCTGGATGAAAATGATACTCTTTCCCATTCATTTCTTATGGCGGTCATTTTTGACTGTAAACAAAAGAAGTGTGACTAAGTTGAATAAATCACTCAAAATTCAAAGAAAGTACTCACAATTAATGTTAGGTGTTAATATGCCTTTTGTGAAGGATATCATAAGGTCTTGAGGCAATCTGATGAAAAATGCCATATTTATGGTACAGGGAATGTGTAAATCAGTCATTTTTGACCGGAACAGTGTTAGAAGGTTAAAAAAATCACAATTGTCTTGGGCGGCTCTAAGCACCGGACAGATGCACAGTGCCACTGCAAAATAGCCTCGGGAAGGAACTTGTTTTGATGGAACATGTGTACGTTCAAAGGTTGTTTTAGTCGTGCAACAGAAAACTCAGATTGGACAGATAGTCTAGCTAGCTAACCCTCATGACTATCATCAGGAGATGATGAGGGCTTTGGTACTTGGGAGACACTACAAGTAGACAGCAAAAAACATGTTATGAACCCAGTGGCAGCAACATTTATATATATCACTCAGATTGTGCTAGCTTCTGCCAAGAAGAGGATTGATAGCCTTACAAGAGATGTCCAAGATCCAAAGACATGTCTGTAATTCTCACAAAAGGAGGTTGATGACCTGAAACTCGCAAAGAAAAAGCTCAATTTCTCAAAAACGGAACTGTAAAATCTTGTTTCATATCAGAAACAAACCCTTCCTCTTACATACTGATATCAAATTAACAAACGTTCACAATATAACAAAATCCAATCATATACTTTAAAAAGAACTAACATAAAAACTGTAAAGCGATTTCACTGAAGTGTAGAATGGTAACAGTATACACACTGATAAATAGCATACTGAAATTGTCTCTTTACTGTGTTGCTGTCCATGGTGCTGAATTCTTTTCGAGGTCGGCCATGGTGGGTGGCAGAACATAGCTAAAGACAGGAAACCCTAACCCTACATCGTGCTTGTTACTGCAAATTGCCATTGCCAACTTTTTTTGCCTTTATTTGATAGGATAGCTGAAGACGGGAAAGGGGGATGAGAGAAGAGGGACGACATGGAGCAGGTCGGACTCGAACCCGTGCCACTGCGGTAAGGACTGCCTTAGTATATGGGGCGCCAAAACAGGGGCGATCCCATTGCCTGCTTTTCAATCGTTTTTGGATGCTTATACTGTTTTTCACCGCAGTACAGAGCCTCTCGTCGGCCATAAGTGTCAATTGAAAAACGGTCTGTGCAGCTGGGGCGCTGTCTGTGGTTCTGAAGCAGAGAACAACGTGATATTTACCAAAATAAAAGATGTTTTATAAACTGATATGGCGAAAATAGCATGAGATGACAAGTGGTCTAGTAGAAATGTTACAAATAAATAAATAAATACATACATAAATGGTTGCTTGGAATGTTTCAGTTATAACATTCAAGTCAGTTCAGATGTATTAACATAGTCACATTTACAGTCTTGGTAGGCTCTACACATTCATCGTCAATAAAAAACAACGAAAGTTGCCAGTCAAATGCGTGTACACGTGCTAATGTGCATCATTAACTGTCGACATTTTAGGTTCAATACTGTTACAGTGAGTCACAGGTCTATTGTATCCACAGTGTTTTTGCACGGCAGGGCATCACGGAGAGACGCACGCGAGCTAATCGGAGCGCTTCCGCTTTATTCAGCCAATCCGCGCGAGGAGCGCTGCAGCTTATAAACCCATCTGCTGCCGAGGCTTTTCCCAGTCCCCCGCTGTCCTGTGAATCATTGACCGAGCTGCATCCTTTGATCTATCGCAACCGTGAAGATGGCCGCCCGGGTAAGATAAGCTATATACCATATATCGTATGTTTTATTAAGAAATTAACACATTTTGTAATAGCCTCGTGTGTCTGTGTGGAAAATAAGGGGATATATAGCTTAAAATGTCGTACTAGCGCTGTTTCCCTTCAAATTGTAAGCAGATTTTAGCGTTTGAATGCCACCGCCAGAGCAGAATATGGTGTTTATTTCACATGATGTCGCAGCCCCATAACCCTGACGTGTTCCAGGGACAATCATTTCCGCCAGAATTGCATTATTATCTCCAGTGTCAGAGCTAACCGCTGCCTTCTCTGGGAGTTCTTATGGTTTAATCCTGGGCTTTGCTTGCCCTTGAGCCGAGGCTCACGCGCTACGCATTTTAAATAACAGAGTGCCCGTTTTGTGTGAGTGCTTACAGCAGCTCGGCACATCGTGTACAACGAGCATGTCAGCATGAATTTGATGATATTGGTCAAAAGAGTGAGGTTCAGCGTTGCTGCTTAGCTTGAGCCTCCGATCTGCTGTGTGTTCGGCTGATAAAATGCTGTTTGCGGTGTGGAGCAGCACAGCAAAGCGTAGCTGACTTCTAGATTGTGTGCTTATGTATTTAAATGGTTAAGCATAACCAACCTGTCGACGTACAGGGAGGATGATGTCAGGTAACCGGTGTCAACCTGCCCTGTTGTCTATCATCACTCTCATCACAGTCTCTATACTGTCGAAGGACGCAGGAGGAAGGGTAGAGCTGCAGCTTAAAAAAGTAGCACCCACTGATTAGAAATACAGCTAAAATGTAATGACTAATGGTAGGGCAAGCCAATGATTGCATTTGCTGCATCATGGCATTTATATTCCTGGTGGACGCAGGTTTGCTGTTAGGGATGTAATTGAAATACATAAACACACAGCAGTCAGCAAATCATGTGATACTCAACTTATGATTCGATGTGATTCAGGATTTTAAGTTTAAGATGCGAATTCTTTACGATTTTTTTCACAGAATGAGTTGCAGACAAATGACTGAAACATATTCCTTTATTTATATAAACTGTGCAAATCACAGATGTGTCTTATCCTTTGGGAATCTGTGTTCAAGAAACAATCATTTTATTCTTAAAATGTTGTGATGTGGCATTAAATCTAGGGCTGGGCATTTTGGTCCATCTCTTGTGTATCTCTCATTCTGTCTTGCATGCATTATTTGAGTTAAAATAATAATAATCTGGGGTAAAACAAGACCCTTGTTGACATTAGAGGTGTTGAAATTAATCAAATAATCGATGCATCGGGATGCGGACATAGACGATGCTGCATCGATGCAGTGGCCAACCATAAACGATTACAACAACGCAATGACGTCGCTCGTTAATTTTTCGGCCACAGCATAAAAATTCAAATGAAAAATAACATTCTCAATAGCCTAACCCATTTCTCACACACACACACGCACACACACACACGCACGCACGCACGCACGCACGCACACACACACACACACACACACACACAAACACACACACACACACACACACACACACACACACACACACACACACACACACACACACACACACACAGGCAAAACGGCTGAGCGGAGACACGGAGGAAAGTGGAGAGAATCGCAAATCGAGAAGAGGAAAGAAAACACTGAGAAACATCGAGGGACACTTGACTAGTTAGCTTGGAGAAGATCTAAGTGGAGTAACGAAGCTGAAGAGGTGTACACTACGGCACTTTTCTTGTCTACCTGCAGTGGTTTAGAACAAACGTGCTAGTGTGCCTGGCTAAAGTTGGAGCTAATGGCGTTTGCTAATTCGGAGGACGCTGATTTTGGACCAGAGAGGATGACAGCGTGTGTCCCTGCTGAAGTGGACTTTGACCAGGGGCGGATCTACAGGGGGGCAAGGGGGGGCAGCTGACCCCCCCGCTGTAGGGCCTTGCCCCCCCAGCTGCCCCCCTAACTTTGGTGTTCAAAAAACTGTGCTTGTAAAAACAAACTGCCACTATGTCCACACGCTTCTAAAAACATTGAAACAAACAATTAATTCATATTAATTAATAATATTTATAATAATTGTAGATGTAATCTTAGCCCCCTGCCCCTCAAATACTTAGCTACGTCCCTGCATCAAATGTGTAGAGCGGCGTTCGCATCGCACAGTCTGGCTCGCACACAGCGAATCTGCTATGGAAAGCCAAAAGGGCCACAATTCGTCACAGTTCGCTCGGCGTTTTGAACGCCGTTAGTGGCGCCACCTGGCGTTTAATAAACGCCACTACACGTCTAATAAGCGCCACCTGGCGTCTATTAAGCGCCACCACGCGTGTGACGTCACCAGGCGTTAAATAAACACCACCAGGTGCTTATTAGACACCTGGTGGCGTTTTGATGATCAACTCCGCCCTGTGGCTTTCACAGCCAATAGATTTGAAATTGAATCACCCAATCAGTGAAGAGGAAGGTCAGGCCACACTAATCAAGCACTGATCTCCTTTGCAGCTTGTTTGAGTAGGCCAAATAAATGCACAACTTTGTAGTATGATAGTTTTGTATTGCCAGACATCAGTAGGCACTGGCTGCTCATACTTTATATAATTAATAAATCCAAAGTATACTCCCAAAAATGTAATAAAAAGTGGTGAGGAGCTATTTTCCTTATTACCAGCTTAAATTTAGTTAGTGCTGTCACACTAAAAACTGACTAAATGCTGTCACACTAAGAACCTAACATCACATTTGCCTTTTATTGTACATTTTATCTGGGTCTATTGTTAAAAGGTTTCAGATATTGTGATATTTAATTGCTGCAAATACCTGTCTATTACTACAAGACCAATAGAAGGGCTAACATAAAGAGTAAGCAATTTTCAAAAATACTGTACTCTTAATTCAACTACTAGGAACCAAAGAGTAGCCTACCAGAAATTCTGACAACTCTGAAAATTTTCTTGATGAAAAGGATTAATAGTTTCTGTACAGTGCATGCAACAATCAAAACTAAATAACGTTGGCTTATTTATTTAAAAATTACAAAAAAATGCTAGTTTGGAACAATTTTAGACAGTCACAGCTGTCTTGCATACAGCCAGTTAAATAAGAATTAGTTATCTCAATAAAAACTGAATTATAATGGCAGCATAAGGCACTATCACCATTTATTTTAATTCCAGTTAAGTGCAGTTGACCCGAAGATGGCTAGATATATGAATTCTGACATCCTTCCTCTACTTTCATATATTTATGCAAAAAAAACACCCACCAGGTCTCTCTCTCTCTCATATATATATATATATATATATATATATATATATATATATATATATATATATATATATATATATATACACACATACATATACACATATATATATACATATATATACATACATATATACACACATACATATATATATATACATACATGTATATATATACATATATACACATATATATATATATATATATATATATATATACATATATATACACACATATAGCAACTCAATTAAACATGTGTGGCTCATGCTTCATTTGACTTATCACATCACTGAGTGGGATTTAAAAACATGTCACCCTTCAGGAGACTTACCTCGACACAGGAACAGCAGGTGTCAGATCCCTTAACACATTAAAATACTATGGTTTATGATCTTGACTCAATTGGACATTAACTTGAAATAATAAATCATAAGCATTTACATTTATTTTTACTCCATGCATTACTAAGAATATCAAGCTGAAAAATGTACTGACAAACACAAAAGCATGACAGATATAAAAACTGAGATTTATTAAATAACATCAAAAAGGACTACTCCTTTGTGCATAGTTTCTGGTATATATTTATAAGGACCACGTGACATCACAGTGCTTTGCTGTCACCATTTGTGTGTCTGGTCAAAGCTAGGGGACGTACGTCATATCAACCAAAACAGCTAGAGGAGACGGATATGTGATACACACAAGAGATTACGCAGAAACAAATATTTTTTCTGTGATATTAACCAGCCGTGAGCCCTTAACGAACAACTTGCTAGTTAACGTTACTAACATGATCAATCTAGACTTAACCACCACCAAAATAACACGGTTAATAATTTATTACTTGCATGTGCTGTTATCACATACTGTACATTAGGTTTTCTTCAAGTGCCATGTAGGTGTCATTCACCTATCCCGCAACAGCGTATTGATGGGCATCTGTACTCATGACATACTCCAGTGTATGGGGATGAGTTATGTACAAGTTAATGTTAAATATGTCAGGAAAAGTACGTTTGGGCAGACGTAGGTCTGGGCGATTTATATATACATTTTAGAGTATCGTTCAATATGTTTGATGTTGATGGAAAAACATGTGTAAGGTCCAGTGGAGGTGAGTTAAGCAGGAATGGTTCAGGAGGTTCTTTTCTTGACTGCCATGCAGGGCTGCGATGGAGAGCTGACAGTCAAGTCAAACAGTGGATGACACCGCAGCCTTCTCGGGAAAAGTTGAACTGGATCAGCACTGTTTCAGAGAATGTGATCTCCCTTACAGGAAGGTGTAGATGGAGCGGATGAGGGGAGTCACTAGGGTACAGAGAGAAGATGACATTAGTGCAAGTGACAGACATTCAAAGTTCACTTCCGTACAAGCAACACAAGACATCAAACTTAGAAAATAGAGAAATCCCTGGTCTTTTGTAAGTTCATCGTTGTATGGAGTATATAGTGTAGGACAGATCCCTGTGCCCCACAGTACCTGTGACTGGCTGATTTTGAAACAAAGGTAAATGAGCATACATGAAGAAAAATTATCTGTTTGTTTTCTTTGTCACTGCCGTGCAGTCGATATACTGTCTAACATTTGGCACTGTGCAGTTAACAACATCCCACTGAAGGGTCATTAAAAAACGTCTCTGGCTGCATTTAATGTATATTTAGGATCGTCCACCTGCAATGTCGTAAAATTGGTAAGACTCCTCGAAAAAAGGGGCTACATTAGCTTCACTGTTCACCCAGTATGAATTTTAACACACTAAAACTATTGAAACCAAGTCAGCACTTCGTTTTAGTCAGTTTTAGTTTGTTTCATTTCAAATTATATATGTCAGTCATAACAACCTAAATGTGTCACTGTCTGAGTGATGGACTCCACTCTCTGATGTTACTAGTGCAGTAATAGGGTGAGTTTATACATTGTGGACCCACTAGGGCTGGGCGTTATGGAGAAAATCCAATAGCATGATATTTTTACCAAATACCTCGATACCACAACAATATTGTATAATCATCAGTAATGTGGATATAATGACTAAGTGGGTAAAAGGCAAATAACCTAACAGCCTGGTAAGTTCAGTAAATGAACTTATATATATATATATATATATATATATATATATATATATATATATATATATATATATTAGGGCTGTCAGTTTAACGCGTTATTAACGGCGTTAACGCAAACCCATTTTAGAGCCGATAATTTTTTTAACGCACGAGTAACGCATAGAGAGAGCAACGGGATCTGTTAGTCCACTTCTTTAACTGTCTATGGCCACGCCATGTCCCGCCCTACGAAGCAGCTGATTGGTTTGGTTTAGGCATTTCACCGCGAGTGGTGAGGATAGTGGATTGGTCAGGGGATAGGACCTGAACAAATGGAGTTACGTTACCTTCGACGCCTGGCCAATAGTAGTGATTGAAGGGCGGGTCTTGTAATTTCGCAGACCGCAAACAAACCAGACACAAGCCTCGGCCGGTTATAGCTTGCTAGCCGCGTAGCTTGTAGGCTCGTGACGGCGATTATCTTCAGAGCAAGCGAGTAGTGACTCTACAGTCAGTGAGAGAAACAAAGTGTCTCCTCTGTTCTTTCTGACCACGGTGGGAAACCTGGAGCAGGAAAACCCTCTCCTTGATTTTACGGTGGTTATGAAAGAGAACGAGAACCAGGAAATGAGTCACGGGAAACCAGTTGCTATGACGACTGGCTATGCCGCTGACGATGCTATGAGCCCATAGACAGTAGGAAGAGCCACGCTCGCCTCAGGCATGAGGCAGTACTACCTGTAGTACTATCTGCAGGACTATCTACAGTACTATCTGCAATGGAAAATCGAGGTAACAGCGTTACATTGTGTGACAGATTATTAGTTCCAAGTGTGAATGTTAGTGTGAAACTGAACATAACGTATATGACAATGTTGTTTTCAATAAAAAAAAAAAAAACATTGTCACAAAGCAAGCCAATCTACTTTTCCATGTTGATAAGAGAATTAAAATGAGAAAATATAATGGGACAAAAAGAAATCAAGGGACATTTAGAATAGATAAAAATGTGCGATTAATCGCGAGTTAACTATGACATTAATGCGATTAAATATTTTAATTGCTTGACAGCACTAGTATCTTTTGGTATGCATTTCAGAAAAAAATGGTTAGGATTCAGGTGTAATTGCAAATAGTGAATAATCATGATTAATCCACTGAAAATTGTGATTAATTTGATTAAAAATTTTAATCATTTGACAGCCCTAATATATATATATATATATATATATATATATATATATATATATATATATATATATATATATATATATATATATATATATGAGAGAGAGAGAGAGACCTGATGGGTGTTTTTTTTGCATAAATATATGAAAGTAGAGGAAGGATGTCAGAATTCATATATCTAGCCATCTTCGGGTCAACTGCACTTAACTGGAATTAAAATAAATGGTGATAGGGCCTTATGCTGCCATTATAATTCAGTTTTTATTGAGATAACTAATTCTTATTTAACTGGCTGTATGCAAGACAGCTGTGACTGTCTAAAATTGTTCCAAACTAGCATTTTTTTGTAATTTTTAAATAAATAAGCCAAAGTTATTTAGTTTTGATTGTTGCATGCACTGTACAGAAACTATTAATCCTTTTCATCAAGAAAATTTTCAGAGTTGTCAGAATTTCTGGTAGGCTACTCTTTGGTTCCTAGTAGTTGAATTAAGAGTACAGTATTTTTGAAAATTGCTTACTCTTTATGTTAGCCCTTCTATTGGTCTTGTAGTAATAGACAGGTATTTGCAGCAATTAAATATCACAATATCTGAAACCCTTTTAACAATAGACCCAGATAAAATGTACAATAAAAGGCAAATGTGATGTTAGGTTCTTAGTGTGACAGCGTTTAGTCAGTTTTTAGTGTGACAGCACTAACTAAATTTAAGCAGGTAATAAGGAAAATAGCTCCTCACCACTTTTTATTACATTTTTGGGAGTATACTTTGGATTTATTAATTAAATAAAGTATGAGCAGCCAGTGCCTACTGATGTATGGCAATACAAAACTATCATACTACAAAGTTGTGCATTTATTTGGCCTACTCAAACAAGCTGCAAAGGAGATCAGTGCTTGATTAGTGTGGCCTGACCTTCCTCTTCACTGATTGGGTGATTAAATTTCAAATCTATTGGCTGTGAAAGCCACAGGGCGGAGTTGATCATCAAAACGCCACCAGGTGTCTAATAAGCACCTGGTGGCGTTTATTTAACGCCTGGTGACGTCACACGCGTGGTGGCGCTTAATAGACGCCAGGTGGCGCTTATTAGACGTGTAGTGGCGTTTATTAAACGCCAGGTGGCGCCACTAACGGCGTTCAAAACGCCGAGCGAACTGTGACGAATTGTGGCCCTTTTTGCTTTCCATAGTCTGCTGCGGTGTGGCGGCCCTGCATCCCGGCAAAGACTGGAGCGACTAGCTGCCCCCCCTGTGCCTCTGAAGGTGAAGTCAGTTTCCCCAGGTGAAGTTTAAACACACGTTTAATTTAAAGTTACATTTGTAATAAATGTAATGGCGAGTCAGCATGAACAACAGCGCGTCTATTACGTTAGCCAAAAGTCAAATCGCTCCCTCATGACTTGTAAGAGCATTCGGCCCTTTGATTATTGTAGTTTTGATTTTAGTAAAGACAAGAACAGTATAATACCAAATATTACAAACTGGCATGTTTGAATTCATAACGTTTACAGAGGGTCGCCGTTTCGGTGGCGTCCCAGCTAACAATTTTTGGTTCCCAAAACGTTTTGGTAACGTTTGTTTTTGGTTGCGGAAACGTTCCCTGAAGGTTAGTTTTTGGTTAGTCTGTGGTTAGTTTTTGGTCCAAACGGCAAGTTTTGTGAACGTTTTGGAAACGTTAGTTTTTGGTTTGGTCGAACGTTCTCTGAACGTTCCATGAACGTTCTCTGAACGTTCCATGAACGTTCCCCTAACGTTGTAACCTTTAGATAACGTTCCCCTAACGTTCGCCTAACGTTGTAACCTTTAGATAACGTTTCCCTAACGTTGTAACCTTTAGATAACGTTCTTCTAACGTTCCCCTAACGTTGTAACCTTTAGATAACGTTCCTCTAACGTTCCCCTAACGTTGTAACCTTTAGATAACGTTCCTCTAACGTTCCCTTAACGTTGTTTAGATAACGTTGCCGTAACGTTCGCCTAACGTTGTAACCTTTAGATAACGTTACCCTAACGTTCCCCTAACGTTGTAACCTTTAGATAACGTTACCCTAACGTTCCCCTAACGTTGTAACCTTTAGATAACGTTACCCTAATTTTCCCCTAACGTTGTAACCTTTAGATAACGTTACCCTAACGTTGTAACCTTTAGATAAAGTTACCCTAACGTTGTAACCTTTAGATAACGTTCCCCTATCGTTGTAACCTTTAGATAACGTTCCTCTAACGTCCCCCTAAGGTTGCAACCTTACATAACTGTGTGCATGAGCAGGAATGAATTATTATATATTGGCAGGAATGAATGAACAGGCAAACTTGATCGGATTTAAAACTTTAATATAAAATTAAAAATACAACACAATATAAACAGGCCTGGAAAAAGTTAAATAAGCAAAAAATACAAATAAAACTAGAACTGCAAGCAGTTATGCAACCTTACATAACTGTGTGCATGAGCAGGAATGAATTATTATATATTGGCAGGAATGAATGAACAGGCAAACTTGATCGGATTTAAAACTTTAATATAAAATTAAAAATACAACACAATATAAACAGGCCTGGAAAAAGTTAAATAAGCAAAAAATACAAATAAAACTAGAACTGCAAGCAGTTATGAACGGGGTCCAAGCCTCGTGCGCCGGTGCCCCCCGGCGACGCCGAGAGCCCGCGAAAACGGAGCCCCCGAAAGGAGAACCCGAAGCGCCGCCGCGGCGAGGCGAAAGTCGGGAAATTCGACCGAGCGCGAGCTCCAAAGTCCGTAGCGAAACGCAATCGTAAATTTCCTCTTCGTTGCGTAAAAGGCCCAAACGCTTCTACTTCGATTTTAGCGCCCCCTAAAGGGCGATCGTCGCCAAATCCGGTGGGGAGCCGCAGAGTGGCATGACGAACAATACTCTCAAGTTTCGTGATGATGGCATTTACTGCTGCAGAGATATTCACATTGCAAATTATTCCCATTTAAATGCATTGAGTCATTTGCCAAAAGGCATCTACGTTAATTGTAGCGCCCCCTAACGGCCGATTTTCACCAAATTTTGTGGGAAGCCGCACAGTGGCATCCTGAACAAAATACACCCAGGGTTTGTGATGATAGCATTTAATGCTGCAGAGATATTTACATTGCAAAGTATTCCCATTCAAATGCATTGACTTATTTGCCGAAAAAGCCTCTACGTTAATTATAGCGCCCCCTAACTGCCGATTTTGACCAAATTTGGTGTGGAGGCTCAGAATGGGATGTTGAAGAGGCCTACCTGGTGTCTTTCTGATAACTATTAATTTGGGCGAGATATGCCAAAGTTCGTGTTTTGTGGCTAGCTACAACAAATTAGTTTAGTTGTAAAGTGCGAACGGTGTAATGTAGCAAAAATCCTTTGATAACTTTTGGTCAGCCTCTTACACAGATGGTATCTACCAAGTTTCGTGCACATCGGTCGCATGGCCTAGGACGAGTACGAAAACTTTGTTTTGCGCATTGTGTGATTTTACGAAATAACTTCTTCGTGGAAATGGGATTACCCTATATCATCAGATTCATATGGATTCAAGGAACAAGGAGATCTAAGAACTTCTCATCTGCAATGCAAACTGTGGGAGTTATACGCAAAAACATATTTAAATGCATTGACTTATTTGCCAAAAGGTCTCTACGTTAATTATAGCGCCCCCTAACGGCCGATTTTCACCAAATTTGGTGGGAAGCTGCAGAGTGGCATGTCGAACAAAATACTCCCAGGGTTTGTGATGATAGCATTTAATGCTGCAGAGATATTTACATTGCAAAGTATTCCCATTCAAATGCATTGACTTATTTGCCGAAAAAGCCTCTACGTTAATTATAGCGCCCCCTAACGGCCGATTTTGACCAAATTTGGTGTGGAGGCTCACAATGGGATGTTGAAGAAGCCTACCTGGTTTCTTTCTGATAACTATTAATTTGGGCGAGATATGCCAAAGTTCGTGTTTTGTGGCTAGCTACAACAAATTAGTTTAGTTGTAAAGTGCGAACGGTGTAATGTAGCAAAATTCCTTTGATAACTTTTGGTCAGCTCCATACACAGATGGTATCTACCAAGTTTCGTGCACATCGGTCGCATGGCCTAGGACGAGTACGAAAACCTTTTTTTTCGCTTTACACGATTTTGCAAAAAAAAATTCGCAGTGCAAATGGGCTTGACCTATATCATCAGCTTCACATGGATACATGGAACAAGTCCATGTATATATTTCTTGTCTGAGATGTAGCCTGTGGGAGTTATAGGCAAAAACACGTTTTACGTCATTGTAGCGCCACCTAGTGGTTCACTTAGGTAATATTTGGTATGTCAGGTCGATGAAACATTGTACATCGACACTGTAAATTTGAAGTAGCTCACATTAGTGTAAGTGGTATATATAAACCTGGTTCCCATTTGGGTCCCATAGGCCACGCCCACTTTGACGAATCAGTACCCCATTGTAGTCCTGGCCTCAGGAGTGGGCCTAGATGGTAGGCTCCAAATTTCGTAAAAATCGGATTAGCCGTTCATGAGATATAAACTTTTTGTACCTTTGGCGCCCCCTAGTGACCAAATTTTATAAAATTGGTTTTCTTGACTAAGAACCTCAACCTAAACAAGACTCTAAAGATTTGCGATGATATCATTTGATTTGGCCGAGATATGGCAACGTTTGTGTCTTCGTAGCTAGCTACACAAATTTGTTAGTGCGTAATTTACGCAATTTTCATCCGAAAAAAATTCTTTTGATAACTTTTTGTCAAGTCGGACTATAGATGCTACTTACCAAGTTTTATGCAAATCGGTTGCACGGTCTAGGAGGAGTATGAAAAAGTAGGTTTACGATAAATCGCGATTTTTAACGCACAAAAGTCGGAAATGGGTGTGACCTACAGAACTAGATTCATCGGGATCCAGGGAACGCGTGGATATGTGCATTTTCTTTGTGCGATGTACGGTTTGGGAGTTATAAGGCCAAACGCGTTTTTTCTGCTATAGCGCCACCTAGTGGTGGAAGTGGCTGAATTTTTTCGTCCGAGGTCCCTGCAGGGTTTTGGACCAGACCTGAAAACGGCAACCTCCCACCATTTACGGTTTAGGCTGCAGTATCAGTTTTAGAGGCGGAAGAAAAATAGGGAAGAATAATAAGAAACCTTACAATTCCAATAGGGTTCCACAGCCCTGCTGTGCTTCGCTACCGCCGGTTCTCGCAACCTCGGGCTTGGACCCCTAAAAATGGAGTGGGATGTAGTGTGCAAATGTTGTGTGCAAATGTAAAAATATATATATATATATATATATATATATATATATATATATATATATATATATATATACAAAAAATACAATGATGCAACAAAAATAGGGCTCCATGGCTAGTCCCTCTCAGCTGGCCTAAAAAGAAAGAAACAAAAGTTTGATCAACACATTGACAAAAGCAAGACTAATTGCCTTACTAACAACTCTGTTTTTCACATCATATAGAAGAATTTCAATTTACCGTCTGTGTGGGGCAAACTTTAGTCTTAGCCCGATCAACTCCTCCACTCCTGCTGCAGTCAGCGTGGGGAAGCTCTTCTGTGAGGCCGCTAGAGTGAAGCAAAGTTACAAGTCAAATTAAAACCTCTTATCAGCCAAGCTAAGCATAATACTGATGTGAACAATAAAATAGCACATGCCTGTTATAACCCTGCAGATTGCCAGGTCATGGAAGGCCTTCTTTGCCTTTCTTCCCCGCAGGCTATACTGCTTCAGCACATCGTTGGTTGCCACTCGCCGTAGCATACGCCGGACTGTAGAGCCTGAGGTCGGACCTCCAAGCGTTGCCAGGAAAAGTTGCTTTCGAAAAACATATAGCCTAGAAATACAAATTATACATGTGGAACAAAGTGGGGAGCTTGTACAATCTCATTTTGTAAGATAAGTCAGTTCAGTTATGATATTTGAAGTTATGCAATTATATAGTGTTGATCTTAGGGCACTTAAATACCATTTTGTTCCTCCTCTCCTGTTGACTGAGACTCCTGCAGCTCGGTGACTGTTGAGCAGGGTGACAGCAACATGTCATCGACTGGAGAAGAGGGAGGGGACTGGGAGCTCCTTAAGGGCATCAGCAGCTCATCCATCTTTTCCTCATGTGTCCATCCGTTGTGCCATGCGGGTAATGATGTCCTCATGGCTATGGAAAAATGTATGGTTTTAGTTGTTATACATGATATACTTATACTGATATAAACAACTTAAGTGAGTCTTCTTACCTCTCATTTCCGTCTCCATGGCTGAGCCATCTCCCTCTGTGTGATGAGTTATCCTGTTTACAACAACAAAACAGTTGAGTTACTCTCAAGGTCCTTGTCATGAAATTGTATTAATTGGAAATGGAAAATTCAAAGCAACTGCACCTTCAACTGGGTCCCAAGATGAAGTGGCAGGCCGAGCTTGTGTTACAATAGACCCCCCCAACTCTGGGCTACCAGCAGGTTCCCTGTGTGGTGTTGACTCATCTAAAAATAAAGTAGATGTAAATATTGGTCAGGTCATTTATGGTAGGTTTCTTGTACATGCAATTGCAAAAGATTAACCTATGCTGATACATTAGACAATCGCTAAAAACTAAACAAATCATCAGAACAGTAACGTGATATGCACCAGATTGAAAGTCAGTAGTTTCATGGCAGGAAATATGACTGTTTTTAAATGCATGCATAAATGTAAACTTACAGACAGGGCTTCCAGACACACGCTCCGTCCTGGAATGCTTTCTTCCTTGTGGAACGGATTCATCTGAAATAAAAGACCATACAGTTTGTACTGATTGCAAAATAATATTTTAATTGTGTAAATAATGTTCACGTAGGTGTAATCATTATGTCGTGCTAGTTAACCTGCAGTTTCGTGAACAGAGCTTCTCTTAAAACATCCATGGCTTTATCTCTTATCCACGTTACAGGCTTTACAGCATACAGCCCTCGGATGTATCGTAAGATAAGTGTTAAACTCTAAACCCACATCGGCTCTTAGGGACACATAAGATATTAGCTACGTTAGCTAGCTACCTAGCTCCATTATTTAGCTTGAGCCCCCGGCAGTATGGGGAAGCGCTAATGACGTTGCGTCCATGTAAAAGGCTTTACAGCATACTTATGATACATCCGAGGGATGAATGTATGTAGCTGTAGCTACATTCATCCATCGGATGTATCATAAGATAATACCATGGATGTATTAATAGAACACATGGTGAATTAGCTGCAGCCTCCAATTTGAACGTGCATTCAGTGAGTCCAACTGAGTTCAGCTGGCACCCATGTCAGAGCTTTCTTAAAGTTGTTTACCAAAATCTCTCACCTTGTTGTCCATGTTCCTTATGTCGTCTAAAACATCACCGAGGGAAAGTTCAGTCTCTGTCGCCAACGTTGATGTATCCATAGGCTAGCTAGCTAGCTGTTTCCCGCTTTAGCATTCGGGCTAGCACTGCTAGCCGAGCAGTCTTGAGCGGAGGACAGTCTGTTGACGGTCGACAATGTCTTTCTTGGCATCTTTGTCCTACCTTGCGTTATAACACCGCCGGTGAGGTGTAGTCAGCATATGTTTTAGTCAATGGCAGTATTTTAGTTAGAATTTGGGACCAAAACGAACGGAGCTAGAGAACGGTGTGCCGCTCGCGTGGCGTGCACTGTTCGCCGGTGTACATACGGAAGTTAGGACAGACCTTCGGTCACCTGAAAGCAGACAGCCTTCCCCCTACTGGCGCGGGGGTGTAACGGTTGGCTTTGTACACTGAACCAAGCCTGTTAGAAGTGAAATGAAGAGGTGAATTTTCATAGTTGTGAAAATCGTTGTAAGATAGACTGTTGTTTTAACCCTAACAAAGTTTGTTTTCTCGAGATTTTGTTTTTGTTTTCTCGAAATTTCTTTTTTTTGTTTTCTCAAGATTTTTTTTTTATGGATTTTTTTTTTTGCCTAAGACACCCTTCCATTTAACCCGGAGAATGTGGCTCCATAAGCGGATAGAAATCTGCCGTTTCTCCCTCTACTTCTCCGGTCAAATACTTGGAAAAAAATCCCACGACATCCCCGAGCAAAAGGCTCCATGAGCGGATAGGTCTGCCGTTTCTTCCTCCTCTTCTCCGGTCAAATACTCGGGAAAAATCCCACTAAAACAGCGTTCAATTTAACCTGGAGAAGAGAAGGGAGAAACGGCAGACCTCTATCCGCCCATGGAGCACATTCCCCGGGTTAAATGGAAGGGTGTCTTAGGCAAAAAAAAAAATCCATAAAAAAAAAAAATCTTGAGAAAACAAAAAAAAAAATCTCGACAAAACAAACTTTGTTATAGATAACAAATTAATAAGTTGTGATCACGAGATAACAGTGCATAAAAAAAACCCACAAAACTATTGTTTTTTAGCAAAATTGATATCAGCCTAAACATACATATATTTTCTTGCTATGCTGTTTAACTTACTTAGCTACATTTTATAAGACCAATCATTTTGAGCTGGTTTGAATAAACATTTTCAAATCGCACTCAGAACAACCAAAAACAACCAAAAACAACTAAACGGTAACGTTGTGTGGAGGTTACAGCGCAACCACAGGATAACGTTTGAGTTGGTTGGTTTCCCTAACGTTGAGGGAACGTTATAACCATGAGGAAACGTTACCTCAACGTTAGTTTTTGGTTTGGTTCGAACTAACCTTTAGATAACCAAAAACTAACGTTATCTAACGTTCCCGAAACGTTTTGTGTTAGTGGGGGTTACGTTACAACACACTACACAGCCCTGCTGAGACCGATCATTTGTATGTCATTAGTTAAGGAGTACTATACAATCCATTTCCTCTCACATATCACGGCAATAAGGCTGCACACATTAAACCAGGTGACATCCGTTACTGTCAAACTGGGAAAACAACAAATACAATGGGAGTAAGAAGGCTAGTCTAAACACAAACTGTTGTGTGCATGTAGTAAATCTCTTCTGATTTTATGTTTGTTAGGCTACTTATTAGCTACAGGGCCCTACAGTGTGATGTAATACAAGGATAACCAGAGCTTTTCACATCTTGACTTTTGCAGGCCAGAGTAGCTGGAGATATTAGCTGAAGCCTAAAAGTGGGGATATTGCCAGCCAAGAAAATTCTGAGTAGTGCACAGGAGGGAGAGGAGGCAAATGAAGAAGGAGAAGGCAGTAAACTGGAGAGACCAGGCGGGTCAGAGCAGGGGAAGACCACAGAAGGAGATGCAGAAATAAGTGAAAGAGGGAAAGGAAGAATTGACTGTAAGGGATGAAGAGGAGGCTGCAGATTCAGAGAGAGGGACAGAGGCAGGGAGTGATCAGGAGGAGGCAGAGGAAGATGACAGGGAGGAAGAGGCCTGCAGTTACCCCTGGACCATATTGTATGTTTTTATTCTCCTTCCATATAAATTGCAGTACAGTCACTCAGTGACATGACATGTTTTCAGTTTTGGGCTATTTCCATTTGGTTGTATATGTTACAGGGAAGATTTACATATATATATATATATATATATATATATATATATATATATATATATATATTATCTAATAATGTTTTACAGTTTCTCTATCATAGCATTTGTTTGACCTTTTGTTTGATCATAATTACTGATAAAATAAGACATTATGTTCTGTTCTATTTGTCTGTATCAGTAAATATGATCAAGCCATTTAATTCAATTTCAGCTAAATTCAATTTTATTTGTAGTATCAAATCGTAACAAGAGTTCACTCTTCTCAATACACTTTACAGATAGAGTAGGTCTAGACCACACTCTATAATTTACAAAGACCCAACAATTCCCCCAAGAGCAAACATTTGGTGCAACAGTGGTGAGGAAAAACTTCCTCTTGGGCAGAAACCTGAGCCTAGACAGACCCAGGCTCTTGGTGGGTGGTGATCTGCTGCTGCCGGTTGGGACACAGAGACACTGATATAGATATACAGATATGGAGAATTATGATTCATAATAATTATAGCAGTTGGTATGATAAACGGTGGCAATGATAGTCACAATAAAGATAATGGAACTATGACTAGAAATAATAGTTCTAGCAGTTCAGGGCGTAGCAGGGTGTTGCGGGGCCTAGTAGGGCATAGCAGTGCGTTTAACATATGGGGGTTCTCATGTACCGTCTTCCCCTGCCACCCTGCCACCCTGCCAAGATCTCTCGCTACCCCTTTGCCACCCCATGTAAAATTTTCTAGATCCGCCACTGGTAATATTATCTCTAAATTGCCCAGTAGCAGCCTGTTTGTACCCTGTAGTATTGGGATTCAATTTAAGAGATTCAGGGCCCTAAATTATTATTTCTTGGTTAGAGCTAGCTCCACAGACAATGGCATATTTCAGTAGAGTCGTTTCTAACTATTGTGCTGGTCATATCTACAGTTTAACAATTATCAAACTGACTTTTGTTCTTGTTCATCTCCGTTTACTGCTACCTTTGGATTTAGTAATATTGTTATGAGAGTGTTTGTACTGTATTCTATAAGAGTTAAGTGAGAAGCAACAATTGTTATAAACTGCACTTTGTACCATCTGACTATGGACAGATAAACTGATGCTGCCTCAGTTTATTAGAAGTGCCCTTTTGTGTTAAAGGTCCCATGACATGGTGCTCTTTGGATGCTTTTATATATAGACCTTAGTGGTCCCCTAATACTGTATCTGAAGTCTCTTTCCCAAAACTCAGCCTTGGTGCAGAATTACAGCCAGTGTTGCCAACTCTTTTCCAATGAAAGTGCCTAGCACCAGCTCCAAAAGTCGCTAAAAGTCGCTAGATGACGTGATACGCTAATTTGCATATTTGTGACGTCATTACGCAATCATTTGTATAAAGCTTAGTGGTTGTGTCAGCAAAGTAGATAAAATAATAAGTAGCCAAATAATCACAAATCAATACAGGAATTTATTTTTACCTTATAATTATTACTTAGGTAGCCTATCTTTGAAGTAAAAAAAGAAATTCTACAAAAGGAGGGGAAAAGATCGATAGGAAGGAAGACTAGCTTGTCCCACTTTGGTGACAGCTAATGGGGATCCTTTTAACAATAAATAATTTTCAAAGAAGGCTGGCTTGCCTAGGGCCAGGCCAGCTCAGCAGAGAAAGGGGAGGTAACCTCGCTTGTTATGACCTCGTAACAAGCAAGATTCCAGAACGGCTCATCTGAGCTTACTTTTTCTCAAAGGCAGAAAAGGATACCCAGGGCTCGGTTTACACCTATCGCCATTTCAAGCCAATTGGGGACCATAGGCAGGCTGGGGGAACTCATGTTAAACCTTATAAAGTGACATTTTCATGCCATGGCACCTTTAATACCAAAGTGCCAACATGTTATCTGTATCTTAGCTGCACCTTTTGACAGAACTCCATTGTGGGTTTTTGAGCATTAAGATGTACGTAGTAGCGTATGCATGAACCTTATGGGGTAGGATGCGGGGGGTGGAGGGGAATCAAGGGGGATGTTTGGCAGGTTAATGGCACTACTGTATGGTGTAACCTATTTTTTTTCCTTACTCATCTTTTTACTCTTTTCTATTTTTTTACTCTTGTTATACTGTTCCCATTTTCTCTCCTCAGATGGCAAACACCTGTAATTTGGCCTTCTTTCCCTTTGGCCTTGGCTAAAACAGCTTGCCACACTCCCTAGCATCAAAATCCTCCAAACTCCAGGAAACACACCTTTGCGACATAGACCAGGCTAGACTTTGCTGTGGTTGGGTGGGTCATCTCTTCCACTCAAAATTTCTATTTAAATCTAGAGGGGTGGCTATCCTCATTAATAAAAACATTCCTTTTTCAGTCTCTAAGGTGGATGCAGACTCGAAAGGTCGTTACATAATAGTTACTGGTCTGTTGTACCAGTTATACAGTTGATTATATTGGCCAATGTCTATGTGCCGAATTTGGATGACGTGCAATTTTTCAAGAATTTTTTGTCACGCCTACCTGACATCAACACACATAGTCTGATCCAGGGAGGGGATCTTAACTGCATCCTATCCACTACTCTCGATCGCAGCTCTCCAAAACCTACTCCACTTTCTAAATGTTCTGCACCAGAGCAATGCTCACTGGACTCTCTTCTATTCAAGGTCTCATCTAAAAGGTTTACTTATCTTGGTGTAGTTGTAACATGGCAACATGCTGACCTTTTTAAATGTAATTTCCAACCTCTTCTGGGTCAAACCAAATTAGATCTGTTATTTTTTCTCAGATTAATTAATCGAAATGAACGTGTTATTTTGACAGCCCTAAATATTATATTTCTCAATTGCACAAATCCTTCATTAGAATATTTGAAAAACACACTTAAGAGAATCCAGTTATTTAACTATTGCAATTACAACAGGAAACACTTTTTATATAAATAAATATGACATTATTATTTTGATTATTGGCATAAGTGCATGTCATGAAGGCAAACGCGTCTGGACTCTTTTTGAAAAAATGTAGATATTTTGTCAACTGTATAAGTTATGTTAATTTCTTCAGTTTGACTCCTAATACATATGATAAGTGATTTACACAGGAGATTGGCTTAGGTTTTATTGATCTGTGTGTCATATCAATACATATCTGTGAGATTCCTGTTTCCGTTTTATTTATTTATTTATCTTTAAGGTCCTACAAAATGGTTTAATATTCAAGTGACCTCACTGCAGCCCACATATTCTAATAGCCCAGACTGTGGACAACATGGTTGATGTTTTACAAGCTTTTTTAGAAAATAAAACCAGACGGACCAGAGGTTGTCAAACATCCGTCAGGAATCTGAGTGTGCACAATCTGTACCTCCAACATTGCCAAAAGACAATGAACACAATATAGAATAGATATTCTAAATAGCACAAATTTTGGCATCTATCTGTATCTATTTGTGATCTTATGTGGTGGGCCGGTCTATCTAGATAGATAGATACATTTTTATTAAGGATGCTCTGATCGATCGGCCACTGATCAGTATCGGCCGATAATGGCTTTAAATAGTTTGATCGGTGGTCTCCATAAAGGCCGATCAGATAGGCCGATCAGATCATGCACTACCACGGATGTATTAGGAGCGCACTACTCCTGAGAACATTTTCAAAACGGCGGCGTCCCTACATTCAGCGGTCTGGCAGTTCTACAAGGTGTCTGAACGGTGGCAGAACAGGAGTTGGCCCGCGGCCGGCCGCGGAACAAAGACGCTAGGAAGACGGCTACTGCTTTTAAAAGCGTCTGCCACTGGTGGTGCTCCGGCAAACGTGTTTGTGATTACACCATTCTGACGCTTCTACTGCCTCTGGAGCACCGCCGGTGGTCCGCCGACTCATTGCTATCTGGGAAAAAGACAATATACTAGCGATTAGCAACGTGTGTACCGAGGAAATACCACGAGGCGGAAAGCTCCAAAGACATTTCAACACCACCAACCTCATCATACATTTGAAGGTTAGTCACAGAAAGGAGTATGAGGAGTTTTCAAAGTTAGCTAACGCTAAGGCAGAGCGGAGTCGTGTAGCTAGCAGCTCCGGTGCCGCTCAAACAGCTGTTTCGCCATGTGTGTGTGTGTGTGTGTGTGTGTGTGTGTGTGTGTCGGTGTGTGTGTCTGTGTGTGCTTAAGAAATGTGCAGTGATTGAAGAAAAAAAACAAAAAACAAAAATAGGCTCCAATACATAACTAAAGTGTGTGGCAAAATGCAGGACAAACAGACATAAAAACTCTTTTGTTCCTGCTGCTATAGGCTTTGTAAATAAGTCATTGCGAGATGTGTATGTCTGTGTAGTTTGTATTTATTTTGTCTATTATTGATGGGGTTTGTTTTCTGTATAGTCTATGTGTTGTTTATGTTGCATTCTATTGCTGCACAACGAATTGCCCCTCGGGGATAATAAAGACTCCTTGAACCTTGAACCTTGAAAGGACATTTTTTAGATTTTGAGCTAGGACAGAAAGCCAAACAGTTACTGATACATTCTCTAAACATGTGTGACTGTTATGTAATGGCGTAATTTTCAGTTCATAAAAGTGATCGGTGATCGGTATCGGCCGATACGTCTTCTAGCAATCGGTGATCGGCCTCAAAAATCCTGATCGGAGCACCCTTAATTTTTATTGATCCCAAACAAATGGGAAATACCAGTGTTATGCAGCACAATATCAGACACACATACAGAATATAAATGAAATAACAGGATACAATATACATGAAATAATAATAGGATAGAATATAAGAACAAATAATTAAAAATATATACAAGTTGGGAATAAAACTGTACAACTGTTTAACTAGTATTGATAAAGCTGTACCCGTCCTTGCGCTCCCCTGAATATGTATACCAACTCGTACTCCTTAAAACTACTAACGCCATGCAATGAGTAAGCAAGAATCAGTGGGAGTTGACACATTTAATACAATAAAACGGTATACTCGTAATGAATTATAAAACAAGCTCTCACTCTCTCTATTTTATATATATATATATATATATATATTTTTTTTTTTATAATTTCAAGAGGCCCTGTGCTATAATTTGAAGAGGTCTATCATGAGTTTGTCTGCCAATGCAGTTAGAAAAGCTACAATTCTTGTTAAGAAAGTTTGCATGATGTGTAACTGTTAGGCTATGGTTCAACCCAGCACACAGAGAACAGACACGACAGGGGAGTGGAAAAAAAACAAAAATTCTTTTAATAAAAATTCAATTAATCTTAGTCCAAAAATACAACTGAAGAAAAGGAACAGAGTGGGCTAGTCTGCTCCGGAGGTAGCAGAGGTTGAGGCAGGCAGGCGGACAGGCTGGTAGGCAGGCAGACAGGATGGGAGGTATGTCAGAACTGAAGGAAAAACAAATGACAGGTTAAGGGGAGTTAAGAGCCAGGCAGAGACAAAAATACAAACGCTACTGGTGAGCCAAGTTACCGCTCTAGTAAGAAACAACGATCTGGCGCCGGTGGAGAGTCATGCCCAGGTATTAGTAGTGCAGGTTGATGAGAAAATAGGATGCAGCTGTGTAGGCCGGAATCACTGGAACAACCCGCAGCTGCACAGGTGAGGCAGATCCTGAACACGCCCCCTGATCACTCTGGACACACACCGGCAGACGCACCAACATAAAGGGGACAAACACACATACAGATACAACAGACAAAGAGGGGACAAAACAAGGAGGAAAGGAAACAGAAAAGGGAGACAAGCTGCCCACATAACAGTAACGTTTATCTAAGCTACTAATGCAAATCATACAGTATAGCATGCCTACTTCTTTTATTGTTGTAGTTAACATCAGCAGTTTGTTCACCACTCAATTTTATCAAGGGGCAAAGTGTTTTAAGTGAGAGTTCTGCATACCCTCACTCCCTCATCTCTGTCCCTCTCCTCCTGAGTCTCCTCCTCACTGTGCCACTGCTGCCGACACCACAACCATCATTGGCCACGGGAGCTGATGAAGGTCCTGCTACTGCCGCTTTCTTCTTTTATTGAGCCACTTGGGTAACTTTGTTTCATTTTTTGCGTTTAGACAATTGACATAAAAGAAAGGTTTAGACTTGTCTTGCTCTGTCTCTGTACTTCCCAGTTCTACTGTCACTTTTTGTTTATCTTTCGTGCCGCAGACACAGACTAGTCCATTTCATTGTGAAAATAGGGGTGTTGACCTCTCTCAGCAAGCAGGGCGCCTGCAGCTGCTGGGGGCGCTGATCTGCCAATTCCCCACACAGTGAAATGTTTGATAACAGAAAACTGCTTCGCAGCGTAGAGGATTTAAAAAAAATTAAAGTTCTTTAAGTTCCATATGACATGAAAAAATGCCGCCACGGGCGGTTGCCTGGTTTGCCCGTACCAAAAACTGCCATTGACAATGAGTCGGAAGGAGAGGACGCTGGCGCTGTTTGTTCGCCGCTTCTCTGCCTGCTTTGCCTCTTGTGTTTTTGTCTGTTTGTTGTAAACGTCTGAGGGAAAGCAAGTTTCTTCCCTTCATCTCATCTCACCACTGGACAAACTCTAACTCTGGACAGCCTCTCACCTGCTTCCTGAAGCCGCTCCTCAACTGGACTGTCGCCTCGCCGGCTAGCCGCTATCTAGCTAGCTGGCTTCCCTCGCTACATCAACGCGTGGCCGCTACTCCGACTGCCTACCCTCCGTCTCACAGGCACCGAGACTGGACTTCATCTCCTCCTGTCATGCTGTGGATCACTTTGGCACTTACATCAGCCATCCACCTCTATGCCCCTAGCCCACGGCTAACCGCTATCACGAAGCTCTCAGTCCCTCCACTCGGCCTCATGATCAAATATTCAACTCTGCAAGTGGTCAAACTCTTCAACCACTCCATTCCACCCTGCATCCCAGTCATCAAACAGCTCGGACTATTACTTCGACCCCGTTACATCCACAGAAGCTCTCGCCGCAAGTTTGTTTACTTCCACCACGGACAATCCATTCCATCCATCTGGTCACCTGCACGTTCTGTCGCACCTCTTCCACGTCATCAGAATGCTTCCCCCACTGGATCATACAGCGCTAAGCACACCGTCAGGCTGCATAGAAAACCCGGACTGGACTACAGTGCTATCCACCCTTCACATACACCTACTGTCCACTCATTTGCAAATCCACTCACTGTCCCCCCTCAACCGCAATACCCCCCCTCACCGACCACATGCACTGCTAACCGGGTCAACCTCAGATCTCTCCAGCCTGCCCCCATCCCACCACCCTAATCTGCCTACCTCTCCACCATCCTCACCGACACCATGCCAACTTTGGCCTCCTCAACAGCGGAACCAGAACTTCCAGATCACAGAACTCACCCTCCCCTCAGTATCATCATTTGAATTTCTCACCTTCAAAGCTCTTTCCTCCATTACAGTCATCCTCATCTACTGGCCACCTAAACCAAATCCCTCCTTCCTCTCTGATTTTACTGAACTCCTCACACTAGCCTCATCTCTCTCTCCACGTCTGCTGCTACTCGGTGACTTAAACATCCACATGGACTCCCCCACCTGCAAGCTCTCATCAGAATTCACCATTTTACTGGACAACTTCACTCTCATCCAACATGTCACATTCCCCACCCATGAAAAAGGACACATCCTCGACCTGGTCTGCTCCACAAACCAACCAGTGCTCGACCTCCATCCATGCCTCTTCCCCCTGTCTGATCATAAACTGGTACGGTTCACCATCCCTTCTCCAACCCCACGCCCTCACCTCATCAGAGAAATCACCTTCCGCAACCTCAAATCAATTGATCCCCACCATCTCTCTGACCTGCTCTCCACCACTCTCCAGGTGGACTCAACCGTCACCTCACCTGATGATCTCACAAACCACCTCAACTCCACCTTGTCTACCTCCCTCAACACTCTGGCCCCCCTCAAAACAAAAAGCGTCACTTTTAACACCTCTTCACCCTGGTACACACCCGCACTCCGGAAACTGAAACAAACTGGCCGCCAACTTGAACGTCTGACAAAAAAATCATCACTCACAGTCCATCATGAAGCCTATAAACTCCACCTCAAAGCCTACAAAGATGGCCTCACTGCTGCCAAATCTGCCTACCTCTCCACCATCCCCACCGACCCCTGCCAAAATCCTAGAACCCTCTTCGCCACAGTGAACAACCTCCTCAAGCCTCGGACCAACACCCTCTCTACCTCTACTCCGGATCTCTGCAACTCATTTCTCCACTTTTTCACCGACAAAATCAACATAATTTACAAATCTCTATCCCCTGTATCCGACCTCCCACCATCTACTCCAGCACCCACCACGGCCCCCCCTCTCCCCATCTCTCCTGACCTCCTGACCCCTCCTCCACACTGCCTCCTCTCCAAGTTTGACTTGGTCATGGCTCCTGAAATCTCCAAACTCATCAGCTCTTCCAAACCCACTACCTGCTCCCTCGACCCCCTCCCTACTCCCCTCCTGAAGTCCTGCCTCCCCGTACTATGCCCCTACCTTATAAACCTCTTCAACTCCTCACTGTCCCTTGGAACTGTCCCCTCTGCCTTCAAAACTGCTGCTGTCACCCCAATCCTCAAAAAACCTGGTCTGGATCCCTCCTCCCTCAACAACTACCGCCCAATATCCAACCTCCCCTTTCTGTCTAAAACCCTGGAACGTATAGTCGCCTCACAGCTACAAACCCATCTTCATACCAATAACCTATTTGAACCCCTCCAATCTGGTTTTTGCCCTCTCCATAGCACAGAAACCGCTCTAGTGAAAGTCCTCAATGACCTCCTCACCTCTGCTGACACCGGTTCCCTCAACATCCTCATCCTCCTCGACCTGAGTGCAGCCTTCGATACCGTGAGCCATAACATCCTGCTCACCAGACTCAAAGACCTTGGTATCGAAGGTACTGCACTCAGCTGGCTCCACTCCTACCTCTTTAACAGATCACACTTCATCTCTCTTCATAACCACACCTCTGCCAAAGCCACAGTCACTGAAGGCGTTCCCCAAGGCTCCGTACTTGGCCCCCTCCTCTTCATCATCTACATTCTCCCCCTTGGTCAGATACTCCGCCACTTCAACCTGGACTTCCACTGTTACGCCAATGACACCCAGATCTACCTTAGCACCAAATCCCCCCTCAATCCTCCCCTCTCCCACATCAACTCCTGCCTGTCAGCTATTAAAATCTGGATGCAACACAACTTCCTCAAACTCAACAGTGACAAAACAGAATTCCTCCTCATTGGCCCAAATCCACACTCAGCAAAACCAATAACCCCATCTCCCCAGGCCCGCAACCTTGGCGTGATCTTTGATTCCACCCTCTCCCTTGAGCCCCACATCCGCCATGTCATCAAAACCTCCTTCTTTCACCTCCGCAACATCGCCAAAATCAGACCCTCTCTCACACCCCCCGCTGCTGAAAGACTCATCCACGCCTTCATCTCCTCCCGACTGGACTACTGCAACTCACTTCTCCTCGGCATCAGCTCTAACATCAACCGCCTCCAACTGGTCCAGAACGCAGCTGCCTGACTCAAATCTTGGCACCACATCACTCCAGTCCTAAAACAACTCCACTGGCTTCCTATCTCCCACCGGATCACCTACAAAATCCTGGTCCTCACCTACAAAGCCCTCCACCATCTGGCCCCCTCATACCTCACTGACCTCCTCTCCCCCTACCAACCCTCATAGTCCCTCAGATCCACCTCAGCCGGTCTCCTCTGCATCCACAAGTCCAAACTCCGCAGTTTTGGGGACAGAGCCTTCTCCAGGGCAGCTCCCAGGCTCTGGAACTCCCTCCCCCAAGAGATCCGCACCTCTGAGTCCCTCACCATCTTCCAGTCCCGCCTCAAGACCCATCTCTTCACCTCTGCCTATCTGTAGCCCCCTTTTCTTCTGTGACAGAATCTTGTTTTGCTCTGTCTTGTTTTCTTTTGCTTTGTTTTGTCTTGTATTGTCCTGCTTTGTTTTACTTTCTAATCTAGCTCCCCTGTAAAGCGACTTTGAGTCTATGAAAAGCGCTATATAAATTCAATTTATTATTATTATTATTACTGTCACCACCAATCCAATCATTTCTGGATCTGTCAAAATCTGGAAACAATTTAGAAAGGTGCTCAAGTGTAAAGACCTCCCACTTGGAATCCCTGTAGCAAAAAATCAGGCTTTCCCTCCATCCCTCACTGATGGAACTTTAGAAATTTGGAGACTCAAGGTATTAGTTATTTTTAACACTTTTGCGTCTTTCAACCAGCTCTCCAGAAAGTTTAATCTACCCCAAACTCACTTCTTTAGATATTTACAGATACAGGACTTTACACGCTCTAAATTAGGTCACTTTCCGTCTCTCCCCCCCAAAACCCAATTAGAACTTAATCTAGATTTCGAACCTGTCAAGAAGGGGTACATTAGTAAACTCTACGATGCAATTAATAATGTGGGCAAGATACCAATTGAACCTCTTAAAAGTCGATGGGGATCGGGATATGGGACTGTCTATCTCCGAGGAAGATTGGGATCGGGCAATCTGAAGGAAACGCTCCTCTTCAGTATGCATGAGACATTGTGTTATCCAATTTAAAGTGGTCCATCGCCTGCATTATTCCAAAGAGAGATTGTCGAGAATTTATCCAGAGCTGAATCCAGAATGTGACAGATGTAAACAGGACACTGCTGACCTATTCCATATGTTCAGGTCCTCCCCGAAACTGACTCCATTTTGGGAATCCATCTTTGACGCTTTGACCACTGTGTTGCACTGCTTGCTTACACCTTCGCCTCTGATTGCTATTTTTGGGGTCGTTCCAGCTGGTGCGCACTTAGAGGCCACCCAGGCAAACCTAGTGGCCTACTCCACTCTGCTAGCCAGAAGACTAATATTGTTCAAGTGGAAGGAGGCTTCCCCTCCTGCCTTTGCACACTGGGTTCGGGAGGTTTTGCAGTCACTGAGAGTAGAAAAGATCCATTACACCATGAGAGGATCTACTTCAAAATTTTACTTGACTTGGAGGCCCTTTTTAGACTTTATAGACGGGTTAGATGCTCGGTTCAAATCTATGCGACCTGTGATTGCTGCATAAACTGTGTTGTTCATATATGACACATACCTTTGGTGTGGGTGATCTGGGTTCAATTCCCATTGTGATACATCAACCAATGTGTCTGTGAGCAAGACACTTAACCCATAGTTGCTCTGACATACAGCAATTGTAAGTTGCTTTGGATAAAAGCGTCAGCTAAATGACATGTAATGAAATGTAACATGTCATACAAGCTCCTTCATTTGAATTCATGTTTTGAAAACTTCTGCTTTCATATCGCATTAATGTCATAGTTAACTCACAATTAATCGCACATTTTTATCTATTCTACTCAGCCTATAGTGCAGTTAAACCATGGCTTAATACTTTCTTTTTCTCAAGTTTGCTTTGAAAATAGCAGTCAGCCTACTGCTCTTTATTCACCAGAGGCTCATCAACCCAGTCTCTTATTTCAGAAAGAATGAACAGTAACTTTTACCAATAAAAGGTAAGCCTACTACTTCTTTGCTTTGAGCCAGTTACTCAAACAGACAAGCCTGTTGGCTGACAACAGGGAAGCTTGCTTCTTTTGTACAACATGCCCAAACAGTGAAAACAACTTTTCAGAAGGTACTGATGTGGCCGCTGTTGCTAAGTAGGCTACTTGCCTGCAAGGCTGGCCATTTCACTGTGTGCCCCTTCATGTGTGGACCACCATTCCTGGGGACAGTCATCCATGCCAGTAAGAGGCTCTGCCTTGTAATTCAATTCAATTCAATTTTTATTTATAGTATCAAATCATAACAGGAGTTATCTCAAGACACTTTACAGATAGAGTAGGTCTAGACCACACTCTATAATTTACAAAAAAAACAACAAATCCCCCAAGAGCAAGCACTCAGTGCAACAGTGGCAAGGAAAAACTTTTTTAGGAAGAAACCTCGGACAGACCCAGGCTCTTGGTAGGTGGTGTCTGACGTGCCGTTGGGGTGCATCACAGTATAGTTAATAAACAGTGGCTAGAAATAGTGGTTGTAGTAGCGCAGGGAGCAGCACGGCATAGCAGGGTATTTCAGCAGAACCACGGCAACAGCTGGAACCATGATTTTGGTGCCATCCTAATCCCAGGATTTCATCCTGGGTGAAAAAGAAACAGAAAGACTCCGGGGAGCAAGCTCCCCAGAGCTAGGTTAGTAACAAGCATTTCTGGGACAGAGAAGCAGGTGGGCCGGGCTAGGCAGATGCTGCAACTCCTCACTCCCTAACTATAAGCTTTATCAAAGAGGAGAGTCTTAAGTTTACTCTTAAATGTGGTGACAGTATCTGCCTCCCGGACCCAGACTGGGAGCTGGTTCCACAGGAGTGGAGCCTGATAGCTAAAGGCTCTGGCTCCCATTCTACTTTTAGAGACTCTAGGAACCACAAGTAACTCGGCATTCTAGGAGCGCAGTGCTCTAGTGGGACAGTAAGGTACTATGAGCTCTTCAAGATATGATGGGGCTTGACCATTTAGAGCTTTGTAGGTCAGGAGGAGGATTTTAAATTCAATCCTGAATTTTACAGGGAGCCAATGCAGAGTGATATGATCTCTTTTCTTAGTTCTTGTCAGAACACGAGCAGCAGCATTCTGGATCAGCTGGAGAGTCTTAAGTGACTTGTTTGAGCTTCCTGATAGTAAGGAATTACAATAGTCCAGCCTGGAAGAAACGAATGCATGGACTAGTTTTTCAGCATCGTTCTGAGACAGGATGTTCCTTATTTTGGCAATGTTACGAAGATGGAAATAGGCTGTTCTTGAGGTTTGTTTTAAGTGGGCATTAAAGGATATACCCTGGTCAAAAATAACTCCTAGATTTCTGACAGTAGTGCTGGAGCCCAGGGCAATACCATTCAAGGTAGCTATATCTTTAGATAGTAAGTTTCGAAGTTGTTTAGATCCCAGCACAATTACCTCAGTTTTGCTTGAGTTTAGCATCAGAAAGTTGTAGGTCATCCATGCTTTTATATCTTTAATATATGCTTGAAGTTTAGCTAACTGACTGATTTCATCTGGTTTGATTGATAAGTATAATTGGGTATCATCTGCATAACAGTGAAAGTTAATTTAGTGTTTCCTAATAATATTGCCTAGAGGAAGCATATATAAGGAGAATAGAATTGGTCCAAGCACTGAGCCTTGTGGAACGCCATGGTTAACTTTAGCGTACTTGGAGGATTTGTCATTAACATTAACAAATTGAGATCGATCAGAGAAATAGGACTTAAACCAGCTCAGTGCGATTCCTTTAATACCAACTAAGTGTTCCAGTCTCTTCAACAGGATGGTATGGTCAATATTGTCAAAGGCAGCACTAAGATCTAGTAAGACAAGTATGGAGACATGTCCTTTGTCTGAAGCAGCGCTCCAGACATTGCTCAATACTGTCCTCCTCTTCATAAGACAAAGACTTGTGTGCAAGCCGTGTCCATTTCAGTGTCTCACGCTCGCCATCCACTCAAAACGTAACGTTAGCCTACTACTCTTTGGCCGGCTTGCAAGCCCAAACAAGTGTGTCCCACATGCCTGTTGTTTTGTTTCCGGTCTAGCTAAATCCTGTGTGGTGTTGAAGTTTTTCTAACATTACTAATTGTTGCAAAAACATGTGAAAAAAACTACGAAGCTTGCTAGGTCAAAAAGAACGTTAATCTCGCAATAAAAATATTTACGCCGTTAAAAGTGTGAGTTAACGCCGTTAATAACGCGTTTAACTGACAGCACTACTCTGTACGCAATTGGATAAT
This sequence comes from Gymnocephalus cernua, assembly GCA_023631565.1. NCBI lineage: Eukaryota > Metazoa > Chordata > Actinopteri > Perciformes > Percidae > Gymnocephalus > Gymnocephalus cernua. Next base: position 26,600,003 of record CM042441.1, on the reverse strand, counting down.
CCTTCAACCAACGATCTGGGTGACGTAGCAGCAACAGCGGCATCAACGGGTAGCTGCCCTTCAGTGGCCGGCTTGTTGAATCTAAAAAAGCTTCTTGGTCGCTTCTCTATCGTCATCGCATTGTTTCCCCTAGGATTTTTTTTAGCTGTGGGGGCAGGTATGTCAACCCCCCCCCCCCCAAGCAGACACTCCAAGGCCGGACTTTCAAATAAAAAAAATAAAATGAATGTATACCTAATACGCCTATTCTTGTTCTAAATGTTCACTTTCTTACTGAATTAATGCTATTTTTTTTACATACAGTACATTAGCGTGAGCAAACTCCTCAAAAACATGGAAACTCCATAATGATAACTGGCTCTTTAACTAGAAAAAGATCTCAGACTAGGAGGCAGGTCACTGAGTGATGGTTAAAGTCTGTGATTGGAAACATGGTTGTAGTATGCAGGAAAATGCTTGCATAAAGAAAAGCTGTGGTCAGGTAAAAATGTAACAGTTAAAGAAGCTGAAGGGAAAGTTGACGTGGAAAAGCCTTTAATGATGAATGGACTGATAAGCAGGCTACCATTCATACTGTATGCCTCATTTGCAATGAAATGATGCTGTTGCAAAATAACATGACCAGCATCATCATCAAGAATGAAGAACTCGAACATAACGATCGCGTCATTCACGTGCATATTAAGTAGCCACATGTATCTGTTTTGGTCTTATAATACATCCACAGATTTACCGCTCCAGGAGAGAGGAAGGTTCAGCCAGCAGTTAAGTTTATAAGAATTTGTCCAAATTTCTAGATTTCACCATTTGCAGAGTAGAGCTGTGTTTGCCTAAAACAGCGCAGTGGACTGAGCAGACAGAGCAGATTGAAATATCGCTTTCTACATGTTTATGCCGGTCTATACAGGTGAGTGCATTGATAAGTATTGACTTTTTTCTCACAAAGGTTTCATTGTAGCCTACTTACAGTAACGAGACTAGCGTTCATCTGCCCCCCCAGCGGTCGTTGGTAAAGGGTTGACAAATATCTATCATCTCACTGTTTAATATGCAAATTTGACCAATGGTGTTGGGAGAAAAACTGTGGGTTGACAAATCTTTATCATCTCACTGTTTAATATGCAAATTTGACCAATGGTGTTGGGAGAAAAACTGCTCATTAAATGAACTCTCCCAATTCTCCTTTCCAAAGCAGGTGATGGCCTTTCAACAGGCTGCCAGGTTGTCAAATATATTCATGAATATTTCACGGCTTTTTATAAGCCGGGAAGGCTTTCAGTGAGAAAAGAAGATGATGTGGGTAGTCTGCGTGTTGACAAGCCTCTGGCAATGACTTCCCATATCTGACTGTATCTGTAGAGCGGGGAGGCAAAAAGAGGATCCATCACTGAGTATGTTTACATGCACACCAATATTCCACTATTATTACGAATATGACAATATTCAGAATTTGATACAGGTCATGTAAACAGCATATTCCGATTGGATATTCTGAATAAGGCCTTTTTCCGAATATAGCATTTTCTGATTAAGACGTGGGATATTCCAGTATTATTCAGATTTTAGAGGCATTCTTTGGACAAGTATACAGTACATTCGGAATATGCGTCTCAATCCGGGTTTTTACCGCAGTTTACGGCCTCTTGCCTGTTTACGGCTTATGGTCAGCTCTGTGCATGCTATGGTTGCTGTATACAAATCAACTAGCCAACTGCAAGGACCCGATAAGGAGAAACACAGCTACTTTTAAACATTATCAAAGACTTGGTTATCAACTGTTTTTTGGATAGGCGCACACATCGCTACGCTGACCTTTTCAAGAAGCTGGTTGAAGGAATGAAAGAGGCACACTGTGTTTGCATGGTCCAACAAGGCCACCACCGCTGGTAAACTTTGAAAAAATCGTATTTTGCACGGCTACATGTAAGCGGGAATATTAGTGGAATATTCACTTTCATTAGTCATGTAAACAGCTTAGTCGGAATCTCATCTTTTTCGGAATAAGGGCAAAAAACGGAATTTGTCTGCAGCTCACTCTGTTAAAAAAAATCCTGAGAAAACCGTATTGTAAACTCAAAATGCTTGTGAGTTGAGTGTATTGTTACATCCCTACTGACAGATGGTTTCTAGTATAAATTGAAATTCTTTTTATGGCTGTGAAGGTGCTGGTTGGGCTTCAAGGACAAACCTGATCGATATGATTGTTTCAAAATCAATACACAGAGCCTGGGTGCTTTTGTTACTTCAGTCAGAGAAGGAAAAAAGTATAGAAAGAAAGACGCCTATTGTGTGATAGAACAAGTGAGGGGGGCTGCAAAAAATGGCAGCTCTTCCGTTGTGTGTCTCTCTCGTTGCTCCTCTTTAATGAAATGAGCAGTTGGTTTCTCTCATAATCTCCCTGTAGTTCAGTTATCTTTTGCTCAGCAGCTCTTCGTCAAGAGGCGGTTATTTGTTTCTCTGCTCCTGTGTGTGTATTTCTTCCCACACCCAATTTTGGAGGAAGCAGACTACATCGTTGAGGTGGGAGGCTGTTAAGTGCCTCCATCCCATTCTGCACTGACAAACTCATTCCTCTCTATAAAGAAAAGCTTTCCACTTTTTTATAGTCCCAATCAATAGACTCTCACCTCATCACCACCATGACGCTGTGGACCGCGTAGGGAGGAGGTTGGGGTGGATGGGTGGGTCACAGACCGCTTCTTCACTCCGCACTTCCGCACTTCATGGGATTGTTCCGGCGCCGACGGAAGTTCCAAAGTTTGTGTTTACGTTAAACTCCGGTCACAGGAGCAGGAACTGCAGACCTGCCAACCTGTACGCATTTTGCGTAGTAGATACGCATTTTGACATCAAAATACGGTGATACAATTTGTCACTTTAAACTACGTGAATTACACGTTGACGTGCAGTAGCCGTCTCAGTCAGTTGATGGTAGTAGGCTAAAACAGCGTATCATCCACGAGCATGCTGGAGAAAAAAAAACTTAAGAAGAAGAGTTCGGCCAATCACAGGTCGGGTTGCTTCATCAAAGCATCAAATGCAAGTGTTATTTGTCTCTCATTCCTGTTTAGTTTGGTTGGTTTCCTCAAGGGATTTGCCAAGGTAAACGGGTTTGATGTAGAAAGATGAAATTGTATGAATTAATTTACATAGCCTACCTTGTCAACTTTGGAGAAATATTTAACGTGAATAACGATAACCTAGTTCCGTTAGGCTACCTAATTTCCTAAATAGCTTGCTTGTTTGCCAGGCGTTTACATGGGCGTAACGTTAACGTTACTAGGGATGGGCATTCGATAAAATTTTCTTCGCCGATTGTCGGGAGAATTAACGATCGACTATCGATTAATCAGTAATATTTTTATATTAAAATTAATTATTCATTTAACTTTTTATAAATCAAAAATGCAATGAAAATACAAAAATACAGCGTGTTTTTCCTCTGAGATCTTAATTACAAGAAGAACAACTTGTGGCAGTTAAACTGGAGGTTAGGCTAAACTTAAAGATATATGCGCTGCGGTGTTCTGAAGCAGCGGAACCTGCTGCTGCGAGCCGGCCTTCTTAAACAGAGACCCTCGTTTGTTCCAAAATAATAAATAAAAAGAATCATGTTAAATAACAACTTAACCAAAAACATAATAATACTTAGATCTGACAGGTTTTGTCAAAATGTAACTCAAAACTATCTAAGGCACGGACAAAGCCTAATATAAAATAACCACTAACTCACATACAACTTCTGCACCAGTCTACTGGTTTTTGTTGAGAAAAATAAGCAGGTTGACATGATCTGGGGTCAGACGCGACCGCTACCTGGTGACCGTCAGTCCAGCCACCGAAAACACCCGCCGGCCAGGATGCACAAGTACTAACTTGCTAACTTGGCCAGCCCGGGCGGGGAACCTTATTCCGTTCTTCGTAGTGAGTTTCTACTAGTCTGGTGATGGTACGTCGTGATGGAATGTGACATGCTGGTTCCAATATCCATCTCAATGAACTTGCAGATCCCTTGAGTAATTTTCTCTGCTCGTCGTGCATCGCAGCTTACGCTGCCGAGTTGATGCTAGGTTGAGACTGAGAGCAGGACACACTGCCACCGACATTAATAACCAGGGTCGGATGTCGGATGCACGGATGTGGTACATCATATGTGGTACATCATTTGAGTCGTGGCCGTTTGTACTTATACACGGCATCGCAGTGTTTGCAGAACTAAGTCGTTTTTTAAATCAAAATGGTCCCACGCCACACTTCGGCGTGACCTCTTTATGATTACTTTTGAAATTAAAACGGAAACTCGTAGGTAACTGAGTAGCCTATGGCACCCCCAGGTGGTAAAATGTTTAATTGCTGCCACACAGTGACAATTAATTTCATTGCTTCAAGACTCACACTACGCAACGCAACCTGCATTAGTTTAATCAATGACAAATTAATGTGATCAACGAAATTCTTAATGATCAATTATCGATCGTCGTGTGTTCCGTCTAGGGATGGGTCCCTAGACAGAACACACCGCGCATAATCGAGTCACTGACCTGGCCAGATTGTTCGACGGCCAATTCTCGGGTTAGTCTGTAGTGGGCTTAAAGCATAACTCTCGCCAAAATGCAGCCTAGGGTCTTGTGAATGTTCTGAGTCAAACTTTTGTTTAAAAGCATAATTAGGATGGAAGCGGCACTTTTAAGATTCACCGTATTCTCGTTTTTCAGTCAAATGGCCTTTTGAATGGGAGTGCTAGGGGCAATACTATGATTGCATCAAAATTGCTATTTTTACAACACCAAGAAGGCTCAACACAACATGAAACTTTGCTTGAAGTATCACCAGGGGCTCTACACATGAACTTGAGCATTGAGAACATTGTTTGTGTACACAGTTTACTAAAAAAGGTTTTGAACAACTTACTTTAGCAGTTGGTTTTTCAGCTCGCCGCAATCTTGCCAGTCAAAAAGTGTTGATCTCCGAATGCAACGTAACAGGGAAGAGAGTAAAGATGGAATGCTCCTAAAGCTTAGTTCCATATAAATGCATGGATAATTCGTTGTTTTGTCGTTAGTGAAAACCAATATTGACCTTGTAGTTGAAAAAGGAGCCTCATATAAGAATGACCTTTGCTCCTATGGAGTCCGTTCATTTGCATTCGGAAATCAACACTTTTTGACTGGCAAGATGGCTGAGAGTGGTAACAACAAGTGAGTTCTCTAGTTTTTAGTAAAGTCTGTGAACACAAACAATGTTCTCATTTCTCAAGTTCATGTGTAGAGCCCCAGGTGATACTTTCATGTTGTGTCGAGCCTTCTTAGTGTTTTAAAAATAGCGATTTTGATGCGATCATAGTATTGCCCCTAGCACTCCCATTCAAAAGGCCATTTGACCGAAAACGAAAATACGGTAAATCTTAAAAGTGGCGCTTCCGTCCTAATTATACTTTTAAACGAAGGTTTGACTCGGGTCCATTCACCAAAAGACCATTGGTTGCATTTTGGCGAGAGTTACGCTTTAAAGAGCTGTCAGAGGTAGCTCAGAGCTTCCTTGAGGCAAGGTTAGACACAACTCTGCTCAGAAACTGGAGCAGGAAGTCAAACAGGGAATTCATGCAGGGCGACTGATGTTAACATGATTACTTGTTAAAAACTACTTACTACTACTACTTCCTTTGATGTATTGTCTGTTTGAGCAATGCTAACTGATCCAGTCCTAACAGTCCATACAATACAATGGTAGACAAAACACAAAGTAATAAGTTAAAAGGACTAGAACTGGTGTGAATCACTGCCCTCCCCATACCATGAGGTAATTCAATCCCAAATTATAGATTTGTAAATGTATTCATCCATGATTGACGGATTTATTAAATGAATGAAATATGAAATCAAATTACTATTAGGGCATATAACAGAAAAGGTTCCCATTCCCAGTATGGTCACAGTGATTACCCATTAACAATTAACATTCATCCATCTAAGAACAAAATCAGCTGATTCCTTTCTCTTGTATCCATGTCTCTTACAACAATAAGACAGTTGGCACTTTGTCTCTAATGTGGGGAAGAGATACAGCCTAATGATAAACATAACACTGTATGCTTGGCATGGCACTCTGCTTACATGATCCAACCACTACCAGATTTGGGGTGTAATGTGTAACTGAAAAATGTGTACATTTTGCAATTGGAAAAGAAAAGACATTTTCTGGTTGAAAAGTGGTTTTGGATTCAATCCAAACAAACCCCAAATCTGGACTGCATGCATTTGACGCCATCTCAGGTGATCTCATTATGTAAGTGTGGTTTGCATGAGTGAATCTGTACATGTGAATAAAACTTGAATACACCCATCTTTAGCCACCCCAGCGTTGCACCGTAGCCCCAGCTGCTGTAAGTCCCCCTCTGTCTCAAATACTGTCTTCTGTCCTTCCTCTCTGCTTGCTTGCGCTGGCGCCTACAAGGTCGTAATATTTTTCAAGGTATGTATGGATGCAAACCTGTTACATTTTTTAAACGAGCTGCCATCTTCCTCGTCATGTGGATTATATTTGCGTGCTAACTGTTTGTGGCTCTCTTTCTGGAGATGGTTGTAGGACGTACGTTACTACTTTCAGGCTTCAGGCAACCATACACATAGCAACAACCCTAGAATGACTGGCATTATTGCAACACAGTGAGTTGCAATGTTGAGCTGGTGTCATGTGCTGACTAAATGGTATAGCTAACTCATTAGCATGCATTAATCAACTCCCCTGTTGCACCGCAACTCACACAGAACGCTTAGTCTCTGAAGCCCAGAACTAAATGGATTTGCTCCATTAGGAGCTCGTCATTTTGATTCAGGTGCCATATGTCTGAGGAATACCCAGTTTGGTAGATTGGTATTATAGCACATTAGCCATGTTTTGCTAACATCTAAGATAAATACATTTTCATATTACATTTCAAATGAAGGTCTATATTTAGGAGAATTGCCGATAATGCCATGGAACGAACAAAGCGGTTGACAAGAAGTAAGTAACCCTTACCATTACTGCCTGTTTGCCTAAAAGATGTCTGTAAAAGTTTGCTCCTTCATGGAAAACAGATGCTGTTGTCAGTGCGGAATCATGAGTTACATTGGATTCCAGTGATGACAAGTTTTCATGGTGAAAACGTCTCTAGTTATTATGGTTGGGTACCGAAAACCCTTGGCATAATTTTCTATACGACTGGTCTCTACTGGATCAAATGGCAATGCAGATTTCACTGTCTCATTTAAATGCCTGCGCTGCACTCCGGTGCTCTAAAATGGACGTTACAGACAACAGAAGCATCATTGCACATTATGCTAGTTAACATTACATATAACTTACCAGCTAACGTAGCCTTCCATTAGCTAGTAGCTGGCTTAAACACGGTTAAAATGCTTAAAGCTCAACGGTCTAAAGTTTGGCTGCATTTTACTTGAAAGGACATCAACACCGGGATATACAACAGTCTGCAGCTAAAGACAGTGTAGCCTAGCTACACTTTTCGAGACACCATGGTCACTGCCGTAGTCAAAGATGTGGGAGATACAACACTTGGGGATTGCACTTAATGGTGCATTCAATTGCACCTCGTAAACTTATAGTGCATTCAACTGCACCTCAAGAAACTATTGTAAAGTAGCCCTTTGCCATCTAGTGGTTCTTTAGTTGTTTAACAGCCATTGACTGGTGAAATAAGTTATTATTACATTATAAATAAATTATTTATATTTCACCATATGGCCTTAGCAATAAACAAGCTGTTCTTTAATGTCGCCAATGGTCTTTTGTGTTTTTTTTATTTATTTTTTAGTATCAGTTCATGCACCATTTAGGCACCGCCACCCTTTTAGAAGTATCATTTTAGCATCGGCATTGAAAAAAAAAAAATTATGCCCAACCCTACTAGTTATTGTGGTTGAAGTTGGAGCAGCAGCAGTTGTGACACAGCCTAGCAAACATTAAGCATTGAAAAGAATTAGCTTGAACATCCAATCAAGATGTCACGTTACGGCTCAAATATAGTTCCAATATGAAATGTGTGCTGTTGACACCCGGGATTTTCAGTTTTTAGGATGTATAAAGCTTCTGAATGCAAACCATCTTCATAAACTTTAGCCAAAAAAAGGTAGTAAAAAATGAATAATAAAGTTTTCTTCTCAAAATAGCTGAAGTGGTGAGAACGACATATTTAGACTATTGCTAGAACATCTAGAAAAGGACGTTCAGCTTTCAGTCAGGTAACGTCCTGGCAAGACAATGGCACAATGTTCCTTTTCGAGCAATTTTGTAACCATAATGATTGATTCAAAATAAAAAAAAAATGGCATTTCTAGATCTCAATATTTTCTGGGTTTGGACAATAATGTGTGACCGTTTGATCACAACCAAATAAGTTGTCAATCAATTCAGCCCCTGCAGTACGTTCATTGGAGCCATACCCTAAACCTCTTTTTTATTGGTAAAGGTTTACCCTGACTCCTATGCTTTGGCCACGCCCCCTTTCACAGCTAATGAACTGAATGACGTATAGTCTTCTGTGAGGTATCATTGAACACAGCAGGGAGTTCCCTTTTCATTGCTGACTATTTGCAGTGTCTGAGTGCCTCGCAAATGCACAGTCACAAGGAGCGGCATCTGCCAGTAACCCTGACGCGTGCAGAGGCGCAAGGGCCGTCAAACGCTGCTTGCAGCTTTAATTATTCCTTCTTTCTTTTCCTGCACAATGAATCGCCTTTTTGGGGACCTTATCATACTCAAAAACTTTGCACCTGGTGAAAAATTTGATATTTTAAGGGTTTCGGGAATAGGCGCACAAAAATGGCTCGCTAGCGCCCCCTACAAAATTACAAAAATTGAGCCCCTGCAGTACATTTAACATAGACTCATGAAACTTGGCGCATATGAAGCATGTCAAGATGTACAAAAAACGTAATTGGAGCCATACCCTAAACCCAACAGGAAGTCCGCCATTTTGAATTGAAAGTTCGAAATTAGTGCAATTTTGACCAGGAAGTGGGTGTAACTTGAGTGTACATTGTCCAGTTGGCTCTAAACGTTTCAGGATTCATGAGAGTCCAACACTAACGACATCTACAGGCCGATATTGGCTAAAAGTCATAGCGCCCCCTAGTGGCAACAAGAAGTAGGCCCAAAACTATAGGTGCTATACTTTGACGAACTACTCTGAGAGATTTCATCCGATCAACTTCAAATTCTGTCTGTGTCATCTAAAGACCTCAAAGATGAAAATGTATTAAAAGCAAAACTTTTTGTCCAACGGTGTGGGCGTGGCGTGGCTGCCATTTTGAGCATTTATTGATGAATGAAGAAGTTCTCACGATTGACAAGGGTCTAGGCCTGAGGACAACTATAGGCCAGAATTGACTTTTGGTCATGGACAGCCTTACATGACAAACATCATCCGATTTGCATGAAACTTATAATGTGTGGTCTACGTGTGATACTGAGCCGCCCCCTATACTTTAACTACACCCATGTACTTATATGTACCCTTACCCATGTACCCTTATATGGCGTTTGACACGGGCGTCAGTTTGGTTTGAAATGTGCTGGGGACAGAGACGCTTTAGGAAGTGCATTTTCAGAAGTGCTGGGGACGGAGACGCATTCATTTTTTTTCTCTTTCGCGCAGGTCATATTTTGATTTGACGCTGTCCTGTAGCTTACTAAAAGCCTGATAAGCCAGACCCACATCAAGATGTTGGGTCTGGGAACTCACCATTGACAGGGCTCAATCTGAGGGACGGGATTAACGGTTGTCTTTCAAATTCCCTCTGCAGAGCAACGAAGAAGGTGGCGGAGCTAGTTGATAGATTAAACTTTTGCAGTATCCGGTAGGCAAAACATGTTCCTTTTTTAAGAATTACTTCAGTGCCGTTCTTTGTTCTTTTTTCAAAGAAAAGCTTAACTCCAAGTCTTCCAGAAGACCGCTGTTTGCCAGCAGCCCTAAGCCCGCCCACCGACTCTATACACGATGTGATTGGCCGGACCAGAGTTTGGTTTTTCCAGCTCACAAGCCAATGGAGAGTGCCTAGACCCCCCTGGGTGCAAATTAAATTTGCTAGGGTGCACCTGGATGTCTAGGCTAGCTTACTAATGTAAATGAATAAAATTTCTCTCTCAAATTGCTCCTCATAACCACTGAAAACTGTCAAAAAATCTAACCCAAAGTCCAATTATTATGGATGTTATCTAACATTAAGCGTTTCTGCTTCATTAGAGCCTATTGTAAGGAAAAAGCTTAACGTGGTTTAATGTACCTAAACAACAATCAGTCATATGGAATATGTCACTGATTTTTTACAGTTTTCAGTGGTTATGACGAGCAATATGAGAGAGAAATTTGGTGATCATTGATCGTTGTTTATGTACATTAAACCACGTTAAGCTTGTTCACGTTAGGTGTTAGTGTCAGCAGAACGGCTGTCTCTGTGCCTGTCCTGCTGTGGGGATAGAGATTTTTGTGGATTTGTTGGCATCTGTCGCTCAAGAATTATATGGTTATAAACTTTATTTTTTTTAACTAAATTGAGCTTGAGGTTTTAAAAAAAATTGGTGGTTACAAAATGACTCGTGACTAAATCTGATGGGTATGTGTACCCACCGTCCCCACCGAAGTCGACGCCTATGGCGTTTGAACCGTTAGGTAATCTTGTGTGAGGTATCATTGAACTAAGCAGAGAGTTCCTTTTTGATTGGTGATGTATGCTTTAGCCATGCCTCTTTCACAGCTAAATAACTGTATGACATAGAGACTTGTAAGGTATTGCTGAGCTCAGCAGAGAGTTCCATTTTCATTGGTCAGGGTTTGGCCCTCCCCCTATGCTTTGGCCACCCCATTCACAGCTAAATAACTGTGTGACGTAGAGTCTTGTGTGAGGTATCATTGAACTCAGCAGAGAGTTCCTTCTTCATTGGTGATGGTTTGGCCCGCCCTCTATGCTTAAGCCACGTCCCCTTTCATAACTGGTGACCCATTTAAGGTAGAATCTTGTGTGAGGTACCATTGAACTGAGTAGAGAGTTCCGTTTTGATTGGTCATGGTTTGCATGGTCGTAAGGAGTGGCGTCCGCCAGTAACCCCAACGTGCAAGGAGGTGCGAGGGCCTGTCCAACGCTGCTTGCAGCTTTAATTATAGATTAAGAGGATATCATTATCTCTGTTGCCCATCACAAATTAACATCCAAAGATTGCTAAGAAATCATAAAAAAGACACTCCTTATAACTCCAGAACTTATCTTTTCCTAGTATCAAAGTAATCTAGTGATGCTTAAATATGGTTATATATATTATATGGTGTAATGAAGTTGAACAACAATAATCGTTTACATTTGAAGGGAAACATTTGAAGGACTTTCTGTCTAAAAAGGTATATCTCAACAAACAGTGTATGATTCTAACTAGATCATGAATGCCGAAGAGACATTAAATGTCATTGCTTTGAGTTTTAAATAAACACTGTTATGTGTGTTGACACTTTTTATTAAGTGTTTTATAGGTTACCCAGATGCTTTCTACTTTTGGGTAACCTTGATGGGATGCAGTTTGCAGATAACCATGGCATTCCTGTATTTATGTTCCAAGTATTCCATTTTACTTTACTTACTTTACTTACTGCCCTTATTTTTTCTTCTGTATTGATTTTTTTTCGCTTTCCACTTTGCTGTACCTGCTGAAAGCAATATTTTCCATCTCTATTACATTTCTTTTCATCATGTATCACATTTGTATTCCACAGGAGAATTGTTTTTCATTCCCCAGTTTATGACGCCCTTTTTAACAAAAAATGGGTTTGCTTGATTGTCTATAATATATTTATTATTAAATATTAGTATTTTTGATAGATATTTGCAAATGAATGATAATGTAATATCTGATCTAGAGCTTTTGTGATGAACAATTAAAGAAATGTATGAATTTCATATTTTTGTCGTAATATTTGCAAGGAACTAATAGTTCCTAATGATTACGGTAAGCATTGATGTCCTGTATGATAGAAAAAGTACATGCACATCTTTGACTTGTTCCGACAACTGCAGTTTGAAGAGTTATATCATAGTGATTAAAAACACTGAACTGCCTTATTCTGGCAAGTGTTCCTGTAAGTGTTCCTGAGGACTTTTGCATGGCGGCGAACGCAATCAAATGTGAAACTTTAAAGCTGCACTAATCAATATTTTTACATTAACGATGAATCAGTTTTCTGTGTTTTGTGTAACATGGGTTGCTTGTGACAAATCCGCAGAGAAATTGTGTCTTCCAGCTCATTGTTTTGGTTTTATGGCCCGCAACCTAACTGTTTTGGTTCACTCTAACCACTTTCATCAACCATTTTTCTTGCTGTTTTCATCAAAAAAGCTCAAATAAACCCACTTTACACTATCTGCCAGCACCAAGAAGCAACAAACAAACAATAGCAACTAGCTGGGGGACCAAGTGAAGCATTAAGCAGCTAGATATTTCCCTTAAGAGTTGGGGGAGAGTAAAACAGCTTAAAGGAGAGTGAACATTTGACTTACAATCATCAGAATTATAGTATTATATCTGCTGAATGTATTTAAATAGGCAACTATATTTGTATTTATGAATCCACACTGACATTAACAACATCAATGTAAGTGTGCTAGGGTTACCTCAACAGTTAATTTGCACCTGTAGTCAACTACAGGACAGCAACACTTACAACAAAAAAAGGTGATTGTTTGTCATTGTTGTGTTTACAGCTTGTTCTGCTGTGCCCAAGTTGCCAAAAAGGAAAAGAAAAATCAAAATCATTCACTGCAGCTTTGCCACGTTGTAGTTCTTGTTCATGATACAGTAGGCTATTTAGGCCAAGTATGAAGTGTATTTTGACTTGTCATATTCATTTCAAAGGCTATCTTTAACCTTTAAAGACAACTTTTGATCAAAATGAGTATGTATGTAGTCAGGTAGTTATATTATGGACATTATGTAAGAAGACATGGAATTCACATTTCAAAACTCAGTCAAAACTAATTGTACAAGAGGTAGGCACGATGCCAGCACTGCAGTGTTTTTTTTTTAGCACTTTGTCTCTATCACTGTCCTCTCAGTTCCTCTCTATATCTACTGTCTTCTTGTTTTAACAGTTAGTGTACAAATTATTATATATCCATCCCCCTGTATCTCTTTCTGTCTCCCTTAAATTCAACGTAATACCTCACAATTCCTATTACAGGTTATTGATAATTGATGAGGATGTCTTAACAGGTGGTTCATACAGTATCTCACATCTAGTTTACCACTTATCATTTTTTGCAATATAACATGCAGTATGGCAAAATACATTCTGGTGGCTTTAACAGCCTCAATCAAGAAAACAGCCTGAACACCTTGTTACCAGTGTTGTTGTCAAATGTAAGGTCATTATTTGTCTGTTTGTACTTCTGGCAAAGAATTCTTGGAGATTATGAATGGATTTGGCAGAATTGTGGAGGGCGGATTATGCAAAAGATTGGTTGGTTATTAGATTTTGCCTGTGATCTGTATCTGGAATTTTGCCCATGAAACAGTTTTTCTTTTCTACCCGTGGCTCTCTCCTACTGAGGAGGCCTGACAAATTCAGCTGCTAAAAAGCATGTCTGTGCTATTTTGATGCAAAGGCTGAGGGGATATTTGTTTACATGCCAGCTTTATGGATTAACATACTGTGAACCTACAGAGAATTATCACCTGAATCTGCAGCTCCCCTCAGCTTTACGGAGAGTTTCAGCTCATTGTTTATCTGTCCAGCCCTCAACATTACTGTTTTGGGTCACTCTAACTGCTACCATAGCAATATATTATATTATATATATATATATATATATATATATATTATAATATTTTGAAGCTGTTTGCCGTAAAAGAGCTCTGAAAATCTACTGTACTGAAGAAGACTTGAGCTAGCTATTGAGGCTATGAACTTGTTATGAAAATGTTTACGGAGGTAATAAATTGAGTGAGAAGTAGGTAATTTTCCCATTAGTCTTGCATTGCCAGACCTTCCTCCACAGAGCTGTTGCAGGAGGGTCTGGCTAGTCCTCACAGCATTCCTGGATAGAAGAAAAATTATCTGGTTTATTGGCATTTCTTTAAACCATTCACAACCGTCTTGGGCGACGCTAAGCGCCGGACATAGCAATACTGCCTCTGCAAAATAGCCTCTGGAAGGAACTTGTTTTGGTGGAACGTGCTCATTCAAAAGTTGTTTTAGCCGTGCACGAGAAAATTCAGATTCAACCGATATTCTAGCTGTCTCGATTTACCCTGCAGAGATCTGAAAAGCAGTTAACCACAGTCTTAATAAATCGAACAGAGGTTAGAATGCCAACACAAAGAGAGCGGAAGGTGATGACTAGCCGGCTAAAAATGAGGGACATCCAGCGGAATTTCCGGCGGCCCCCGTCGTTATAGACTATTTTACGTTAGACTTCTATAGAAACAGACTTCTTTTTGCAACCTGTGAAGTCACCCCCTGCTGGAAATTAGATAAAGGATTAAATGCATTGCCTTCACTTTTCAGGCGCATAAGTTGCCACTTGGTTAGAATTCATATTTAATATTTTTTTGAGCAGGCATGTTCAAGCAAAAACACGGTGTTATGTTGCTCTTCAAGAGAGGAAGCTTCACCAGTGTGTGTTGGCGAACTGCTATATCATTTCAGCTTTTAAGGAACAGTTGAAGTTAAATGCACAGATCAGATAGGAAACAGTGAGGAGGAAACATACTGTATCAGTGTCCACAGTGAGTGATGGATTTGCTGTAATTCCACGCTGGAATAAATGCATTTAAACAATTTGTGGTGAGTAACCTTTGCTGCCTCTGAGGAACTGTGCTGTTGTAATGGCAAAAATACTTCTAAAGCACATTCTTTTATTAGGATTTATCTGATTACTGTATGTGTTAACTTAAGAAAATGGTTTCTAACAGATGAACAGCTAAAACTATAAGCTTTGATTAACTGAAGACTGAAGTGTCTTTTTCGCAAGGTCTTTACTGACGTGTGTTTAGAACAAGTTTAGATTAGGCACCGTAAACAATGTCCTACAGTGTCTCTAAAACAGTTTTGTTATTCCCCGGCAGCTGATACAAGGAAAGGTGTTATGACTTGGGTTTTAACTTGGCCAAAAGGCATGACATGACTCTTTGCTTTTTGTTTGTGTAACTGGGTCTTTGTAAGATCCATGAGGGGGGGGGGGGGGGGGAGGAAAGCCGTCACCATTTGTTTTGATTCTCTATATGTTGGTTTTCTGTGAGTTAAAGCGCTCTTGCATAGCCACCGAGGTGACTGTGTTACAGCGTTTCTCCATTTGCAAATGAGAATAAACACTCAATAACCAGACTTTGGTTTCTGCTCGATGGTCTTCATTTGTTTCACTACAAGCTTTAAACCTTTTATTTACTTGCCCCGTGTTATTAGGAATTAATTCCACGACACTGTTTAAGCCTGTGATGTATCAGCCAGCAATAAAGCCAGTTTTATCGTCAGAGTCTCTGTCAAATTGCTTATCACAGTTACCATGGTTACCACTTCATGTGCTCAGTCTGCAGAGATGTACATTGGAATGTCTCTATCTGCTGAACCTTGTGGCTGATTTCAGTACCTTTCCTCTGTGCTCAGAGCTGGTTGGACTGCAAAGGCTTCTCAACTCATGTTGAACATGTCCGTGTGTCCTTATATTTAAATCCATCTTACCTGGAAGGCAGACTCCTGAAAGAATAAAGAATTACAAACTCAAATGGGAAGTCAGGCTAAAAGCACAAAAAACATAGGAGGCACAAAAGAAGCTGAAATGTAATCCTGTCAACTCCTTTAACTTGTGCATGATTTATCATAAAGCAGAATGTCAACAGGGAGACAATGTTGTTACCTGGTTGGTTTTGATCTTTAATGATCATCCTAGCCTTTTCAGTGCAAATGTAAAGAGAATATTTGGATTGTAGGCCAGGGTTCCCTGCTTCTTGCTTCCTAATAGTCATTATAAGAAATCCATTGTAAGTTGTATTGACCTTTCATATTATAGAATTGAGGTGGAAACTGCATAGTTCCTGCAGTACTCTATGATTCATAGAGTATTCACATTCTATACTGAACTCCAATATATTCATCAAAAATTAATTATTAAGTAAAAATCCTGCATGCAAAATCCTACCTAACTTACTGAAGATTTTCAGCAAATATATCTAAAATATAAAATGTAAAAGTGCTAGTTCTGTCACTGTGACTGCAGGTGGCTGCATGGAAAAATGACTTCAAATCAATGATAACGGTGCTCCGTAACTGCAAGATGTGTAAAAAAGCAACTTGCTTACTTACTTTGCTAGTTCATCATAACAATGCGTTGAATTGTACAGGTGTTTTGTGTTATTCAAGGCCGGTTCAAGGCCGGCACCATCTGCATTCTTTTCTGGGTTTATCAAATGGAAACGCCCACTGAGCATAAGCAAAAAGCATTGACGTGGGTTACAACAGTGGGCTAATCAATACATTTATGAATAATGTGAATGCTAGCACTAGCTGAGTCAACGTTAGCTTTGCTAAGTTTGGATATAATGGCACAGAAGTAAAGCAATGTACTGCTGTGGACGGCTGCCACATTAATTTGGATCCGAAAGTCATACAATAACACAAACAAACTTACCAAGCGAGGCTCCGGTAGACCAGCAAGATAAAATTACTGTTTTTGTCAAAGAAGTCTGGTGGCTTTGGTGAGAAGGATACAACCACTTCACTTCCCTGTCGGAAAGGGAATGCATGTGCTGCTGAGAGGTTACTCAGCTCATTAATTTAAGTTTCTAAGGAATCACAGTGCGGAGTTGGAGTAATAATCACTCCTACCAAGTAGCAGTGCTTCGTCTTCTGAGAATAGTTCCCAGTATGTATACGGTTAGAAGATGGCTGTGTCTCATGTGACCTTGTTATTTGTACACGCTGTGACTATACAAATCACAACATGTAAACAGGAAAATGTTGGAGTTATTTTGTCACTTATTGGGAGCAGTAGGTTAAATGGAGCCAGTTATTTCCAGGATCTGTGCTGAGCTAGGCTAGCGGTGGGTGCGTCAGACAGAGTTACGACACACACGGAGATGAGAAGGGTATGTATGGACTTATCTAACTCTGGGGGATAAGGTAAATAAGCTAAATAAGTCTCTCTTTCAGTTAAGGGGTCCTTGGCTTAGAAAACGTTGAAGACCCCTGCTTTAAAGTACTCTGGCCTGGGGGCAACCTCTAGCTCACCCAGTAAGAGCATGCACCCCATGTAGGCTGAGTCCTTTGCAGCAGCCTGCAAAGGACTGGGTTTGAAGCTTTTGCGGTCCTTTCTGCGTGTCATACCCCATCTCTGTCCCACCAGGTTATGTTGGAGATTAGAGATCAACCAGTGTAAAAGCACCGCCTATTGACCAATCAATATTGAATTGATAATGGCGTTCTTAGAAGATCCGGTGGAGCTCGGTGCGCGGAGAGAGAGAGGTGCGCTCATAAAAGTTTAAACATTTAGAGAGTGATAACCCCGTAAGTACGTTTTTTTATTTGCTCCAACGATCACTTAGGGTTGCAACTGAAATAATAGGCTAAAGCAATGACAGTTCATGGACAGCACAAGTGTAATTATTAATTTAAGTTTCTAAGGAATCACAGTGCGGAGTTGGAGTAATAATCACTCCTACCAAGTAGCAGTGCTTCGTCTTCTGAGAATAGTTCCCAGTATGTATACGGTTAGAAGATGGCTGTGTCTCATGTGACCTTGTTATTTGTACACGCTGTGACTATACAAATCACAACATGTAAACAGGAAAATGTTGGAGTTATTTTGTCACTTATTGGGAGCAGTAGGTTAAATGGAGCCAGTTATCTCCAGGATCTGTGCTGAGCTAGGCTAGCGGTGGGTGCGTCAGACAGAGTTACGACACACACGGAGATGAGAAGGGTATGTATGGACTTATCTAACTCTGGGGGATAAGGTAAATAAGCTAAATAAGTCTCTCTTTCAGTTAAGGGGTCCTTGGCTTAGAAAACGTTGAAGACCCCTGCTTTAAAGTACTCTGGCCTGGGGGCAACCTCTAGCTCACCCAGTAAGAGCATGCACCCCATGTAGGCTGAGTCCTTTGCAGCAGCCTGCAAAGGACTGGGTTTGAAGCTTTTGCGGCCCTTTCTGCGTGTCATACCCCATCTCTGTCCCACCAGGTTATGTTGGAGATTAGAGATCAACCAGTGTAAAAGCACCGCCTATTGACCAATCAATATTGAATTGATAATGGCGTTCTTAGAAGATCCGGTGGAGCTCGGTGCGCGGAGAGAGAGAGGTGCGCTCATAAAAGTTTAAACATTTAGAGAGTGATAACCCCGTAAGTACGTTTTTTTATTTGCTCCAACGATCACTTAGGGTTGCAACTGAAATAATAGGCTAAAGCAATGACAGTTCATGGACAGCACAAGTGTAATTATGGTCAGATCTTGTGCCTGACTGATTAGGAAGTGATATTGATAAGAGTTGTGATTTACGCATTTACATTGTTGACTTTTTTTTTTGCCAGCTTTCCTTCCTGTTTTAGGAAACAGTGACTGTATTGCGTTTTGCCTGTAAAACCGTGTTTGTGTTCTTCATATTTATGTAAAATTATTGTTTGCTCTTCTTATGTAAAATATTTATTTATTTATTTATTAGTCTCGAACAATCAACAATGTTGCAAAAGAAAACAAAAAAAATTTAAAACCACAAAATAAAACAACAATCAGAATTTAAATAAAACTAAAACAGGATTAGTTTGAGAAATTAGTTTCACAAATCATATTATTACAAAGCAAATAGATATGCAAATACAGCATACAAATTTTCAGGTCTTACAATAACTTACAACAATACCTTTACAATTCCATTTCTATGATTTTGGTCTATTCTTTTCTGTATTGGTCAAGTATTGATTTCTTTAATATATTTTTGAACTGAATGATGTTATGGCTCTGTTTGATGTCATTGTTCAGTCCATTCCATAAGGTCAATAAATAATAAAAATAAATAATAAATAATAATATATTTATAAATAAATATAACTAATTTGAATCCAACCAAAGTTTTAATTTATTCATTTAAATTGTGACCATTTCCAGCAACTGCTGCAGGTTTTCCCCACAACAAAAAATATTGTGTCATCTGACAAAACAGTAAATTTTAGTACATTTGATACTTTGCAGATGTCATTTAGGTAAAGGATAAACAGTTTCGGGCCTAAAACTGACCCATGTGGAACGCCACATGAAATACTAAGGCTCACTGACCCATTTGAATAAACATATAGTTTTTAACCAGTTAAAGGCCACATCTCGGAAGCCATACCTTTCCATTTTTTTAACAGGATTTCATGATCAAAAGTATCAAAAGCATGTTTTAGATCAATGAATATCCCCACTGCATAGTTTTTTTTTCCGATACAATTTGTTACTCTTTCTGCTAACTCAATTAGTGCCATAGATGTTGATCTACCGCAGGGGCGGTTCTACATTCAATGATGCCCTGGGCGAGACCCCCCTTCAAGCTCCTCTCTGCTTAAGCCACAGTGACTGACAGGGACAGACTGGGACCAAAAATCAGCCCTGGCCTTTTGGCCAGACCACATAAGATCACAAATAAATAAATAAAGAAAGAAATGGATAGATAGATAGATAGATAGATAGATAGATAGATAGATAGATAGATAGATAGATAGATAGATAGATAGATAGATAGATAGATAGATAGATAGATAGATAGATAGATAGATATATTTTTATTGATCCCAAACAAATGGGAAATACCAGTGTTGCAGCAGCACAATATCAGTTGACACATTAAATACTTCAACAAAGTGCCATTTATTAATACAATAAAACTATATAATATAATCATAAAACAAGCTATATATATTAGTGCTGTCAAGCGATTAAAATATTTAATCGCGATTAATCGCATTAATGTCATAGTTAACTCTCGATTAATTGCAATTAATCACACATCAAACATCATTGGCATATATGTAGTGTTCAATATCACACTAACATTCACACTTGGAGCTAATAATCTGTCACATAATGTAACACTGTTACCTCGATTTTCCATTGCAGATAGTACTGCCTCATGCCTGAGGCGAGCGTGGCTGGTCCTACTGTCTATGGACTCATAGCGTCGTCAGCGGCATAGCCGTCGTCATAGCAACCGGTTTCCCGTGACTCATTTCCTGGTTCTCGTTCTCGTTCATAACCAACGTAAAATCAAGGAGAGGGTTAACTTTTCCTGCTCCAGGTTTCCCACCGTGGTCAGAAACAACAGGGGAGACACTTTGTTTATCTGCAAAACCCGCCCTTCAATCAATACTATTGGCCAAGCGTCCAAGGTAACGTAACCCCATTTGTTCAGGTCCTATCCCCTGACCAATCCGCTATCCTAACTACTCAACCCCAACCAATCGAGCTGCTTCATAGGGCGGGACATGGCGTGGCCATAGACAGTTAAAGAAGTGGACTAAAAGATCCCGTTGCTCTCTCTATGCGTTAATCGTGCGATAAAAAAATTGGCAGCGTTAAAATGGGTTTGCGTTAACGCCGTTAATAGCGCGTTAAACTGACAGCCCTAATGTATATATAGCTTGTTTTATGATATGTATATATATATATATATATATATATATATATATATATATATATATATATATATATATATATTAGGGTTGTGCAAAGCAGCCGGTATTTGTATCTGTATTTGTATTTGTTGAGGGGGGAAAAGTATTTGTATTTGTATTCGAGTAAAATTCAAAATAGGCGTAACAATCCAGTTTTTTTGCGTTACACTTCTAATTTACGTTATAGTGTAAGTATAGTATATCCATTTTTTTAAACCTTTTTAACCGAACGTTAACGTTACTCTGTCAACAGCCTAAATGACCGAGCTAACAGAGCTACGTAAACAAAGCGAACATGAGAGCACCCGACTGCAGACGTCAATAATGCAGCGTAATGGAATAATCTCCCGATCAAACTCTGCTTCCCGAAAGTTATAAACTGCCTCCGGAACCCAGTTGAGGTACAAAAAATCTATTCAACAAAAATAGTGATGCAGTTAAGTGTTTTTTCGCTCAGCCGAGCCCTCTCTGTTGCTGTGTGGAGCAGCCTGTGTCAGTCACCTCTTTTACTCTTTTCCCCTCCCCCGACTCCTGAACATCACTCACTCACTCACTCATCCGGGCATGCACTGCGCTCTCATGAGGAAACTCAGCTTTTTGATATAAAGTTTTTCTTGTCCCCGAATACAAATATTTTTTAAAGTATTCGTTCGAAATAAGTATTCGTAAAAAACACGTTATTTGTGCCTTTCCGAATACCGTATTTGGGTTCGGTTCCACCCCTAATATATATATATATATATATATATATATATATATATATATATATATATATATATACAACCCCAAATCAGAAAAAGTTGGGACAGTATGGAAAACACCAATAAAAAAAGAAAGTAGTGATTTCTAAATGTACTTTGACTTGTATTTCATTGCAGACAATACAACAGCACATCATTTAATGTGTTCCTCATGATTTTTATTGTTTTTGTTTCAAAAAGACAAAATTCCTATTTTGGTTCATGCAACACATTTAAAAAAAAGTTGGAACAGTAAAGCATTTACCACTTTGTAATGTTGCCATTCCTTTTCACAACACTTAAAAGACGTTTAGGGACTGAAGACACCAAGTGATGAAGTGTTTCAAGTGTAATTTTGTCCCATTCTTGCTGCAAACAAGTCTTAAGGTGGGCAACAGTACGGGGTCTTCGTTGTCGCATTTTGCGCTTCAAAATGCGACAACGAAGACAACATTCTCTATTGGAGACAGGTCGGGACTGCAGGCAGGCCAGTCAGGTACCCGTATCCTCTTCCTCCGCAGCCAGGACTTTGTAATGTGTGCAGAATGTGGTTTTGCATTATCTTGTTCAAATATGCATGGACGTCCCTGCAAAAGATATCTTCTTGAAGGCAGCATATTGTGCTCCAAAATCTCTATGTACTTTTAGCATTAATGGTGCCATCACAGAAGTGCAAGTTACGTTTGCCAAGGGCACTGACACAACCCCATACCATGACAGACCCTGGCTTTTGGACTTGTTGCTGGTAACAGTCTGGATGATCCTTTTCTTCTTTGGTCCGGAGCACACGGTGTCCATTTCTCCCAAAAAATACCTGAAATACTGATTCATCTGACCACAGTACACGTTTCCACTGTGTGATGGTCCATCCCAGATGCCTCCGAGCCCAGAGAAGTCAACGGCACTTCTGGACACTGTTAGCATAGGGCTTCCTTTTGGCACAGTACAGTTTTAACTGGCATTTTAACTACGTATTGTGGTACTTGACAAAGGTTTGCCAAAGTAGTCCTGAGCCCATGTAGTGATATCGCTTATAGATGAATGACGATTCTTGATGCAGTGCCGCCTGAGGGATCGGAGATCACGGTTGTTCAGCTTAGGCTTGCGCCCGTGTCCTTTACGCACTGAAATTCCTCCTCATTCCTTGAATCTTTTAATTATGTTATGCATTGTTGAAGGTGAAATAAGCAAATGTCTTCCTATCTTTCTTTGAGGAACATTGTTTTTAAACATTTCAATAATTTTCTCACGTATTTGTTGGCAAACTGGCGATCCTCGGCCCATCTTTGCTCCTAAAGGACTAGACCTTTCTTGGATGCTGCTTTTGTACCAAATCATAATTACAATCACCTGTTGACATCACCTGTTTCAAATCACATCATTATTTAACCAATTTACCTGATTACTAGCCCTAAATTGCTCCTGTCCCAACCTTTTTTGGAATGTGTTGCAGGTCTGAATGACAGGAAAGGATGTATATTTACAAATGAAATTAAGTTGACCAGACAAAACATGAAATATTTTGTGTTCACATTGTCTGCAATGAAATACAAGTCAAAGTACATTTAGAAATCACTACTTTCTTTTTTTATTTGTGTTTTTCATACTGTCCCAACTTTTTCTGATTTGGGGTTGTATATATATATATATATATATATATATATATATATATATATATATATATATATATATATATATATATATATTTATATATATTATCATTTCAAGAGGCCCTGTGCTATAATTTGAAGAGGTCTATCATGAGTTTTTGTCTGCCAATGCAGTTAGAAAAGCTACAATTCTCGTTAAGAAAGTTTGCATGATGTGCAACGTTTATCTAGGCTACAAATGCAGTCATACAGTAAAGCATGCCTACTTCTTTTATTGTTGTAGTGTTATCATCAACAGTTTGTGCATCACTCAGTTTTATCAAGGGGCAAAGTGTTTTAAGGGGAGTTCTGCTCACCGCAGGTTGTACCATCACTCTCTCATCTCTGTCCCTCTCCTCCTGAGTCTCCTCACTGTGCCACTGCCATTGACATAGAAGAAGTGGACCAACATATCCCGTTGCTCTGTTCTCTTAATACATCCATGCTCTGGACGGAGACGAGTGTAGTCTATTAGAAGCACTTTTCCGGTGATAGCCGACCGTTACTGCGCAGCTGCAAACTGAGCTTGCCGACGTAGATATGATACCAGAAGACTTACAACGTTCAGACACGTTGCAAGTCTTCTGGTAGCTGTGCCAAGGGAAATCTCAATCATTCCGAATCTTGCAGAGACGGAGAGCGTAGGTATATGTAAGGAGATAACATAGACACAGGCTAATTATTGCTAACTAAAATGCTAGTTAACATTAGTAATTAAACTTAACAGCTAATGTAAGTCCAAACTGCCTGCTAGCTTCTCCTGTACTGTACAGTAATTCCTCTACTATGCGACAGTAAGTCGCGTGGTTATGACACAATCGTTAGCCTATTTTTACAAAAACGTCTGCTACGGAGCCATAACGTGAGGTACAAGGCACTTTTATACATTATCGTGTTTCTTTAGAAATAAACAATGGACACATGAAGTCTTTAAATGCTTCAGATGTAAAGTTATTCGCTGTCAAAGTGATGCCAAAATGAATGGCAGTGGGGGGTGATAGCATATTAGCATCAAAATGGCACCATAGGAGACTTCACTCTGAGGAGCTAAGCTTGCCCCCTTGGCCACTGCTGCGACACCATCGGCCACGGGAGCTGATGAAGGTCCTACTACTGCCGAAATCATTTCCCCTTTTTTCTTTGATTTGAGCCGTTTGGTTAACTTTGTTTCATTTTTGCGTTTAGACCATTGACATAAAAGAAAGGTTTAGACTCATCTTGCTCCGTCTCTGTGTACTTCCCAGTTCTCCTGTCACTTTGTGTTTATCTTTCGCGTCGCTGCGCACTGTTACGGACTAGTCCATTTCATTGTGAAAGTAGGGGGTGTTGACCTCTCTCAGCAAACAGGGCGCCTGCAGCTACTGGGGGGCGCTGATCTGCCAATTCCACACACAGTGAAATGATAGATAACAGAAAACTGCTTCGCGGCGTAGAGTTTTTTTTAATTTTTTTAAAGTTCTCGTGCCGCGTTGCCCGGTTCGCCCGTACCAAAAACTTCCACTGATCTACCGGATCTGAATCCATACTGACTTGTTTTTATCAATGAAATTATCTAGCCTTTTAACAATAGTTTTTCGAGTATTTTTGAGAACTGAGAAAGCAGGGATATCGGTCTATAGTTATTGAAAATATGTGAGTCACCAGATTTATACTTTAGCTACTTTCATCTTGTCAGGAAATACTCCTGTTTAAAATGATAGATTTTTTAAATATATATAATATATATAAATATATATCCATCCATCCATCCATCCATCCATCCATCCATCCATCCATCGTCGTCCGCTTATCCGTGGTCGGGTCGCGGGGGGAGCAGCTCCAGCAGGGGACCCCAAACTTCCCTTTTTGAGCCACATTAACCAGCTCTGACTGGGGGATCCCGAGGCGTTCCCAGGCCAGGTTGGAGATGTAATCCCTCCACCTAGTCCTGGGTCTTCCCCGAGGTCTCCTCCCAGCTGGACGTGCCTGGAACACCTCCCTAGGGAGGCGCCCAGGGGGCATCCTTACCAGATGCCCGAACCACCTCAACTGGCTCCTTTCGACGTGAAGGAGCAGCGGCTGTACTCCGAGCTCCTCACGGATTACTGAGCTTCTCACCCTATCTCTAAGGGAGACGCCAGCCACCCTCCTGAGGAAACCCATTTTGGCCGCTTGTACCCTTATATATATATATATATATATATATATATATATATATATATATACATATATATATATATATATATATATATATATATATATATATATATATATATATATATATATATATATATATATATATATGTGTGTTTATATGTTAGTGGTCTACAATCCCATCTATTACTTTTTTTACTAGAGACATATATGGAAGTTTACTTTTATTTACAATCTCTATAATTTCCTTGCCTTGTACAGTTCCCAAAAACAATGAGTCTGTTTTTTTTTCTCCAAATGGTCCATTGCAGAGTATTTCATCCCTGTGTACTTTATATCATTGGCCAGTTTAGGACCCACATTAACAAAGTAATTGTTGAATGTGTCAACCACCTCATTCATATTTGTCCACGTCTTGTCAGTATCCTTGAAGTTTTCCAGAATTTTCCAAATTTATTAAGTCCTTTTGTAATAATGGTGTTTATTGTATTCCATGTTCTTTTCAGATTATCTTTGTTATTTTCTAGTAATTTATTATAATAATCCTTATTACATGCCCTCATTATGTTAGTTCATTTTGATATTTCTTATACTTTAGCTCAGATTCATTTGTTCTATATTTTATAAAATTCTTATGAAGGGTATTTTTAACAGGCATTTTGAATTCCTTTGGACATCCAGGGTTTTTCTGAATATTTCCTTTTATTGCAATATTGTTTTATCGGACAGTTATTATATCAAAGTTGTAAATATGTCTAAAAATAGTTCATATGCATTATTAAGGTCAGCTTCCTTGCTTACTTCCTTCCAATTATACTTTATTAACTAGTTTCTAAATGTTGATAGATTTTCTTCAGTTCTTATTCTCCTGAATAAGAATAAGTAGCAAAGCTGCACGGTTCACACAGCAGGGCTGTGGAACCCTATTGTTTTCTTAAGGATTATTTTTCTTCCTCTTCGCTATTTTTCTTCTCCGCCTAAAACTCCCGCTACAGCCTAAATCATACTTCTGCTGTTGAAATGAATGATAGATATGCCGTACTCATGTTTAATATTGTTGATCTGTTGCTCTGTGCCACAGTTATTGTAATAGCCACAGTTATTGTTTATGTTAACATAAAAGTTTTTCAGGATCAATATTCTGTTCAAAATCTGGCATACTTTGGTCAGTGTCAGACCATCCAGTATAATGAAAACTAATCATATTGTTAGACATGACAAAAAGCTAAAGCTTTAACAATGGAAAAGTAAAATAATATGAAAGCTACATGATCCAACTCCTAGGAATTTGATCTAGGTACTTTCAAACTTGTCAACCTGCTCAATGCTTCTGATACACATAACTAAACATATACACATGCACATAAGCATACAATATGTGGCTCTGGCAGATGTTTGCAATTGGTCATGCTGTGCAAACACTGCCTCTTTTATGTGAACATGCGCATCACTGGATTGGGAAACTGGGTTGATTGAACTAGTTGTTAACCACCGTCGTGACATGGCTTATGCGGTTAGGTTAGGTGAAGCCGGGTAACTGAAATAAATCCAAGGCATGTTGATCTTGATTCGTAGTACAGGCCTTAAGGCTGCAAATAAGTGTTTTGTTAATGCAGAGCATGAATAACGTTATATAGTGTGTGAAGCGACAAATAAGTTAAAACTTACAGAAAGATTGTATTTCTTGCCAGGCAGAATACAACTCTCAGCCCGTAGGATCTCAAATGTTCAATTAACATTTCACTTCAAATAAAACACATTAGGACTACGAATATGTATGCCATTTTCTACAAACATTTTTGTAAAAGTGGGTTTTTGTCAGTATATTTTATACATTTTGTTCTTTTTGTTCTCCACCCCTCCTCCTCTTTCTCTTTGCAGACCATGCAAGCGGCGCGATGCCCGACAGATGAGCTGTCCCTGACTAATTGTGCTGTGGTGAGCGAGAAGGATTTGCAGTCAGGACAGTGAGTACTTATTACCACCTATTTATCAACGCCTTTGTCAATTCGGGCACACATCCAGTTTTTGGTATCTATGTCACACTACCACACATACATTGTGAAACAAGCTAACATGTCCGTGAAACTAAACAAAGCACGTTGTTTGTTATATCACTTTAAAAATGGCTCACAAGCGTTTTTTATCTTCTATCGGTGAGATAAAATTTGTAAAAGTTAATGCTGAAGTACATGCATGCATCATTTCCTGTGGAACCCTTGTGAGTGCCTATGTAATTTGATTTCAGCATAGGAATGGCAGACTTTACCAGCAACAATAAAAAACCCTATGTAGAAGGGCAATTACAAAATGGAAATACAATAAATCTCTATTTCAGAAAAATGCAGACAATTAATAGTTCAAACAGAAACTTAGAAAAGCAACAAAAAACAACAATACTGTGGTTATGGTTTCCCAACTTAGTCAGTCGGCAATTTTGAGTTGTGCTTACCACTTCTGACTTATCACATTCAGCCATAATTAAAAGTTTGGTTTATTGATGTCACCTTGTAATGGAAATTGAAACAGTTACCTTTTACTGACATTTGGGGCTCCTAGCATGTCAAATACCTTTGTGCAACTCTAATAATAATTGTTTAAAATAATCAAAAATAAACCCATTTAAAAGTTTAGTTGATCATGGTGTTACATATGCTGCCAGATATTATTCATGGTATGAATTTGCACACCATTATTTTCCTACCAAAATTACCTCTTTTCATTTAAAATTAGATAAACTGTTGATTATCCCAAAGAATAAAAGCACACAGTATACTTGTTTCAAAGGGGGAGAGACTTGACAGATCTCAAAATAAAAGTGTTATCTGAGTTTCTTCTACATTTCTACTGCCATGGCAACTGCAGCCTTGTCTTTGTCATCCAGTGCCACCAAGCAGCAATGTTGGTGCCACCAATATGATGCTGCCCATGCTTTCTTAAAGTTAGGAATAGCTCAGTATTTCTTATAGGTTGTGATTATTGAAAATAAATTTTCTGGTAATGAGAAAATGCAGATATTCATACTACTCTGTCTACTGGCAAGAATGAACACTTGAACAAACATCAGCGTGATAAGAACTACCTATAATGATAGAAACCATCTTTGCATGTTGATCAGAAGGGCGATCCAGATGTTTTGGCTTCACTTATACAGTCTATGCATCAACCCCTGGTTTCACCCAAATCACTGGTAGTGGCATACACGTTAGAACACTTCTCACAGGGGATTGAACCACTTGCCTAAGTTACCAGGCTCCATTCTCCCTATTACAGTTAGTTAATTAGTTTTATTTTATTTCTGTGTCATGCCAAACACTTGGCCCATCCCATATGGGATAATGAGACACCACAAACCTATTTAACAGACATCTTCTAGTCGCATATACTGTACAAATCATTTGGAGAAATACATGAATACAAAAATGTTTTATATGTATATACACATGCAATAAATGAAAACAAAAATTACATGTCAGAGTACTGTAGTATCAAAATGATTTTGAAGCCGTTTAAAGTAAAATCGTTTAATGTTGCTGTAAAGACGATTTTCTAGTAGCCTAACATAATTCTTTAAAATGAAGGTGTGAAATACCCACTGCAATGATGTCATGCATTCAACATCAACACTAAAAGGCAGACAAAAACAATAGTAAAATATGGATAAGGACAATGTAGAACTGAAAAGAACAAAGAACAAGAAACAAGATAAATTGGGTTTACTCATTCCATCATATACTAGCCAAAAAATAAATAACACATACAGTAACCAGGGTCCAACTGTCTCCTACCTCTTCAGACATGTGACTGTGAAGACCACACCCAATCACAAGTTTGTGTTTACAGTGAAGACCCACCACACTGTGTCCCCTGGAAGCATCGCCTTCAGCCTGCCACAGGTACACACACACACACACACACACACACACACACACACACACACACACACACACACACACACACACACACACACACACACACACACTTGCACTTGCACACAGATTCCTCAATTTTATTTGTCAGATCATCTTTCCTTATCTCTCTTACAGAGGAAATGGGCCGGTCTTTCCATTGGCCAGGAGGTGGAAGGTAAAATATTCTCTATTTCATTGCTGCAAATGATGGTACACAACCTTAGACTGTGTAAAATGTGGACATAGTCTTAGACCTATAGGTTTCTGCAATGCCAAAATGAAGCTCAACGTGGTCGGCTCCGGCCGTGACCATCTTGGCAGTGCCTGGCGTCGACTGAACCAGAAATGGCCAAAGACGTTGAGTGTGCAGAGTTGAGGCGGGCTGAATGAAGCCTACACTCTATGCTCACCGCCTGTGACGACAGCCACCTGTCACTTAAAGCAGATTTTTGAAACAATGGGGCCTTGATTTCACACTGAGGTAGACAATAGCAGACTTCTCATTTCTAACTGGCCACCGTCCACCGTCCACTAAAATGGCGACTGTCACTGACACATTATTATACCCCAAATCAGAAAAGGTTGGGACAATATGAAAAAAAAAGAAAGTAGTGATTTCTAAATGTACTTTGACTTGTATTTCATTGCAGACAATGTGAACACAAAATATTTCATGTTTTGTCTGGTCAACTTAATTTCATTTGTAAATATACATCCTTTCCTGTCATTCAGACCTGCAACACATTCCAAAAAAGGTTGGGACAGGAGCAATTTAGGGCTAGTAATCAGGTAAATTGGTTAAATAATGATGTGATTTCAAACAGGTGATGTCAACAGGTGATTGTAGTTATGATTTGGTACAAAAGCAGCATCCAAGAAAGGTCTAGTCCTTTAGGAGCAAAGATGGGCCGAGGATCGCCAGTTTGCTAACAAATACGTGAGAAAATTATTGAAATGTTTAAAAACAATATTCCTCAAAGAAAGACAGAAGACATTTGCTTATTTTACCTTCAACAGTGCATAACATAATTAAAAGATTCAAGGAATGAGGAGGAATTTCAGTGCGTAAAGGACAAGGGCGCAAGCCTAAGCTGAACAACCGTGATCTCCGATCCCTCAGGCGGCACTGCATCAAGAATCGTCATCATCTATAAGTGATATCACCACATGGGCTCAGGACTACTTTGGCAAACCTTTGTCAAGTACCACAATACGTAGTTACAGCCACAAATGCCAGTTAAAACTGTACTGTGCCAAAAGGAAGCCCTATGTTAACAGTGTCCAGAAGCGCCGTTGACTTCTCTGGGCTCGGAGGCATCTGGGATGGACCATCACACAGTGGAAACGTGTACTGTGGTCAGATGAATCAGTATTTCAGGTATTTTTTGGGAGAAATGGACGCAGTGGGCTCCGGACCGAAGAAGAAAAGGATCATCCAGACTGTTACCAGCAACAAGTCCAAAAGCCAGGGTCTGTCATGGTATGGGGTTGTGTCAGTGCCCTTGGCAAAGGTAACTTGCACTTCTGTGATGGCACCATTAATGCTTAAAAGTACATAGAGATTTTGGAGCACAATATGCTGCCTTCAAGAGGACATCTTTTCCAGGGACGTCCATAAATATTTCAACAAGATAATGCAAAACCACATTCTGCACACATTACAAAGTTCTGGCTGTGGAGGAAGAGGATACGGGTACTTGACTGGCCTGCCTGCAGTCTCGACCTGTCTCCAATAGAGAATGTGTGGCGCATTTTGAAGCGCAAAATGCGACAACGAAGGCCCCGTACTGTTGCCCACCTTAAGACTTGTTTGCAGCAAGAATGGGACAAAATTACACCTGAAACACTTCATGACTTGGTGTCTTCAGTCCCTAAACGTCTTTTAAGTGTTGTGAAAAAGAATGGCAACATTACAAATTGGTAAATGCTTTACTGTTCCAACTTTTTTTGAAATGTGTTGCAAGAACCAAAATAGGAATTTTGTTTTTTTTAAACAAAAACAATACAAATCATGAGGAACACATTAAATTATGTGCTGTTGTATTGTCTGCAATGAAATACAAGTCAGAGTACATTTAGAAGTCACTACTTTCTTTTTTTATTTGTGTTTTCCATACTGTCCCAACCTTTTCTGATTTGGGGTTGTAGATCCCATCTGCTTTCTTGGCAAGTCCTGCCCTACGAAGCAGCCTGGTTGGTTGAGGTTAGGCGTTGAGCTTGAATAGTTAAGGTTAGGATAGCCGATTGGTCAGGGTATAGGACGTGAACAAATCAGGTTCCATTCCCTCACAAGAGCATTGACGCCTGGCCAATAGTAGCAGGCGAATGCGATTGAAGGGCGGGTCTTGCCTAGAACTGCCGTAGGTTCCATAATAACGCCTCACTGACGTATTTTATCAGCTGTAGCTAGCCAGCTAATTTCAGCTTAAGTTAGCCGCATGAGATGTTTGAAAATGTAGTATCTGGCTGACTTTTAGTTGTTTACAGCTTACTTGTAATAAAACAAAAACTCAAAGGGCCTTGAATATGCACTTGTCACTACATACATGATTGCTTGCTAAAAGAGCAATAAGTTAGCGTCTTCACCAATTGATGATCCATGAAGAAGACATGTAAATAAAGATGTAGTATTATTCTTGCAATGTAGAGCTAGTTAGTCCTAGTATTATGAGTATGATAAGGATAGATGTACACTTCTAATTGTTATAACATAATGCTGGCTTAGTTTAGATGCTTTTTTAGTATGTTTTTACTGCTAACATTACAAGAGAAATAGTTTTTTCGGATGAAAACCGACTGATGTGACCCGCATCCAATTAAGAGCAGGGCAGAGCTACCAACATTACCCAGATCTTTGAAAGAATCCAGGACAGCCTTCCACACAGTGGGGAAATATTACACACTGTTAGTTGTAATGAATGATATGCTAATCCATGGCTTTTAAAGTAGCATGCTAGGTAACGACTGTAGGCAGTAAGCTAGGTAGCTGGATATGCTAACGATTGTGTTATGCTAGACCACTCAAATGCACTATTTAATCCATTCCTTACACTTTTGCTCCCTTTTTTGTTTTTGAAAAGGCTAAAAATCACCCTCACAACACCCTCTAAACTGTCACCATCCTACTCTAATACAATCTAATGTTTTCTACTTCATGTAATATGTTGCATTTATTTATCTTATATGTTTTGATTTGCCCCTTTCTGTCCCCTTAGTGGCCAACTACAACTTTGACAAGTCCAAGCAGTGCATTGGCGCCATGACAATCGAAATTGACTTCCTGCAGAAGAAGAGCACTGACTCCTCCCCCTACGACTCAGACAAGATGGCTGCCGAGTTCATCCAGCAGTTCAACAACCAGGCCTTCTCTGTCACCCAGCAGGTTCATATTCACAAACCTTTAAAATATCCCACACACACACAAAAACACAGACGTGGAGGCCCACATACATTTTGCTCTGCAGGTCGTTTGATCATCCTCTTGCTTTTCTCCGTCTCTCAGCTCGTGTTCAGTTTCTGTGACAAGCTGTTTGGTTTGATGGTAAAAGATATCGAGGCCATGGATGCCAGCATCCTCAGAGGAGAAACAGCTTCTGGAAAGAAACAGAAGGTAGGATCGCATGCAGAGCCTGTGGTTAATGTGGTATGGGATTTATCGTCAAAACCAGTGGAGGGAAGAGAAAACGCGTCACTATTCACATGCCTTTCTCAAATTAGGCTTTTGTAGAAATGGGTTATCTACCCTGTCCTGTTAAGATAGTGGGTTTGTATATATATTTTTGATTGTATAAGACTTCTATTTTTAGGAAAATCCCAGATAGGGACAGCTGATCCGTCCCAAGTACACATTTTAGCTCTGTTATCTGTAAACTGGACTAACATACCCCTTCATAATTCAATTTTAATTTATACCTAATAGAGAATCAGCTTGAAATTGAATTGCTTTTGAGAAATTAAATGGTCTGGATATCATCTGGAATCAAAGGGATAGAAGCATTACAGTGGCAAACATTGTTGAGTGACATATGTTTACCATATTCTGCCACTGCTTTATGGCTTCTGGTGAATAATTAATGAAAGCATCATCATGATGTGGCCGGGTTGGGACAGTAGGTAGAACCAAGGTTTATGCCTCGATGCAGAGGTCCAGGGTTCAAATTTATGCAAATGTATTGCATTATACTATATTAATTATTAATGCACCTTATTAATTATTAATGCACCTTAATATGGTGGTCCCAAAGGACAGAATGCATTCACCAGCAAAAGTGCAAACACTGAGAGAAGTGCACTTCAGACCAAAAAATGCAACAGATACTAAAACACAAGTTAAAGATTTTTATTATTTATTTTATTTAACCTTTATTTTACAAGGATTATTCCCATTGAGATCCATAATCTCTTTCACACAGAAGTCCTGGCCAAGACAGCAGCATAAAATAAAACAAAACAGCAAATAACATCAAACAATGAATTAGCAGTGTTCAGTAATAGAACATGTTCATTCAGTGTTCATATAACCCTACATCCTGTTTTTATAATCATTAATGCTAATAAAATAATTTAGTTTCAGGTGTCTCTGTAGCTTACAGTTGAGGGTGCCAAAACGTTTTGCATCCTCAACCAAAAACACATTCAATGATACAACAATTCAGAGAAATTTGCTCCAAATTCAGAAATGCATCAAATGCTGCAACACAAACATCAGAAGTGCATTTTAAATTGAAAATTGTTGAAAATACCAAAACATTACACTAGTTCAAGTGGCTATATGTAACTTTCAGTTTGTGTTGATTTCAGTGGCTCCTTTGGACAAAAGCGGTAATGTTTATACGCGTTAGCGTTACGGGGAGGTCATATAGTTGCGATGAATATTTTGCTCAGACAGATAATAATTAATTTACAATAAGAGAATACGTTACAGATGCATCGTTGCATTTCAAGGATTGCATACAATAACTTAGCCTACTTTGGATGTCTCACATTCACTCGCATTCTCACATTTGCAGTGCATTTCCTCACTGGTGGTGCTTTTGCTCTTGTACATGTTTTAGCCGTTGGAACCACAGTGCATTTATATTCTTCATGTAAATGAGAGTCTTCTCAGATGATTAGGAGATGGGGGGATATTTCAGGACCATCAGAAAATCTAAGGAAGAGATGGCCTTCTATTAGCAAGGTGATTAAAAAGTCATCTCTGGGCCATGGAGAACAGAGGGACATCAATAACACCACAGATGTAGAAATAAATAGATGAATTTAAATAGATGAATAATTTGATGCTACTGATAATAACTCTGTTTTCTTTGACAGATCGACATCGGACTGATGGTGGGCAACAGCCAGGTGATCTTTGAGAAGGCAGAGAGTTCATCCCTCACACTAGTTGGTACGTTCCTTATTTCCCCAAACTTAATTGACCTCAGGATCAGTGCCCATAAAATACCTTCAGTTGCGCAAAATATTTCTAAGCTCAGGGGTTCATTTAGAAGCATTGCATAAAGCTGCTTAGGTTGGCTCCTTGCCTAAGTGTGAAGACTAAGGCATTCACGGTAGTCACTGTCATAATACAGCCATGGTTACACTTCACTCACATCATTATTTAACGTTACTTTACAGCATTATTGTCAGTGTTAGTCTTCTTCAAAAATGGACAATAAAGAGAATACAAAAAGAAAAAGAAAGCCAAAGTGGACAGAAGATGAGAACGTTGTTCTCCTCTGAGAATATGGAAAGCACATTTTTTTTAATTTAACCTTTATTTAACCAGGTAAGCCGTTGAGAACAAGTTCTCATTTACAACGGTGACCTGGCCAAGAAAAGCGTGAGCATACAGGACAACATATAGTTTCACATTCAACATAGTGCAAGACAATAGGATACAATAGGCTACAAAGGTACAAGATTAAGTAGGCAGTGCAGGTTGGCAAAAAGTGAGGTGTAAGTAAGTTAATCAATATGCGAAAGTGGTATGATGATAACATAATATACATGAAATAGACAGTCTATAACATTGCTGAGATGTAGTAAAGAGTCAGAATACCATGCAAAATTAAATTGTGGGCAAGATATTGAGGTGGATCCAGTACGTAGCCCCGGAGGTGACATGGGGGGGAAAACAACAACAACAAAGACAACAACAAAAAACGGAGGTGACATGGAGGACTTTCAGAGTCGAGATCTTGAGTTTCAGCCCCATTCATTCCAAGGGGTTAAGCGAGCGAGCATCTTGAAAGCGGACAAATTAGTTTTCCCGCATTCAGATCAATACAGAGATGCCGGACTTTTGTGCTGCTTATGGATGTTCAAACAAAAGAAAAACAGCAAGGGATAACATTTCACAGCCACAGGTGAGAATGTGTTTTATGATATATATGCCGCATTTGACCTACAATCTGAGCTCCGGCGGCAGCGTCTCATCCCCCTGGCAGGAACACAGCTTTACCTCGCTGCTGCGGCCAAAGACAGAGTGGTGATCGAGAGGGTCTTCCACGTAGTCCAGGACGACCTGTACATCGATTTCGGCGGGAAGTTCCATTGCCTTTGCTGGCCGCCGGCAGACGGAGAGAAGCTATAGCGAGGCAGCAGAGTCCGTCTGCGGCTGCAGGATCTGGAGCTCACTGGCCGCTTCCTGGGAGCCAAACCGACACCACACAGCCCACGCCGTACTGCTGGGCCAGCTGGAGGGAAGCCCGGGAGAACCAGGACTGAGCGGAGCGGACTGTTACAGCCTGCTGAAGTTTAAATCACAGGTTTCCTAAAGGGAGTCTGGCGGGACTCGGACTGTGGACGACAAAACATGACTTTAAGTCTCTTTAAATAAAAAAAATACATGCAGAAATAGATGAAGGGTGAAGTTTCTGTTTGGACTCAGATCTGTGAACTGATTATAATAAATATTCTTTGTATTGACACATTAATTAGTCTCTTTGTTTTGTTTGTTACTGCACATAATGATAAAGCTTTACGCTTTTAAATCACAAACCAAACAGAAACTTCACCCTTCTCAACTAAGAGTTTCTGCTTCAAAGTGAAGTTCTCACTCCTCCACTATTTATTAATTTATGTCTGCATGTATTTATTTATTTATTTATTTAACGAGAATGAACGGGCTGAAACTCCCGGCTTTTGTCGATCTTTTTTTTCTGTCCATGTCACCTCCGTTTTTTTGTTCTTTTATTTTTTTTCCTCTATGTCACCTCCGGGGCTCTATAATCCAGTGATCAATTATAACGCAGTATATATAAATAGATAATCTATATGAATGCTGAGAAGTAGTGAAGTCAATATACCGTTAGTGCAAGATGTAGTCTAATTAGTGATGTGGATCAGTAATAACACAGTAAACAGACAGTCTGCCAAAATGCTGAATATAGTAAAGTGTCATTATACAATTAGTGCAAATATTTGTCTAGGTAGTGAGGTAGAAACATAAAAAAACACAGTATACATGAAAAGACAGTATATATGAATATTAAATGCTGGGATGAAGTAGAGAGTCGAACAGTTTGTGCAAAGTGTGGGCTAGATGGTGATGTGTAACAATCGTAGCACAATATACATGAATAGACAGAAATATTTAAATGCTGAAATGTAGTAAAGAGTCGAAATATTGTTAGTGCAGGTCATGAAATTAGTAGCGAATTAGGTATGTACGGTTTTACATTCCGAGGCAGCGAGGTGCAAAAGCGCGTAAACAGATATGTGCAAATTTGTGCAATGGGGCTTGTAAGAGACCGTGGGATAATCCAAAGTAACGGTGACTTACTTTACTTAAGTTGTTGTTCAATGTCCGGTTCAAGTTTTGTTGAGATTTTAAAGATAGTCTAACGGCCAGTGGGGTTTTCCCTGTCCTGAAAAATGTTTCTTGGTATTTTCTCCTCCTCCTTAATCACCATTCAGCCAATGTCTCATGTTCCACAATTTCCGCTCGTAAGAGACTGATATGGGTCCCTTAAAAGTTTCAGTGGGAAATGGGTACTAAGGACCTTCTAGCAACCCATTAGGTAATATTTAAGTTATAAGTAGCTAAGGGCAAACACTGAGAGGTCAAAGTTTTTTTTACTTACAGCATCCTAAGGAAATCCTTATGCTGAATTGATGCAACTTATTGTTTTCTAAGGCATTCTAACATGAAAATTGAAGGACAATTTTTAAGGATTTTAAGGGGCAAAGAGAGTGAAAATACACTCACCTAAAGGATTATTAGGAACACCCTCCTAATACCGTGTTTGTCCCCCACACCATTACACCACCACCACCAGCCTGCACAGTGGTAGCAAGGCATGACGGATCCATGTTCTCATTCTGTTTACGCCAAATTCTGACTCCATCTGAATGTTTCAACAGAAGTCGAGACTCATCAGACCAGACAAAATTTTAACAGTCTTCAACTGTCCAATTTTGGTGAGCTTGTGCAAGTTGTAGCCTAATTTTCCTATTTGTAGTGGAGGTGAGTGGTACCCGGTGGGGTCTTCTGCTGGTGTAGCCCATCTGCCTCAAGGTTGTTCGTCTTGTGGACTTCACAAATGCTTTGCTGCATACCTCGGTTGTAACAAGTGGTTATTTGAGTCAAAGTTGATCTTCTATCAGCTTGAATCACTCGGGCCATTCTCCTCTGACCTCTAGCATTAACAAGGCATTCTCCCCCCCCCCCCCCCCCCCCACCCCCCATGACTGCAGCATACTGGATGTTTCTTCCTTTTTCAGACCATTCTTTGTAAACCCTAGAAAGGTTGTGCGAGAGAATCCCAGTAACTGAGCAGATTGTGAAATACTCAGACCAGCCCATCTGGCACCAACAACCATGCCACGCTCAAAGTTGCTAATCACCTTTCTTTCCCATTCTGAAATTCAGTTTGGAGTTCAGGAGATAGTCTAGACCTGGACAACACCCTTAATTGCATTGAAGCAGCTGCCATGTAATGGTTGATTAGATAATTGCATTAACGAGAAATCTAAGGTGTTCCTAATAATCCATTAGGTGAGTATATGTCACTAAATCAAGGCTGTAAATATTGCAATAAACTGACTTTTAACGAATGTGCACAAAATAAGTCCAAAAAGCTGCAGAAGAGGATGTTTTTTCTGAGGAAACTTAACCATTTTAGAATAGACAGTAGTATTCTTCAGATGTTTTACAAAGCTCTCTTGCAGAGTGTCTTATCTTTTGGTCTTATTTGTGCATTTGGCAATATGTATATTAAGGATCAGAAGAAACTGCAACGAATAGTCAAAGCAGCTAGTAGGATCATCGGAGTTGATCAGGTGTCTGTAGCCCAGTTGTACAATGACCTTATTCTTAAAAAGACAGAACAAATTCTAAAAGATTTAACCCACCCTCTTCATCAGAGTTTCTTAAGAAGCAACA
Organism: Gymnocephalus cernua; assembly: GCA_023631565.1. Lineage (NCBI taxonomy): Eukaryota > Metazoa > Chordata > Actinopteri > Perciformes > Percidae > Gymnocephalus > Gymnocephalus cernua. The sequence continues at coordinate 26,561,515 of CM042441.1, read as the reverse complement.
GGTCAAGCGGCCGACTACTGCAGAGGAAAATTAGGACCACGAGGTACAGCAATTCTTTTGTGCCTACAGCAATTAGACTGTACAATAATCAGCTGGCACTCAGGTAGTTTATTTATACATGCTTGTCATGCTTCTATGAAGTTTACGGTTTTGTCTGTCTTGTTTTTATTTTTCTTAGTTTTAATGCTTAAATGTTTTAATGTTTTGTATTTAATGTATTTGTTTTTATTGGTATGTGGCAGGAGCGTGTAATGGTGACCACATGAATTTCCTACCTGTGGATAATAAAGTTTACCTTGACCTTGACCTTGACCTTGACTTGTCAGAACTCTTTTTTTCTATGTATCTCTTAGCATATAAGTGTAACGTGAAGTTTTATTTATAAAACACTGAGACATTTCAATGCTGTACAAGCCTCATGGTAAACTCAGGGTGCTGCATGAACAATATGAGGGCTGTGGAGCCATCATGCAACAGTCTCTTACAGTATCTATTTCATCCACAGGATGGCAATAACAACAAATTATGTATAGATGCATCATCTTCCACAAATCACCTGCTATAAGGAGGATATACAAGGATAAGGCCAAGAAAGACTAAGAGACCAAACTTGTCTTTTATTTTATGGTTTTTAATTGATTCTTGAGCTAGGGAAAAACCTTTTCCCTTCCCATCTGACAACATCCTGAAACATGGTTTATTTTCAGATTGAACAAATATCTCACTCTATCCTCATAGAGTCACTTGCTTAAAAAATAATATATATATATCTGTGAATTGCTGGCTAAGTAGTTCCCTTATGTCTTTTTTTAACAGGAAAGGCAAAGACCAAGGAGGCACGACAGACAATCATCAACCCAGAATGGAACTTTGAGAAGATGGGAATTGGAGGTCTGGACAAAGAATTCTCCAGCATTTTCCGCAGAGCCTTTGCTTCCAGAGTATTCCCTCCAGACATTGTGGAGCAGATGGGTGAGAAACACTTTCTATCCTCACTCTGTTTGGTCACTTTTTATATGTTTTAACTAGGGCTGTCAAAATAACGCGTTAATTTCGATTAATTAATCGGAGAAAAAATAATGCGTTAAAAAAAAATAACGCAAATTAATCCATTCCATATTAACCTTTGACCTGGAGCCGTTCTAGCCACCATTCGATTGTAAAATGAAGGAGGGAGACGAGAGAATGCGCTGCTACACGCAACAGAAACATCGCTGCACGTGACGCTAGTTAACACTACACTCAACAGCAGGTAACGTTAGCCTACCGCTAGCTAGCAGCTGGATTAAACACGGTTAAAATGCTGACAGCTAACGCTAAACGGCGTAAACTTTGACTGTATTTCACTCACTGTAGAGGATTCCGAAACCTCTGCAGCCACCGTTGTCGGAACAACACAGACGGAGACAGTGCGTTCAAAGAAACTGGAAACCTACAGCCTTGTGGTGCATTCAAAGTTATTGTAAAATACGATTTTCCCATCTGGTGGATGTATTTGTTATTCAATAGCAATTTACTAGTGAAATAACCCTATTCCTAAAGCACTTTTGAATTTATTTCCTCAGCATATTAGGTCATATTGTTGATTGTTATGGTCATTATTTGAACAGTGAAAAAATAATAAAAAGAGTTTTTTTAACTTTAATGTCACTAATGGTAATTATTCATTGATTCATTTGAATTGAAATGTTTAAAATACTTTCACAGCAAAAATTATGTATGCGATTAATTTAGATTAATTAATCACAGAGTATGTAATTAATTCAATTACATTTTCTAATCGATTGACAGCCATAGTTTTAACCTGCCAGACTGCCTTAGTGTTTTGCTTATTATTAGTGCTGAGACTCTATGTCCACCATGCTTTTATTCATGCTATCCATGCTATCTCTCTATTTGTCTCTGTATTTATGAGATTTGAACTCTCTCTGGCCTTTTATAACATACTGTATATGTTATGCAGATATTCTCATTTGCTTGTTTTGATTTTCCTGTAAATTAATTGTTTTTTCAACCAACAAGAGAATGTAATTATGAGAGAACACCTCGGTTAGTCACAGAGTTATTCACAGTACAAAAGCAGCTATTTTTCACACACACACACACACACACACACACACACACACACACACACACACACACACACACACACACACACACACACACACACACACACACAGCAACATACTATACTATTTGTTCCTTGTTTTATGAGTCATTTTATTAATGTGGTTTCTTCTCCCTCTGGCTTTAGGCAATAAACTATTTTATAACATTCTTCCTTTCTTTTCTTACCTCCATCTTTCTTTTGTTCCTTTCATTTTTGTCTTTCCTTTCTCTCTATCTCTTCCCTTTCGCATTTGTCATCGCTCCCTTTTTTCCTTGTTCCAGGGTGTAAACACGTGAAGGGCATCATGCTGTTTGGGCCTCCAGGCTGTGGTAAAACACTGATGGCCAGGCAGATCGGCAAGATGCTCAACGCCCGCGAGCCTAAGGTGGTCAACGGCCCTGAGATACTTAACAAGTACGTAGGAGAGTCCGAGGCCAACATCCGCAAACTGTTCGCTGATGCAGAGGAAGAGCAGAAGAGGGTGAGAGAGACACTCAATGTGCTTTATTTATAGGTTAATTTAAGAAAAAAAAGCTTAAATCATAACTTTTTAACCCGACCTGTCTCCAGCTGGGAGCCAACAGCGGACTCCATATCATCATCTTTGACGAGCTGGATGCCATCTGCAAGCAGAGAGGCACGGGTGCCAGCAGCACGGGCGTGCACGACACCGTGGTCAACCAGCTCCTGTCTAAGATTGATGGTGTGGAGCAACTTAACAACATCCTGGTCATCGGTAAGTAACATCAGAGGGAACTGATTCACAGTATTTATCATCCTTGCCAGCTGTGTGAGACATACTGATTGGGGGCCAGGGTCCTGTTTCACACACATTTTACCACTCAAATCAAACCACATACTTGGGATCGATGCATGAACATGCAAGAGCCCTGTAGAACTCTGCAACAATCACTTCTACACAGTGCTCTTAGTGGCCCAGCACCTCACTATGTTGGTTTCTTCGTTTCAGTTGTCACCTATCTTCTGAATTTAGCAGAAAACTTTGGTTCAGAAAACAATGGGCCTAATGGTCAGGGTACTAAAGTATAATCTGTTTTTCGTTTCAAACCAAAAATGAAAATATGAGCTCTGTTTTCCCGTTTTTCCAATGTCCATACAAATTAAAAAATAACTGGAAAACTGCCCATTTTTGGTCCATGTATCAGCCGATCATTTGTAATTGCTTTCACATGTGAAAGTGAAAAAACAAAACAACTCGTGTGTGTGTGTGTGTGTGTGTGTGTGTGTGTGTGTGTGTGTGTGTGTGTGTGTGTGTGTGTGTGTGTGTGTGTGTGTGTATGTGGGTGTTTGTGTGTCTGGGCATGTGCATGCATGTGTGCTGCACTACCAGTGGTCAAAATTCACCTGGGAAGACCATACATGCTATAAAATTGAATAAAATACCCACAATTCTATGAAAGTTGTGAATATGAATTTTACTCAGAAATTAGGTATAATTCATGTAAATGAGGTCTGTTGACCATGAATGCAAAAATAAGTGTAAAACTAATGAGTGGAATGAAGTTGGATAAAAGGCATCACACAGAATTGAGTGATAAATGACTTCATGCTTTATGAACTGGTCAATTTTGTTATGCTAGCAACATTTATGACCCGGGGAGGACAACAAGTGCATGATCAACAGGAAGACAACACAAGGGCTAAACCACGAAACCACTTAAATGAAAGGGCATCTTTTTCATTGCAACTCTGCAGAATATTCATGTGACATGGTTGACCAACTTAATTGCCATTAATGTGTGTGATGAAGAACTACTGGAGATACAATTGGGCCACATTGCAAAACTCTCATCCTATTAGTGAGGAAGCTGACATGTTGCTTCTCTCATCCTGGTATCCTCAGGCCCTGCAGACTGGACCACACTTGTGGTTTACTGCTAGAATATTACAGTAGGCCACTTTGCTGATTCAGATTTGCCACTTGAGTCCACAGCACCATACAATATATGATAAACATGCACCAGACGTTGTGAGAGTGTACGTTCTCTAACCAAAACTGAGAGAGAGAGAGAGAGAGAGAGAGAGAGAGAGAGAGAGAGAGAGAGAGAGAGAGAGAGAGACTAAATGTTTTTGGTTGTAACATTCAACGTTTGCATGATTCTGTGCCATCTGCTGCTGCTCCAACAATACAATGGCAGTAAATATTTATATTGCTGCCAGGAGATGTCAGTGATCTTGATCAGAAAAATAATACATTGCAAAGTCAGGACTGGTACCAATTATATTATTTGCAACACACACATGCAAACAAGCACACAGCAGCACATCGTTTTTGTTATTTAGTAGAGTTTTTAGTTGTTTTGCTGTTATGTGCTTTAGTTCACTTGTTCATTCCATTACATTAAATGACATGTCATTTAGCTGCCACTTTTATCCAAAGCGACTTACAATTAAGTGAAAGGCAGGGGAACATGGTTTCTTTTAGTGGAGAGGGAAACCGGAGCACCTGAAAAAACCCCATGCAGACACGGGAAGAACATGTAAACTCCATGCAGAAAGGCCCCAGGCCACTAGGGTTCCAACCCAGTACCTTCTTGCTGTGAGGCCACAGTGCTTATCATTGACCATCCCTTATTGTAATTCAACCACACAATACCTATCATGTATTATATTTTATTATCCAATATTGGTCAACTACTGTTTCAAGGGCTTAGTATGAGCAGTGAACATCTAACAAGCTGGGTGATCCAGGCACAGGCCCAGCAGTAAACCCATACAAAACAAAAACGAGACTTGTGTTCCGTCGGATTTTCAATGAATATGCACATTACAAAAAATGAGGTTAAAACGGAAACATGAATAACAAGAAAACAACAGTTGAAAAACGACCAGTTTTCCAGTTATTTTTTCATTTGTATGGACATTGGAAAAACGGGAAAATGGAGCTCATATTTCCGTTTTTTCGTTTTTGGTTTGAAATGAAAAACAAAATATCAACCTGTTTTTTAGATTTTTCGTTTTTGGTTTAAAACAAAAAAAGGATTATACTTTAGTACCCTGACCCCTAATGTAACATTTTTCTATTCTAATCTTAAGCTTCTCTTACTTTTTCTCCGGGGAGGTTTGTGCGTATCAAGTCAGATTCACCAAACTGCACTGACTTGTTGATGAGTCGGTGTGCACTCATGAGATTTGATCATCCGCATAATCCACACCCCTAATATTGTTACACAAGGCTGCCTTTTCTGCCCCATTTGTGGACAAGTTTAATTTAAAGTTGAATTAGAGGAGACAAAACAATTCACAATAAAAATATGCCATTTACGTATCTTTAGAACAGCGCAATACTGTGTTTACATGAAGTGAAAGTTTGACATGAAGTGATATACTGGACATACCTAAACAAATTCTCTTAAATCACTCGTTCGTGCAACTTAGGAACAAATCAGTTTTTATTAGTGATTCTTGAGTCCCGTTGTCAGCGTTGTCAGAGTCTGACCATATTCCTGCCAGTACGGTTTCCTTTTTTATTTTCAACTTTCATTTGCAGATTGTTTTAAAAAAAAATAATGGCAGTGACGAAAACCCGTTGTCTCTACAATGTGCAATATTTAGATGTTCAGCTAAGTATGATAAAAAAGTCAGGGTATACATGAAATAATATCAAGACAATTTATTTAAATACATGGTGTATTTTTACTCCATATAACATCAGTCTTGTGTTATTATATACATCTGCACAGATATCACTGTGACAAATTCCTCTAACTGAATGTCATACAGTCTTATGAGGGCACCGGAGAGCGCAGACCTCTGCCAAGGCTATGCCCTATCTCGCAATCTTAACGGAAGTGAAAAATAATAAGTGTATCTGCCCTGTCATTCAGATCCGCTCCAGAATTTAATGGGTTCATCCATTGTCCATGCTACACCCTTCCACTAATGGCGTTTTTCCATTATATGGTACCTGCTCTACTCACGTTTTTTGTTTTTCCATTATGAAAAAAAGTACCTGGTACTAGCTAACAGGTACCTCCGTCGAGGTTCCAAGTAAGCTGAGGCGATACCAAAAGGTGACGTGAAAACCTGCAGACTACTGATTGGTCCAAGAGAATCATCACGAATCATTGTGTAATCATTGCATAATCATTGCGTAATCATTGCTAGCGACAGACGGGGGTATCCTGAACAACACCGCCATTTTTAAATAGTTTAGCCAGCGGTGGGTTTTTTTGCTGTCTCCAGCTTTTGAATCAAAAATGTGTCTTCTGGCTGTGGCACAGCCACATGCCGAGAATCAAAAACAACACACCTTCGGCGTTCTGTGTGTGTGTCGCGTTAGGTCACGGCAGTTTCCTGCGGCCTCACTATGACGACCAGCCACGCTTATCTTACGCATGAGGCAGTACTAAATCTGCAATGGAAAACGGAGGACGCAGTAGAGCCAAGCCGAACCGAGCAGAGCTGGTACTAACAGTGGGTAAGCGCCATAAGTGTCAAGACAATCGGCCCAGAAGTTTTTCCGTAATCCTGTTGACAGACAAACCAACGAACAGAAAAGAAACATAACCTCCTTAGCAGAGTTTTTTTTTATCAGCATCAGTTCCATAACTCTGCCCTCCTTCCTGCCTTCTTTCAATGTCTGTTGTTTTCTCTTTCTCTCCAGGTATGACCAACCGGCCTGACCTGATAGATGATGCCCTGATGAGGCCTGGCAGGTTTGAGGTCAAGATGGAAATTAGTGAGTGCTATGGGATCTTTTCTCTTTCTCTGTTCCGTAAAAGCATACTGATGTTATACTAAACCTATGCCCTCATATTTGCGTGAAAGACAGTTTTGTTGACTTTAGACATTGATATCTGGGGGGGCTTTGGCTCAGTGGTAGAGCGGTTGCCTGTCAATCGGAAGGTTGGTGGTTCGATCACCCGGCCCTGTGGTCCCACGTCGAAGTGTCCTTGGGCAAGCCCCCGATGCTGCGGAGTGTAAATGTGTGAGAATGTTTATCTGATGAGCAGGTGGCACCTTGTAGCCCTGGCCACAGCGTATGAATGTTTGTGAATGGTGGATGGTTCCTGTACTATGTTACTAGGTTCCAGTACTATGTTAAAGCGCTTTGAGCAGTCGTTAAGACTGGAAAAGCGCTATATAAATACAGTCCATGTACATATCTCCACAGTAGCTGAATGGATTTTTACTGTCCTTGTCCCTCCATTCTTCCCTCACTCCTTCCATTCTTTCAACTCAACCCCAACCTCTTTCCCCTCGACCTCTCAACACAATTTTTTTTCCTTTCCATACTCCGGTCCATGTTTTCTCTCCACACCTCTTCTTTTGTCCCTCGCTGCTTCGTCTCACCTCCAGGTCTGCCTGATGAGAAGGGCCGTGTCCAGATCCTGACCATCCACACCAACAAGATGCGAAGCTTCAACCTGCTCGCTCCCGATGTCGACATCAAGGAACTGGCAGCAGAAACTAAGAACTACAGCGGTGCCGAGCTGGAGGGGCTGGTCAGGGCTGCTCAGTCTACCGCTATGAACCGACACATCAAGGTCCCTTTGCACTTTGAAATACACAAAGTGTGCCAAATACAATGTGTCACAATTCACAATGTGTCTACTGATTTTTTTTAAAATAATTTATGACTGATTTTATTGAAATAAAAACATATAAAATAACATGTTGAAAACCACAGTCAGTGTGGTCTTTAAGATGATATTGTAACAATAGCTCGCACAGCCAATAGGCATTAGCAGATTGGCATGCTAGAAGATTAGCTTGCTAGCGGTAATGCTAGCTCAGCTACCCCCAACGTGTGACCCTCGCCTTCCAGCCAGGGGCGTAGCACAAGATCCTGTGCCCTATGCATAGGCAGTCCTGATGGGCCCCCATGTTCCTCAACACCCCCCCCCCCCCCCCCAAAAAAAAAATAAAATAAATATTAATAATAATCTGGCCTCTGTACACATTAATCTGTAGGTTCTAGGGTAATAACTATTAACTGTAATGCTTAGAGTAACCTGATTATTTGTCTACACACATTTCAAACCTCCTTTCCCAACATTATCTAGCCTACTTTACTGTGTTACTACTACATTTTGTTTGTTTTGTCTGTACCTTTACTTGCCACCCTGCATACTATGGTGTCTCTCTGATCATCCGTTAATTTATCTGACCATAGTCCTGGATCCTCTGGCAAAAACTGGCCTGCACTGCTCTGCCTACTTTCCAGTTCCTCATCTTTCATTTCCACGCTGTGCTCAGAGCAACACTCATGCTCCCTGCTGTCTTCACTCCCATCATCCTCAATCAGATCTTCTCTATTATCTTTCACTATGAAGGATACATTTGATATTAACCTCTTATCCTAATTGTAACCTAATATAATAAAACACACTAAGATGTTAGTGTTAGTTAACAGCTTTCAGTCAAAATTGCTAAACATGGTTTGCTTTAATTTTGATATAAGCTCACCTTGTCTCAAATCCAAAGAGGAGGATGAGGGGTCTGTTGCTACTCCACTCTCTGGTGTGACAGTTTCTGAAACTAAGGGGCAGTGTTTCACAATGTTAAGGTCTGCTTCTACTAAATCTGGCATAACTATAATTAGTGGGAATGCTGATTCAGCATTCCAACTATAGTTATTTGGTTCTTTATTATTATTCCGTACGTTTTTTGTGGCTATCTGTAACTTCTGCATACTTTCAGCTATTAAAACCATTCAACTTTGAAAATCTTCAGCTCTTTCAGCAGACGATGGGACTTCTTCAACTTTTTTTCTACTATTTATACTTTTTTTAAATATTAAGCTTTTAAACATTTTATTTTAACATTAAAGTCAATGAGAGTAAGCTTCAAATCCTTCAAATCTTCTGCTTCAAAATGTATCTCCTACATTCTTTGACCTACAGACGTGACTCAAACTTTAAACCATTCACAAAATATTCGGGTATTAGAAAATTGCTTTTTAGTTTGATATCTTTTACAGTTTTTTGGGAAAAAGCTGTTTAAGTTTAGTGATCATTTCAGGATTTGTTTGCGTTTAAAATGGGTGTGTATTGCGCTGGCTAGAGTGAGTGATGTCATAGATTAGAGTGTGGAGCTTCGAAAAAAATATCTTTGTTCTTGCTCTATAAACTGCTCTCACACCCACAATATTTACTTGTCATACACAATGTATACATCAAAACGTAGGTATTTTTGTCTAGTTTCAGGCAATGTGCTCAGTTATGCAATATGACATACTTTTCGCTCGGTGAGCTTCCAAATGACAACAGTTCCAAATCTTCCTCCATTCACTCCCCATGTTAAACATGCTCCACATTTCTCAACGAAACGCGGAGTGTACCACTTTTTTAAATCGCTGATATGCCCACATTTTTAAGTTTATCCATATAAATTGTATATGTGTACGTTCACAAAGGCCTTGTGGTGGTCAATCACACTCGTTTTGTCAGTCTGAGCTTTTGTTTGAGAGGTCGCTCTCAGTGTCTCTGAATAGCTGCAGTGTGCCACAGGTGACATATTAACAGCAGGTGCTGCGGTCGTTAGCTGATCAAAGGGATCTCATCACAGAGATGAAAGGGCGTTTACAAACATAGTCACAGGTCATTAGTAGCCTTGACAACACTTTCACAGACAACTTGAATACTACAGATTTTTGCATTGTGAAGGAACACTTGATGGTGCAGTCGATATGACACTTGGCTTTGGTGTGGGATATCCTGGTTCGAATCTCACTGTGATACATCAACCAATGTGTCCCTGAGCAAGACACTTAACCACTAGTAACAGTTGGAAGTCACTGTCTTTCTCTTCTTTTTCTCTCTTCCTTTCTCTTTCCCTCTCTCTCTCCCTCTCTCTCTCCCTCTCTCTTTTCTCTTTCTCTCACTTCTCTCTTTTTCTCTCTCTTTCTCCCTCTCTCTTTCCCTCCCTCTCTCTCTCTCTCTCCCTATCTCTCACTCTCTCCCTTCCTTTCTCCCTCTTTCTCTCCCCCTCTGTCTCTCTCTCTTTCTCACTCTCCCTCCCCCTCTCTCTCTCCATCTCTCTCTCCCTGTCTCCTTTCTCTTTTTCTCTCTCCCTCTCTCTCCCTTTCTCTCCCTGTCTCTTTTCTCTTTTTTCTCTCTCTCTCTCTCCCTCTCTTTCTTTCTCCCTCTCTCTCCCCCCCCTCTCTCTCTCTCGACTTTCAGCCTTTTTAGTCGACTTATTTGAATTTCCACTTTTGACAGTATTACAGTTTAGCTTCCAGCTTTTCTAGAAATGTATTTCAGCTCTTAACTATATGCAGTTCAGCTTCCAACTTCAAAGTTTTTCAGCAGTGCAGTGCAATCCATTTGAGATTTTACAAACAATTTGTTTCATATTTCTGCATTTTCGTGTTCCACACATTTTATACAATAGTGGTGTTGTTCAACGTTTTAATTAAATTCATGTTAATTAAAACCATTCATACTTTTCCACCTATTCTCACTACTTCAACTTCTTCTTACGGATTTAAGCTATTCATCCAGTTTAGCTTTAGCAATTTAGCTATTAAGCATTCCCACGCATTTTCTGTAGGAAATGCATTTTTCTAGTGTTGACATGATATGTATCATGATATGTATCCACCGATGAGCTACCAAGCTACCTATGACACTGATTAGCCTATTATTATTAATTATAGATATGATAGCCTATTAATTTTAAATTAAACATGTTATTATACTGGTGTGTTGTTTGCAAACAGCAGTGTTAGTGTAGTTTATTTATTTAGCCTTTACCTCAGATTACATGTATATCCAAATTATCATTTGAAAGTGTATGTTCTGCTCTTTCATTGGGTTGTCTCAGTTCGTTTTTAGCACAACTGTCGCAGAGATATTCAAGCAGTATAGCGTTTTATAGTTTGTGCTCACTTTTTAAAAGAAGTCAGTTACCAATTGTTTCCCCTCATTTTGTTTTCTCTCCTATTGTCTTTCCTTTCTTTTTTGGTAGCCTGATTTGGCTTTTTTTGAGAAAGACATTTCTACAGCAGAAGTTTGCGCTCCATCAGATGCTCGACTGAACTAAACAAAATGTGTGCAGATGGACTAAACCATTTGGCGCATTAGCAAGGGGTGGGTGAGACCCTAGATAGTCTTTTTTTGTATACAAAATGTCAGTCAGTCAAATAATGTCAGTCAATCAACCAAGTTATTCAGCCAATACACTAACCCCCAATTTCCACAGGTTGCGGAACGGCTCCGGAACGTCGGTGGGGTCGGGTTTTCATTAAAGTCAATGTGTGTATTTCCACCAACTGCAGAAAGGCTGCGTCCCGACTCCAGCACAGGCGGTCCGCAGCCCTCCGGAGTAGATACGCAGAGCTTCTATTTTTGCCGGACGCCGGAGAGCTCCGCAGCAATTCAGCACACGGCAGATAGCGCGGGACAGGAAGTCGAGCACAGAAACATAAAATAAATAAAAAATAAAATACACCGTGCTCACGGCGGATCATATTTCCCTTCACTACACCTTGAAAACACAACACAGAGTTGTTTCCCCTCTACTCCTCTGGATGGAAACAAGCTGTTGTTGGTTTTGTGGTTCTATTCTACGTGAATTCGTAAGATCTAGTGGGTCCTCGTGACTACAGCTGTCAGTCATGGCCGCAGCCGTTCCGCAAAAAATCCGGATCCGGTGGGTATTGAGGGACGGCGGAGCACGGAGACGACACGCAGCGGAGCCGTTCCGCAGCCGTTCCGCAGTTGGTGGAAATCAGTGGTAACTTTACATTTCATCTGACATGCATTATGAAATTGAATTAGGAAATTGAAATATCTAGGTAAAATTAAATACATTCCAGACTTTTCAAGGACCCTCTCTACCCTTGGGCCCTTGTAATCAGTATTGGTTTTACCCCCAGTCCGACTCCCCTGCTTCCAGCTCATAGCAGTCTGTGGGTATAGCCCACAGCAAACTGATTGACTTACTCTAGAGCAACATTAAACTTACTATTAACATTACTCAATTGATATCATATCAATTCCACCAAATGTTAGTGGTCATTATTGACCTTAGGAATAGTCATTTGACAAAAGTCTCAAGTCAATGATTACTTACTTGCTTTCTTTGGAGCTTTCACCCACATTTCGCAGGGAAGTGGAAGTGGATTGGTAGCCATTGAGTAGGTACAGTCATCACGTCACCGAACTGAACAGACACTATGACAAATGAGCGCACTCCATGAGAAATGAGCGCACTCCATTCCCCGATGAAGACCTTGAGTTAAAAACAAGTTCCAAAAACACTGGTTCCCACTTTGTCATGCTTTTGTTAGACTCCTGTCTCCTAAATGCCCATGTTTCATAAAAGTACATGAGATCAGGTTTATTTTTTCAGACTTTGAAGCTCTTCCCTTCTGAGCCACAGAAGGCATTATCAAAGTGTTTAAGTAATTTAGCAAGAAAAGGCATTAAAAAAAGACTTGAAGACATCATATCATATTAAAAAATCAACAGTCAACAAAAGCAAAACGACTGATTAGTTGACAAATTATTTCTAAGAGGGTGCAGCCCTATTTCTGAGTCATACTCAGAGTGGCCCTTAAACCTGACATTGTTTTGATGCAGTTTCATGTGTATATTCTTTTTCAGGCCACATCTACAGTGGAAGTGGACATGGAGAGAGCAGAGAAGCTGCAGGTCACCAGGAGTGACTTCATGGGATCCCTCAACAATGACATAAAACCTGTATGTATCAGGTCTTTCTAGAGTTTAAGTCTCTGACTGCAGAATGTAGTTTAATCATGTAATATTAAAAGGCAGAAACAGTTCCTAACACTTCCTAATGTTTTTATCCAGGCGTTTGGTACAAACCAGGAGGATTACTCCAACTACATCATGAACGGCATTATCAAATGGGGTGACCCAGTCACTCATGTCCTGGACGATGGAGAGCTGCTGGTACAGCAGACCAAGAACAGTGATCGCACACCACTGGTGGCTGTGTTATTGGAGGGTAAGAAACCACAAACATGCACACATATACAGTAAATGGCATTACATACACTAAATTAATGTTTAGTCAAATAAAAGATGTTATTAAATCAATTCTGGTGTTTTTAACAGTTTTACTAAAATTGCTATTATCTGACTATTAAATCCAATATCCTGAGGGCTGTTGGGGGCTGTTGCACAAAACCAGGATAAGGGATTAAGCCAGGATATTCAAGTTATCCTGGATGAATTTAGCTTTGACTTGGTTGCACAAAAGCAGGTTGAAATGAACCCAGCCAGGTAACCATGGCAATTTATTCTTTGCAGCTAGCCTGCTCCAGAGCAGGCTAACAGCCAGGCTAAGATTAATCCTGGAGTCTTATGTGTTAAATTAGCTGCCGCTCTGATCCAAAATAAACGTGTTTAACAGTTATTCCGTTGTCTTCTGAATGTGTTCTGCTTTATTTTTATTAACATGCATTACTTGTCACTATTGCTGTCATGAGTTTGATTTAAATCCAACTATTGTATGGTGCTAAAACAGTATCATAACCATTTGTAACTCGTGAAACACAATGCACAAATAAATGCAGAGAGATCCGTATCTGTAAGTACAATGCCCAAATAAATGCAGAGATATCCGTATCTGTAAGTACAATGCATAAATAAATGCAGAGAGATCCGTGTCTGTAAGTACAATGCACAAATAAATGCGGAGAGATCTGTATGTGTATATCTGATTTGTATCTGTGCCTCTAATTTGTAACTCGTGAAACACAATGCACAAACGAATGCAGAGCTATTCGTATCTATAAAGGTGTATCTGTGTCCGTGACTCTAATTTGTAACTCATATTTCATCATTTGTAAATCAACTTAGTATTTTTCAATGGAAATATATTCGTAAAACTCCTATCTGTGTGGGTCCTTTTGAGACTGTTTTTCCGCGCCGTTTGTGGTCACAATCAATTCGTAACTCAGGTGACGATCCCAGCAGTATCCAGGAGATGGCAGTAATACAACACTTACAGATGCCAACTGCTGTTACTACAAAACTGTGAAGAAGTCTTGTCAAATGTTCCTCCAGGTAAGTTGACATTATTAGGACTTTGTCGTCAGATAAATTACATTTATGTTCCAACGACATTGTTGCAGTGTATTTACAATTTGCTTTGTGTTGTTATGGTGGCATTGATACCTTGCTACTTTTTAGAGCATGCTAAAGGCAAACAGCGATGCTAACTTAGCTAGCTTGTTAATCAGCCTTGTAACATCAACTCGCCTGGTCTTTGTATGGAATTTGCAGTCTGAGTCTGAAATATTATTAAGCGCTGCTTAAACTATTAGTGGGCCCACTTATAAAGCTAGTGACTATATTTGGTCATATGAAACTAGCTAGATGATCTAGCTAGCTAAGGAATCAATCGATGATGTTGAAAGTTAGCTAAACTAAAGAGTTTAAATTTAACATTTGCCTGACATATTGTAACCATTTTAATTACAACCCCAAATCAGAAAAAGTTGGGACAGTATGGGAAACACAAATAAAAAAAGAAAGTAGTGATTTCTAAATGTACTTTGACGAACCCGGCCCGAGCCCCAACAGGCATCAAGAGATTTATGTCCGAGCCCGACGCGAGCCCGACAGTTAAAATCTAATTTGTTTCTCATACTAATGACACATGTACATTTGTTTGTGTGGAAAGCCCGCTTTTATTAAGCAACTGCCCACACGGTTCAACAAGCACACGCTAATAAGCTGTTAAAATGTTCAATGTGTTAACCTTTCCTGCTTGCTTCGTTTCCGACCGTGATCAGAAAACCAGGGGAGACTCGTTACCTCCAGGGCCGACGTTATAAAATGAATAACTCTGCTCTGGTCGCATCTACACATCTGCTTCCACACACACACCCCCACACGCACATGAGCTCTCTTAAAGGAGCCACAGCACCATTTTACAACAAATGCTATCATGCTGATGTGACCGAGCCCAACCGAACCATATTTTCTAAATATCTGTCCGAACCCGGCCCGGCCCGTTGGGTACCGTCGGGACCCTTCGTCGGGACCCGTCGTCGGGACCCTTCGTCGGGACCCGTCGTCGGGACCCGTCGTTGGGACCCGTCAGGCTCGGTTCGGGTATCCATGCCTTACTGTAGAGGTGTCGGAATCCTCTACAGTGAGTGAAATACAGTCAAAGTTTACACCGTTTAGCATTAGCTGTCAGCATTTTAACCGTGTTTAATCCAGCTGCTAGCTAGCGGTAGGCTAGCGTTACCTGCTGTTGAGTGTAGTGTTAACTAGCGTCACGTGAAGTGATGTTTCTGTTGCCTGTAGCAACGCAGTCTCTCAATATGGAATGGAATAATCTGCGTTATTTTTTTTTAAACGTTATTTTTTCTCAGATTAATTAATCAAAATGAACACGTTATTTTAACAGCCCTATATGCTTGTTTTATGTGTTGGGATTATTCCTGTATGTTTTTATGTGCTAAATGAGCTGGTTTTACTGTGAAGTGTCTTTGAGTAGCCTGTAAAGCCCTATATAAATAAAATCTATTACAACCCCAAATCAGAAAAAGTCGGGACAGTATGGAAAACACAAATAAAAAAAGAAAGTAGCGATTTCTAAATGTACTTTGACTTGTATTTCATTGCAGACAATACAACAGCACATAATTGAATGTGTTCCTCATGATTTGTATTGTTTTTGTTTAACAAAACCAAATTCCTATTTTGGTTCTTGCAACACATTTCAAAAAAAGTTGGAACAGTAAAGCATTTACCACTTTGTAATGTTGCCATTCCTTTTCACAACACTTAAAAGGCGTTTAGGGACTGAAGACACCAAGTGATGAAGTGTTTCAGGTGTAATTTTGTCCCATTCTTGCTGCAAACAAGTCTTAAGGTGGGCAACAGTACGGGGTCTTCCCTTGTCGCATTTTGAGCATCAAAATGCGCCACACATTCTCTATTGGAGACAGGTCGGGACTGCAGGCAGGCCAGTCAAGTACCCGTATCCTCTTCCTCCGCAGCCAGGACTTTGTAATGTGTGCAGAATGTGGTTTTGAATTATCTTGTTGAAATATGCATGGACGTCCCTAGAAAAGATTTCTTAGAGGCACATCGTTTTTGAACATTTCAATAATTTTCTCACGTATTTGTTGGCAAACTGGCGATCCTCGGCCCATCTTTGCTCCTAAAGGACTACACCTTTCTTGGATGCTGCTTTTGTGCCAAATCATAATTACAATCACCTGTTGACATCACCTGTTTCAAATCACATCATTATTTAACCAATTCACCTGATTAGTAGCCCTAAATTGCTCCTGTCCCAACCTTTTTTGGAATGTGTTGCAGGTCTGAATGACAGGAAAGGATGTATATTTACAAATGAAATTAAGTTGACCGGACAAAACATGAAATATTTTGTGTTCACATTGTCTGCAATGTAATACAAGTCAAAGTACATTTAGAAATCACTACTTTCTTTTTTTATTTGTGTTTTTCATACTGTCCCAACTTTTTCTGATTTGGGGTTGTAGTAGAGTAATTGCCACACACCGGGTTAAATAAATGCTGCTTGTAAAAAAGTTATGTTAGTGTTGCTATTATTTAGTACAGTTAACCATATTGTGTTTTATGTTTCACATTTACTCCCATTTATTCAGTGCTGGTAATAGGGTAGCCAAAGCACATGCTGGTTGGTATATTACATAGACCATTGTGCTAATCATATCCAAGTTTGTACCATAGACAGTATCGTTCGTACACGCCATGGATGTATTAAGAGAACTACACGATAGTTTAGAGCTTCTGCTTAATATGTAACATCGTAAACATGTTTATACTTTTACTACTTGTTTTTAGGATTGTTCAGTACTTTGTGGTTGAGTAAAATAAGAAGTATTGTTTTCTGTACCACTAGAGGCTTTGCTAGCTCGAAAGGAACGTAGCATCCGTTCCAGGGTTTTCAAAATAAAAGCATCCAGCCGTTTTGTTAGATGGAGGCTTTAAAGCGTATCATAGATAACAGGAATTGTGCTCTGCTTACATTATTGGAGTTTGAGATATATAGCCATATTCCGACTATTGTTTATATTATGTTTGTTAATATATATTACTGCTTAAGGAAGAATGAGTGTATACATACGTTTCCTTTATTCATTTGTATGGTTTCTCTCTTTATAGAAACCACACTCAGACTCACACAAGAAAGAGGAAGAAATAAACAGAATAAGAGCTCTTCATTTCATACTCTGGAATATTTGGCTGTGTGAAAGGGCCAATTGTATTTAAAAAGTAACTTAGAGATTTTCACTGGAAGTTTGTATCTGTCAGCTGTGAAATGTTTTTCAAGCTGCAGATTAGATTTAATACCCTTTCAAAATACTTTTGTTTTATTCACATTGTCATCTGTCAAAACAATAAAGTTTAACTGTTAAACAAATGTTTTTGCTTTCTGTCACTATAACTTGTCTTAAAGGATTACATTTTTATAGTCATGATGTTAAATTGACTTAGTGTTTGACCCGTCTACATGCATTACATCAGACATATCACCTGCGTAACAGTCTTTGTGAATAAACATGTTGCATAACACTTAAGGAGCCTTACTACTAAACTTAAAAATGATCAAACCCTGCTTAGAAATAAAGCACTTTATTCACAAAGGAGAAGCATGTATTTAACCTTTTGTGTGGCAAGTTCTGTACTAGCTAATAAACATGGTCACTATATGTTGAGCAAATGTTAAATTTAAACTCTTTAAAGTTGAGCTAACTTACAACATCATCGATTGATTCCTTAGCTAGCTAGTTTAACATGATAGGCCTACCAGATATATTCACTAGCTTTATAACTGGGTCCACTAACAGTTTAAGCAGCGCTTAATAATATTTCAGACTCAGACTGCAAATTCCATACAAAGACCAGGCAAGTTGATGTTACAGTGCTGATTAGCAAGCTAGCTAAGTTAGCATCGCTGTTTGCAGTTAGCACGCTCTAAAATGTTGCAAGGTGTCAATGCCACCATAACACAAATAAACACATTAAATATGTACAGTAAATGCACTGCAACAATGATGTTGAAACATAAATGAAATTAATCTGACGACAAAGTCCTAATAATGTCAACTTACCCGGAGGAACGTCAAGTAGATTGTGCCAGACCAACCGTCTCTAGTCTGAAACATTTGACTTCACAAGACTTCTTCACAGTTTCCATGTAGTAACAGCAGTTGGCATCTGTAAGTGTTGTATTACTGACATCTACTGGAGACTGCTGGGATCATCACTTAACACTGCCATCTCCTGGATACTGCTGGGATCGTCACCTAAGTTACGAATTGATTTTGTCCACAAACGGCACGGAAAAACAGTCTCAAAAGGATCCACACAGAGAGGAGTTTTACGAATATATTTCCATTGAAAAATACTAAGTTGATTTACAAATGATGAAATATGAGTTACAAATTAGAGTCACAGACACAGATACACCTTTATAGATACAAATAGCTCTGCATTGGTTTGTGCATTGTGTTTCACGAATTACAAATGAGAGGCACAGATACAAATCAGATATACACATACAAATCTCTCTGCATTTATTTGTGCATTGTACTTACAGACACAGATCTCTCTGCATTTATTTGTGCATTGTGTTTCACGAGTTACAAATGGTTATGATACTGTTTTAGCACCATATTATTGCAGTTGTTTAGATGGTAAGAAATGGTTGCACTGGCACCCGGAGATAAAGTGGGACAATGCAGAGGAAATGGGCTTTTCCTCCACTGCTGTCCCCGTGAAATGTGCCCCGTGCAACGTGGAGAGGCAGGGGGAGGCAGGGGGATCCTCCCACACCGTACAGCGGACTAAAAGGAGACTTTTAGCGTCAATAACGATGACAATGGCACCTGACCAAACGTCCGTATTTTAAGAGATGGGAGTGAGAATGTGTTAGAATGCCACAAAGCTTCTTAAACTTTATATCTTGTCATCTTCGAGCTTGGGAGTGAGAATAAAAACATGAATAATAGGCTACATTGCTTTACAGATATGCTTACAATGTGTATTGAAGTCACTTACTTCTTTTTCTAGTTTTTGTCCAGTCATGTTTGTTCTGTATGAACATTAATTGTAGAAAGATATTTAGAATTAGACATAGGCCTAGCTTATAGAGATGTGTGCATATGGTTGTAAAACATATTCTCGCATTATGAATAAGGGTTTGAAATTAAGCCTAGTTCTTAGGGTAAATTCCCCTAGGAACATTAATTCCCTCTGCTCACTTTTAAGGCAAAGTAGGCTAAATCCATCCATCCATCGTCGTCCGCTTATCCGTGGTTGGGTCGCGGGGGGAGCAGCTCCAGCAGGGGACCCCAAACTTCCCTTTCCCGAGCCACATTAACCAGCTCTGACTGGGGGATCCCGAGGTGTTCCCAGGCCAGGTTGGAGATGTAATCCCTCCACCTAGTCCTGGGTCTTCCCCGAGGCCTCCTCCCAGCTGGACGTGCCTGAAACACCTCCCTAGGGAGGCGCCCAGGGGGCATCCTTACCAGATGCCCGAACCACCTCAACTGGCTCCTTTCGACGTGAAGGAGCAGCGGCTCTACTCCGAGCTCCTCACGGATGATTGAGCTCCTGAGGAAACCCATTTCGGCCATCTCGTTCTTTCGGTCATGACCCAGCCTTCATGACCATAGGTGAGGGTAGGAACGAAAACTGACCGGTAGATCGAGAGCTTTGCCTTCTGGATCAGCTCTCTTTTCGTCACAACGGTGCGATAAACTGAATGTAATACCGCCCCCGCTGCGCCGATTCTCCGACCAATCTCCCGCTCCATTGTCCCCTCACTCGCGAACAAGACCCCAAGGTACTTAAACTCCTTCACTTGGGGTAAGGACTCATTCCCTACCTGGAGAAGGCACTCCATCGGTTTCCTGCTGAGAACCATGGCCTCAGATTTAGAGGTGCTGATCCTCATCCCAGCCGCTTCACACTCGGCTGCGAACCGATCCAGTGAGTGCTGAAGGTCACAGGCCGATGGTGCCATCAGGACCACATCATCTGCAAAGAGCAGCGATGAGATCCCCAGCCCACCGAACTGCAACCCCTCCCCACCACGACTACGCCTCGATATCCTGTCCATAAATACTATGAACAGGATTGGTGACAAAGCTCAGCCCTGGCGGAGGCCAACCCTCACCTGGAACGTGTCCGACTTACTGCCGAGAACCTGGACACAGCTCTCGCTTTGGTCATACAGAGTTTGGATGGCCCTGAGAAGGGACCCCCTCACCCCATACTCCCGCAGCACCTCCCACAATGTCTCCCGGGGGACCCGGTCATATGCCTTCTCCAGATCCACAAAACACATGTAGACTGGATGGGCATACTCCCAGGCTCCCTCCAGGATCCTTGCGAGAGTAAAGATCTGATCCGTTGTTCCACGACGAGGACAGAATCCGCATTGTTCCTCTTCAATCCGAGGTTCGACTATCGGCCGAACCCTCCTTTCCAGCACCTTGGAGTAGACTTTACCAGGGAGGCTGAGAAGTGTGATACCCCTGTAATTGGTACACACCCTCTGGTCCCCCTTTGGCACTGTACCAGACTTCCACACAATGTTGAGTAGGCGTGTCAACCAAGACAGCCCCTCCACACCCAGAGCTTTCAGCATTTCTGGACGGATCTCATCAATCCCTGGGGCTTTGCCACTGTGGAGTTGTTTGACTACCTCAGTGACCTCCACTAGGGAAATAGACGACAATCCCCCGTCATCCTCCAGCTCTGCCTCTAACAAAGAGGGCGCATCATCTGGATTTAGGAGTTCCTCAAAGTGCTCCTTCCACCGCCCTATTACCTCCTCAGTTGAGGTCAGCAACGTCCCATCCTTACTGTACACAGCTTGGATGCTTCCCCACTTCCCCCTCCTGAGGTGGTGAACGGTTTTCCAGAAGCGCCTTGGTGCTGACCGAAAGTCCTTCTCCATGTCTTCTCCGAACTTCTCCCACACCCGCTGCTTTTCCTCTTTCACGGCAGAGGCTGCAGCCCTTCCGGCCCCTCGGTACCTTGCAACTGCCTCCGGAGTCCTCTGGGATAACATATCCCGGAAGGACTCCTTCTTCAGTCGGACGGCTTCCCTGACCACCGGTGTACACCACGGTGTTCGTGGGTTACCGCCCCTTGAGGCACCTAAGACCCTAAGACCACAGCTCCCAGCCGCAGCTTCAGCAATGGAAACTTTGAACATTGTCCACTCAGGTTCAATGCCCCCAGCCTCCACAGGGATGCACGAAAATCTCCGCCGGAGGTGTGAGTTGGAAGTCTGCCGGACAGGGGCTTCCTCCAGACGTTCCCAATTTACCCGCACAAAGTAGGCTAAATAATAATAATAAATAATACAACCCCAAATCAGAAAAAGTTGGGACAGTATGAAAAACACAAATAAAAAAAGAAAGTAGTGATTTCTAAATGTACTTTGACTTGTATGTCATTGCAGACAATGTGAACCCAAAATATTTCATGTTTTGTCTGGTCAATTTAATTTCTTTTGTAAATATACATCATTTCCTGTCATTCAGACCTGCAACACATTCCAAAAAAGGTTGGGACAGGAGCAATTTAGGGCTAGTAATCAGGTAAATTGGTTAAATAATGATGTGATTTGAAACAGGTGATGTCAACAGGTGATTGTAATTATGATTTGGTACAAAAGCAGCATCCAAGGAAGGTCTAGTCCTTTAGGAGCAAAGATGGCCGAGGATCGCCAGTTTGCCAACAAATACGTGAGAAAATTATTGAAATGTTTAAAAACAATGTTCCTCAAAGAAAGATTGGAAGATGTTTGCTTATTTCACCTTCAACAGTGCATAACATAATTAAAAGATTCAAGGAATGTGGAGGAATTTCAGTGCGTAAAGGACAAGGGCGCAAGCCTAAGCTGAACAACCGTGATCTCCGATCCCTCAGGCGGCACTGCATCAAGAATCATCATTCATCTATAAGCGATATCACCACATGGGCTCAGGACTATTTTGGCAAACCTTTGTCAAGTACCACAATACGTAGTTACAGCCACAAATGCCAGTTAAAACTGTACTGTGCCAAAAGGAAGCCCTATGTTAACAGTGTCCAGAAGCGCCGTCGACTTCTCTGGGCTCAGAGGCATCTGTGATGGACCATCACACAGTGGAAACGTGTACTGTGGTCAGATGAATCAGTATTTCAGGTATTTTTTGGGAGAAATGGACGCCGTGTGCTCCGGACCAAAGAAGAAAAGGATCATCCAGACTGTTACCAGCAACAAGTCCAAAAGCCAGGGTCTGTCATGGTATGGGGTTGTGTCAGTGCCCTTGGCAAAGGTAACTTGCACTTCTGTGATGGCACCATTAATGCTTAAAAGTACATAGAGATTTTGTAGCACAATTTGCTGCCTTCAAGAAGACATCTTTTCCAGGGACGTCCATGCATATTTCAACAAGATAATGCAAAACCACATTCTGCACACATTACAAAGTTCTGACTGCGGAGGAAGAGAATACGGGTACTTGACTGGCCTGTCTCCAATAGAGAATGTGTGGCGCATTTTGAAGCGCAAAATGCGACAACGAAGGCCCCGTACTGTTGCCCACCTTAAGACTTGTTTGCAGCAAGAATGGGACAAAATTACACCTGAAACACTTCATCACTTGGTGTCTTCAGTCCCTAAACGCCTTTTAAGTGTTGTGAAAAGGAATGGCAACATTACAAAGTGGTAAATACTTTACTGTTCCAACTTTTTTTGAAATGTGTTGCAAGAACCAAAATAGTATTTTTTTTTTTTTAAACATCAATAAAAATCATGAGGAACACATTCAATTATGTGCTGTTGTATTGTCTGCAATGAAATACAAGTCAAAGTACATTTAGAAATCACTAATTTCTTTTTTTATTTGTGTTTTCCATACTGTCCCGACTTTTTCTGATTTGGGGTTGTAATAGATTTTATTTATATAGGGCTTTACAGGCTATTCAAAGACACTTTACAGTAAAACCAGCTCATTTAGCACATAAAAACATACAGGAATAATCCCAACACATAAAACAAGCATATAGGGCTTTTAAAATAACGTGTTCATTTTGATTAATTAATCTGAGAAAAAATAACGCTTAAAAAAAAATAACGCAGATTAATCCATTCCATATTGAGAGACTGCGTTGCTACAGGCAACAGAAACATCACTTCACGTGACGCTAGTTAACACTACACTCAACAGCAGGTAACGCTAGCCTACCGCTAGCTAGCAGCTGGATTAAACACGGTTAAAATACTGACAGCTAATGCTAAACGGTGTAAACTTTGACTGTATTTCACTCACTGTAGAGGATTCCGACACCTCTACAGTAAGGCATGGATACCCGAACCGAGTCTGACGGGTCCCAACGACGGGTCCCGACGACGGGTCCCGACGAAGGGTCCCGACGACGGGTCCCGACGAAGGGTCCCGACGGTACCCAACGGGCCGGGCCGGGTTCGGACAGATATTTAGAAAATATGGTTCGGTTGGGCTCGGTCACATCAGCGTGATAGCATTTGTTGTAAAATGGTGCTGTGGCTCCTTTAAGAGAGCTCATGTGCGTGTGGGGGTGTGTGTGTGGAAGCAGACGTGTAGATGCGACCAGAGCAGAGTTATTCATTTTATAACGTCGGCCCTGGAGGTAGGTAACGAGTCTCCCCTGGTTTTCTGATCACGGTCGGAAACGAAGCAAGCAGGAAAGGTTAACACATTGAACATTTTAACAGCTTATTAGCGTGTGCTTGTTGAACCGTGTGGGCAGTTGCTTAATAAAAGCGGGCTTTCCACACAAACAAATGTACATGTGTCATTAGTATGAGAAACAAATTAGATTTTAACTGTGTCGGGCTGTTGGGGCTCGGGCCGGGTTCGCCCCGATCCGGACTCTACTCTGCAGGTGTCGGAAAAACACAGAGACGGTGCGTTCAAAGAAACTGGTAACCTACAGCATTCAAAGTTATTCTAAAATACCATTTTCCAATCTGGTGGATGTTTTTGTCGTTCAACAGCAATTTACTAGTGAAATAACCCTATTCCTGAAGCACTTTTGAATTTATTTCCACAGCATATTAGGTCATATTGTTGATTGTTATGGTCATTATTTGAACAGTGAAAATAATAATAAAAAGAGTTTTTTAACTTTGATGTCACTAATGCTGATTATTCATTGATTCATTTGAATTGAAATATTTAAAATACTTTCACAGCAACAATGATGTATGCGATTAATTTAGATTAATTAATCACAGAGTATGTAATTAATTCAATTACATTTTTTAATCGATTGACAGCCCTATATTAAAGCAATTAAAACAGAGTGTACAGCTTTGTAAAAATGTGGAGTGACTAGTAAGTAGATCTTTTTAAATCCTTACGCAGTCAGTTGGTCTGTTGGGTTTTTTCTCTCCGTTTGATAACAGCCATATTTCCCTTTTTGCATATTTGGTTGTCTGGCGTGCTTACTAGGGGTGTAACGATACACTCAGCTCACGATTCGATATGTATCACGATACTGGGTTCACGATACGATATGCATCACGATATTTTGAAAAAAATGTGTTCAATAACTGTCTTGTTATACATACAACTTAAAGAATGTACAATACTTCAATATAAATCAAGATTTAGTTTAACCTTCTCTATGTAAAATCAACAATTGACTAGGTGTCACTGACCAATAAAACTGAATTGTATCATGAAATTAGAATTAGGATAGCCCAAGAGATAACTTCTTTAAGCAGTAAAAGTGCAACAAAAAAAAACACCACACAAGTAGTGTCCTGTTCAAGTAATTTCAACACAAACAGCTTTTTTTTGGATTACTTACAGGTTTTTTTGCAAGAAAACCAGCATATCTACGTTTTCTGGCAGTAGCTGGGATCTTTGTGCATTTACAATATCCCCTGCTGTAGAAAAAACATGTCAGACGTCGGACTTTTCAATTTCAGTCGAAGTTGAACTCATTTTGCCCTGCTACTGCTCAGTTCAAGCGATTCATTTGAGCGTTGATGCAGTCAATGCAAGCGTTACGCCAATAGGGTTAAACAGATGTCAATATATCCTTCTTCTATCTTTTAAACTGACCTTTGTTGATCTGAAATGAAGACAGATTCAGCAACTGCATGGCCTATTTCTTGTTTAAAATGTTTTCAGAAACACGTTTCAGTGAACTATTTTAGTGCAATATGAGATCGTATTCTGAACAAGCCACACTGACAGTCTGGCTTTGAATTTCTGGAGAAAACAAACCCATGTGACGCATTCGTCCAATCAGCTGCCGGTTGTCATTTCTTGGGCAACAATACAGATTAGCGACGCCTGCTGTTATAGAGATGTATTACGTCTCGTCTCCTCTCGTCTTTTTGATGTGTCCCGAGGCAGTTTTTTGGACCTCGGGGACGTGACTGATCATCTCGACTGGCTTTTCTGCCGATGGTCGGCCGTCTGGTATGTGTGTCAGCACATATATGGTGGTAGTAAAAAAAAAATAAAAAAAAAAATAATAATAATAATAATAAAAAAATATATAATAATATCGCCATACCTCTACAATACATATCGTAACATTTTTGCATCGCGATAAATCGTACCACGATATATTGTTACACCCCTAGTGCTTACCTTTCACAGTAGCTGGATTCTCGCGATATCAAGGCATCTCGTCGGAAATGCGGGATCACATATTACAGGAAAATCCATCTTGTCAGGCTTTATCTAATGTGTTTGTGTCCAAGCACCCAGCCTTTCAACCAATCAGCGTCCTGTGCGGAGCTACTGGCAGCTATGGGCGTAGTTTAGACATTTTAGTTACAGAGAATATTTGGTTTAGTCTTGTGTGATGGTTATTGGTTCAAAACAACAATGGCAAATGTGATAGACAGATTATTCATCTAATCACCTGCCATATGATTTCCAAACAGTTTTCAATGATGGCTTTTCAGATAGTTCTGTGTTAACAAACCCATCTGGCGCGTCAGACTAGGCTCAGGCAACTTTCCCTGATATACATACATTGTTTTACGAGTATAATCATTTCCCCATATCTCTACAGCAGAGGTTGCGAGTGCAAAGTTAGCACGACCCATAGAGTCACAATAACAATCTTTATGGGAAATACCCCAGGTTGAAATAATCCCTTAAGTAAAATGTTAAATCCTTTAAGTAAAATGTATTCAAATAGAGAAAACGATTATTTGCACTAAATGACTCTAACGACACCCCAGCGTTCACCCCACTGAATAGCTACACAAATACAAACACATGCTAGTGCAGTAAATTGTACCCCTCCTCTCCTCTTGACCCACACACACCCAGGTCCACCCCACTGTGGAAAGACGGCCTTGGCAGCTAAGATTGCAGAGGACTCGCAGTTCCCCTTCATTAAGATCTGCTCTCCAGACAAGATGATTGGATACTCAGAGATCGCCAAGTGCCAGGCAATCAAAAAGGTAAGTGCTGCAGTGTGTTTATCCTTTGTAGAATGTCAGTAGCAATGGCTTATGGAACTATTGTCCCTGCCTTTGATTGTCTTTCCTTTGTTAATTTATTCAATAATTTGTCTCTCCCTCCCTCCTCCCTCTGTTTCAGGTCTTCGATGATGCTTGTAAGTCACAGCTCAGCTGTGTGGTGGTGGATGATATTGAGCGTCTGCTGGACTACGTCCCCATCGGACCTCGTTTCTCCAACCTGGTACTTCAGGCTCTGCTGGTGCTGCTGAAGAGAGCTCCGCCAAAGGTCAGAGTTCATCTGCAACTTGTATACACATTGTTACTCTGGCTACATGTGTATATTATACATTTTGCCAACAAATCACACGAAAAGACCCAAACCAAGTATTGTGTGTGTATCCAAAGCCTGATATATATTCTTCCTCTGTGCCAAAGAACTCCATTATTCTCCAAAAACTATTAAAAACACATCAATGAGCCACACTGTTGCACTGGATGGCATGTTACTTCATTACAATGAACACACTGTAGTTTATTTGACTCAATCCCACATGTACTAGGGCAGTGGTGCCCAACTGCCGATTTGAAAAAGCAGATGGGATATGTTTCTGCTAAGCGAAATCTTCTGACTCCAATGTCTTGGGTGTAAGTTCAACACACAGGGACGGGAAGTTGGGAAGTCTTGAGAGATGGACTAACACATTGTTGGTTTTGGTCTTTTTACGGGATTGGTTGACAATAAGAAAAATATAGAATATATACAATGAAATACAAATACTTATGTTTTCTTAGAAAGAGTTAGATAAGAAGATCAACACTTATCTCATGTCTGTACGGATGATAATAGCAGCTGATTACATTAGCTTAGCATAAAGACAAGAAACGTAGGGGAAACAGCTAGCTCTGTTTAGTCTGTACCAAAACTGAAGTGCAAAAACAACATATTGTGGTTTTGGGGTGGTAATGTGCTTGACTATTTTTTGGCATGGCGCACTTGCCAGGCTAGCGATTTCCCCCTGTTTCCAGTCTTTATGCTAAGCTAACTGCTTGCTTGCTTTAGCTTCATATTTAACAGACACATATGATAATGGGTGTTTTTGTGGAAATAAAGCCAAAAAAGTATATTTCCTAAAATGTTGACTATGCCTTTAAGATGACAGTTGTATATTATATAGTAATCAGGCAACAAAAAATATCACCCCATAATATTATTTTATGTTTTGAGTTTTCTCCTTTTGGTGCCTGTTTCAGTGCTTATTTTCTGATATTGTTTTACTGCATCAACAATAAAATGTAGCTGGAGTCCTAAATATCTCTGTATCTTTAATTCTACTTTTTCTTTTCAAAACATTGGTATTTTTTGCAATGTGGGGCCCCTACAGTTTCAGAGTTTAATTCACTTATACACACAGCTGTCGTAAATATAGACATCTGGGGTCCGTTTTAAAAAGCAGGTTTAGTGAAAACTCTGAGTTTGTTAACCCTGAGATGGGGGAAACTCTGGGTTTTCTGTTTCAGAAAGAGAGGTAACTTAACCTCAGAATCAGTTACTATGGTAACTGAGCCTGTAAACCTAACCTGGGGTCCGTTTCAGATAGGCAGTTTAGTGGAAACTCTGAGTTTGTTAAGCCTGAGATGAGGGAAACTCTGGGTTTTCTGTTTCAGAAAGAGAGGTAACCTCAGAGTCAGTTACTATGGTAACTGAGCGTATGAACCTAACCTGGTCGGGAGCAGGTTTTCTTCAAGAAACCTTGAGTTTCTTTCAGACTCCTCCCCATGGATGTATTAAGAGAATTAACGCTCCTCCCTCTGACACAGCGCTCTTCATTTCCTCATTCATTCATTCATTCAGTCTGTATCAGTGCAGTTTGTTATATCAGCATTAATAAAAAATAAACGTTGGTTTATTAACTGTTAGGCAGACTTTAAAACATTGTTTGTTCTCAAAACATTTCCTTTTGTCAAAGATCCCGTTGATGAAGACGCTGTATCACAGGGAGTTAAACAAACGTCGGGAGATGATATTGAAGCATTTTAATTTCCAGATAACTTCCTATTTGAGCGGTATCGTTTTTCTTCCCAGTCTATCAGTTATGTAGGTTACATAACTTTATCTGTCCGTATATCACTAACGTCACCCATCATGCATGCTCTACATCCCAGCACATTATTTGTGTTGCATTACAGTTTTCTTTACAACATTGGTGATGCGGAGCATTTTAATAAAGTGCCATCAGAAGAGATCGCTCTGAAACGTGCTTTAAACATTTGTAGTGTTCCCTGGACACAAACCAGTAAGAGCCATTAAAAAGGAGTTCCACAGTATTGCAGGTGAATGATGTAAACCATTTGAAATAAAAGATTATGAACTATAATTCTGTTAATGGTGCTGCAGGCTCAGAATGGGATTAGTAGGCCTAGGACTTTTTCGCCCACAGTATTGCACCTAAATGAAATAGATTTTCAGTAATATTAGCTATTCTTATGATTAAATATGATATTATATTGGAATATACACA
This sequence comes from Gymnocephalus cernua, assembly GCA_023631565.1. Taxonomy (NCBI): domain Eukaryota; kingdom Metazoa; phylum Chordata; class Actinopteri; order Perciformes; family Percidae; genus Gymnocephalus; species Gymnocephalus cernua. The sequence continues at coordinate 26,532,460 of CM042441.1, read as the reverse complement.
TTTACTCTAGCATAAATTTTCTCCTACGCAAATTATCTCTCTTTTGCAGCAGCTGCTGTGTTGCTTTTTAAACAAAATATATGTTCAAACTCGCATATGTGCCCATGAGTATTTCCGCCGACCCGTTTGTGGTTGTTGCCATGGTGAATCGTAGTATCCCCCTCCCTCGCCTCACAGTGGTTTGGTCCACTGCCTGCTGTATTGAAGATCTACAGTTGTGTTTCGCTCAATATGATGTTTAGTTGATCAGTTAAATATATATCCTCTGTCCCAGACGAAACCTAATATTTATGTGGAGGACGCAAGATCATTTTATAATTATAATATGACCGTGTGGTGAACCTATGAACCTAACTCATAGACATCTGACGTTAAAGATTTGTGTTGTTGTTGCCCAGATAAAATGACAGAGAAAAGAAGACATAAGATCCTTTTTCAGTGCCCCAAAACGCTAAGTCAGTAGGCCTACAATAAGTCCTCATATCAAGACAACTTGGTAACATCTTTATAAGAATGGGTGCTTATGGAAATACTAACATCACCATATCACAGGCAAAGGAGACAGAGAATTGAGGAACAGGGAGGCCAGGGACAGTCAGGTGTAGAGTCTGAGGTAAGTGTGTTGAGCTGAGTTAATATTTTTGGAGGTGTGTGGCTGTCAGGGTTAGCAGATGAGCTTTACCAGTGGCTCACTAATTCACATCATGATCAGCTAATTTAACAAATGTACAAAAGCATTGTATTTATTTTATATGGGGACACCTTTTCAAAATAAGTCATTATGTTTCAAGGTATTTTTGTGGCTTGATTGTAAACAACTTAAAAATAAATACATGGTTTTAAAGAATAATATTTTGGTCAATTTAGTCAGATTTTTCATTGAATCAAAGAAGGATAATGGTACAGTCTCCATGCTACACTAATGATAGTATTAAGGCTTTCCTCTGTGTACAAATGTCCTCTACGAGTATAATTGTGGCTGTATTATTTGTGTCCCCTTCAAAAATTGCTCTTCAGAAATTTGATGTTTATTGTCCCCCCCTACTGTTAAGGAGTCCACACTGAAGCAGGCAACAAAATAAGTCCAGAACGCAAAAAGGAAAAAGAACAGAGGGCTATTTCACAAAACCAAGATAAGGGATTAAGCCGGGATTTCCCAGTTATCCTGGCTCAATTTAGCCTTGACTCGGTTTCAGAAAAGCAGAGGCACCTAAGTTACCATGGAGATTTATTCTGTACAGCTAGCCTGCTCCTGACCAGGCTAACAGCCAGGATTTATTAATCCTGGCGCCTTTTCTGTTCACTCAGCAGTGGTTCTACCCTCTTGTTATCAGCCTGCATTAAAATACAACAGGTGCATATTTCTGTTCATTTAAGTACTGTTATTATTTAAAGTTGTGACCATTATTTTTAATAATTAGTAAAGTGACAGTCGTTGTTACTGTTATATTGCTGTATGAAGACTGCTGTTCATATTGTTGTTAGAAGTTTGATGAATATATTATGACAGTTGAGATAATTAGAAAAGGCTGATAAAGTTGCCAAATGTTTTTTAAATGAAGTCAGTTACTAAGGGCAATATATAAAGTGCTGTACATATGTGTTTCTATAGTGGACCAATGCACCTTCAATTATTTTAGTTGATTAATGTTTTTTGTATTCTTTAACAATAAAGGTTTCAATAAAATGGCATTCTTAGCACACACTTTGTGTTGTCCAGTAAACTGGGACTATAATTTGGGAGAATTGTACAATTATAAAAACCTATCCTAATTGTACAATCCTACTTAATTATAGTCTTAGTTCACTGAACCAATAGCTATATAGTGTAGACTACTGTACATTCATGTTACAACACGGAGAGGACACCCCAATGTTGACCTTATATTTTGCTGGGGGGCAATAACTGATGAATATAACTCAGTTACATTCATGTTTACAGTGTGCATTATATTTATCACTTAATTATCTTTATAGTTTCTAGATTTTAGAGTCCAATTTCTGCAGTGTCTTTCTTTTCTATCTCCGTGTATACGAGGGAGCAAAACATATATGTAAAGAAGGAAACTCAGCCTCTATAAAAAAAACGTGAGAAAAAGCGTGACAGATAACAGCTGACCGACTGAATGATAGTCTAAAAATATACATTTACGAACTACTTCTCTTAACTGAAACCATTCAATGAGTTACTTGTCATTTGCAAAAACAAACAGTTGTACACTTTGCATAAAAAGCAAGCAGTGGAAGTTAATATGACTTATGACATTTGTATTTTAGTCCATGAGAGAGAGGGAGAAACAGAGTGAGAGAGATATTTATGCATCGTATTCTAGCGTAGAAAATTTATGTTCATGGTAAATTTCCTGAGGAACATTATATTCTGCTTTCTTTTAAGACAAAGAGTACAACGGTTAATTTGTGTAAATGATTAGTAGCATAACCCTTGAATGGTATTATTATGACGGTCTTAATTCAGAGCAGTGGTCAGTTACTGTATATATTTAGGCTGCTTACGCATTCAGTCGGTCCACGATCGTCTGCCAGGCTGTCTCTCGCTGTTTCATTACAGCGGCCGTGTTTCTTTTTTTTTACAAATAATATGTTTCACGTTATGATACTTCTACAAGAAGCTGCTGCTCACTCTGTATAAACTATGAACAAAGCGTATTCTCCATTGTAGCATCAGTAAATGTGTGATCGACCTCGCGGTCTGTTAAGGAAATCCGTGAACGCGCATCTATCCGAATTACTTCAGCCTGGCTCGACCTAGTCGCTCCTCCTCAGCCTGGTTTGGCCGTCGTGAAACGCACCAAGCCAGGCTGCACAGATTAGACTAGGTCAAGTCTCGCTTTATCAGTTATCCTGGATTTATAAATTCTACTTTTGTGAAACAGCCCCCTGGGGGCCCCCTGGGGGCTGTTTCAGGTAGGAGGTTCAACAAACTCTGAGTCTGAGCCTGACCTCTGAGTTGATTTATCCTTAGATGGGAAACTCAGGGCCAGATGTACGTACATTTGCGAACGTAGCGTTATCAGTGCCATGGCTCACCCGCAGATAGCGAACGCAATGATACCATAGTTTACGCCATATTTACCAAACCTGCAGGTCATCCGTAATTAGCGCCTTTCTCCGCCCACTATACCGTAAACTGTAAGTACTTGTGCTATGATACGGCTGAGTGCAGACTGCGATATTCCCACTGCTGATGCTATGACTGTTTGTTGATTATCCTGATGCCAATATTTGTAATGTAGCGAGGAGTTTAACAACTGCTGGAATGTGAACTCTGAGTCGGAGATTCGATGTCATCTTTGATTTCTTCCAGTAACTGTAATCTTGCATGGCTGCTTAATCTGTGATCCTTGTGGCAAAACTCCTTTCAGCTCGTCTCCTTGGCCTATGTCTTCGTCTTGCTCGGATTACTGCTGTCATTTCACCAGGAGGCATATGTTAGGAAACCCGCTTCCAGGTTTACACCTGCTTTTAAGAGGCGGAGAATTTTCACCGCAAAATAGAGGCGCGCTATCACTGCAGTAATCACTGGCGGTGTTTGTACATACCGCGGAATACGTAATTAAGCGCTCTTTACGCTTCCCCTCCCATCTCTTTACGGTAAACTCCCACTTTCCCCGCGACCCTCCCATGAATAAATATGCATGACACGAAAAACGCAATTTGCCCTTTTCAGCTCCCACGACATGCAGTTTGCGCTTTTACATCATTGCGGCCTGTTTGTACATACCTCGCCATGATTTTACGCGCGAACGTTGCGACACAAATACGCCTGAAGTGGGCGCAAAAGCGTTAGTACATCTGGCCCTCAGAGTTTTCAGTTTCACAACAGCTGATTCGAGTTGGTTCAATCAACTCGGAGTAGGTTGACTCAGGGTTACACGCGTGCACCAAAAACAGCATGAATGGAGTCATGATACTACGATTCACCATAGCAACAACCACAAACAAACGGGTCGGCGGAAATACTCATGCGCACATATGCGAGTTTGAACATGTATTTCATTAAAAAAGCAACACAGCGGCTGCTGCAAAAGAAAGAGAATTTGCGTTGGAGAAAATTGCTGCTAGAGTAAATGCGTATATTCCAATATAATGTATATCATATTTAATCATAAGTATAGCTAATATTACTGAAAATCTATTTCATTTAGGTGCAATACTGCGGGCGAAAAAGTCCTAGGCCTAGGCCTACTAATCCCATTCTGAGGCTGCAGCACCATCATTAACAGAATTATAATTCATAATATTTTATTTCAAATGGTTTACATCATTCACCTGCAATACTGTGGAACTCCTTTTTAATGGCTCTTACTGATTTGTGTCCAGGGAACACTACAAATGTTTAAACTCTTTACTTTCACTGACCCGTATACAGGAAACTCACGCTCAAAGTGGACGCTGCTTAAACTTTGTTATAAATTTGACGCATTAAATCTTCACAATATATGGTAATGCAGCACATCGGTTGAAAGCTTAGACTGTCAGGATTTAATTAAGCCCAAACACAAAGCATAAGATGATTTACAGCAGTTATACAACATTTCAGAGCGATCTCTTCTGACGGCGCTTTATTAAAATGCTTCGCATCACCAAGGTTGTAGAGACAACTGTAATGCAACACAAAGAATGTGCTGGGATGTAGAGCATGTCCATGATGGGTGACGTTAGTGATATGAGGACGGATAAGGTTATGTAGGCTACATAACTGATAGACTGGGAAGAAAAACCATACCGCTCAAATAGGAAGTTATCTGGAAATTAAAATGTGTCAATATCATCTTTCGACATATGTTTAACTCCCTGTGATACAGCGTCTTCAAAAGGAAATGCCATGTTTTGAGAAAAAAACAATGGTTTAAAGTCTGCCTAGCAGTTAATAAACCAACAATGTTTTTTTTTTTATTCACGCCAATATAACAAACTGCGCTGTAATGCGCCTGATACAGACTGAATGAATGAATGAGGAAATGAAGAGCGCTGTGTCAGAGGGAGGAGTGCTAATTCTCTTCATACATCCATGGGGAGGAGTCTGAGAGAAACTCAAGGTTTCTTGAAGAAAACCTGCTCCCGACCAGGTTAGGTTCATAGGCTCAGTTACCATAGTAACTGACTCTGAGGTTATGTTACCTCTCTTTCTGAAACAGAAAACCCAGTTTCCCTCATCTCAGGCTTAACAAACTCAGAGTTTCCACTAATCCTCCTATCTGAAACAGACCTCTGACCTTAAACAGAAACATACACAATCATCACAGAAACATACACAAAGCAACAGTAAACAGAAACAAACACAAACAAAAGGAAAATACAGGAAACAGAAACATACAGGAAACACAAACATACACAATCACAACAACTGTCTGTTCTTTATACCACTATGACCCCTATGTTTTGTTTTCCTTGTCATTGTTTGACATTGTTATTTGTTAGCATGTTTGTCGTTTCTTGTTCTATAGGACCAATAAAAACTAAAATAAAAAAATATTTTGTAGCTTCTATTGAAAGGTCAAATATTTACACATTGTTGCTTTAAATGTACAATATCTAACATTTCTGCATTAAAATGTCTAAAAACGACCATACCTATGTTATATATTTTTGTGACATGTGTAGTTACACTCTCCCAAATGTTTCCACAAAACTTCAAACCCAGAGAAATCTGTTATTTTATTTTCAGACACGTCACGTTTCCTTTCCTTCCTAGTTGCCTGTCAGTGGCGTCATATAACCTTTCACCCTCTCATAACTTCCTTCAAAACACGGCACCCAGATGATACGTTTGAGCGTAATTGTAAATCATACAATGTCACAGCAAAAAATACTCCTAACCACAATACTGCTTTTTCTGCCACGCAGCATCATTTTGTTATTAATAATATGCCACTTTGCAACACAGTAATACTTCAGAGATCTTATTTATTGATACATATCAATATCGATCCAGTTTAACGTTACTACAATGTGTTGGTTGACAAGTAGCTAACGTTAATGCTAGCTAGCTAATGCTTGGTGGATAACATTATAGGGTTACCACATCGTTCAACACGCTCATAAAGTTATTAGTAGCATCATTGTTTTCACCACGGATAAAAGCAGCGCTGGGCTAACCCACGAATGAGTTTACCAGTAATGTTAACGTTAACTGTATAGATAAGACCCAGATACGAGTCGCAACAGCGGCCATCCATAGCTAATGTTAGCTAGCTAGCTACATCTCCGTTAGCGCTAGCTACTGGTGTTCGTGCCAAAACTCTCCTCCCTGCTGAATTTCTCATCGCGTCGCGTTTAGCTGTCTTTACAGTTAGCTTAATTAACCCGACAAGCACCAAAACAAATAGTTAAGATTAAAGAAAAGTGAAGGGAGAGATCGTTCCGGGCAGCTTGGAGATGTTCACATCGGCCATCTTAGATTCCCCCAGTAATCCCCACCAGCACCCACACCTGTCTCTCAGGCTCGTTGAGTAGCTAGCTAGCGTTACAACAAACCCCGTCCACCCCGGTGTTGAAACCATTCAAAAGGTGACAGTGACATGTGAAATATATTGTGATAGTCACTGTGGTTTTAGCTGCTGGCTAACGTTAGCTTGCTGGTTCACTAGCTAGCCAGCTAACTGGTCAGCTACCAATACAGATCGAATCAAGAAAAACGTAATTATGTTGGGGAAAATGCAGCTATGTTATTAGAATGACATGAATAAACGTTACTACACGTAAAGTGAATACATTTGAATGGGTAAACGTGTCCATGAACAGATGCATTCTTATCAGCGAAGGTGTTTACAACTCCCATAATTCCATGCAACTTACCAACGTCATCAAAAGTCCGTGTTTACAATCCATTGTTTTGGTTGAGAGACCCCTAGCGGCAGAAAGTTGCATATTGTACGTTTAACTACATCAACCAAATCTGGAACAGTATATTAACTCTGTTTATTTCAGATTGACCTAACCTAGGGCTCCACAACTAATTGCAATTTTTTATCGAATATGGACTAATGCTATATCTAAATCGAATATTTGTTCAAGGCAAAATATTTATCAAACCATTCTAAATTAAGTATTGTGGTGCTTCAGGACGTCCCATCTTACAAATTGTATCTTACAGACTAAAGAAAAAAATCTTTGGTACAGATCCTCCCAAAAAATCACACAATATGTACTTTAATTTTAATATTTGTCAATAAAAATGATACAGAAATGATCATTTCCTCCAATCAGAATCATATCGGAATTGCAATATCAGTCAAAATAATCTCAATTAGATATTTTCCTCATATTGTGCAGCCCTGACCTAACCGTGACCCATATAAATCTGCTGAAATTAAAATCTTAACTGTGCCTGTGGTTGTAGCTGTCGAAGCCCACGGTTTAACATGTGTAAGCTTGGGAATGTAATTTGCCATGTGGTGTAATTAACAAAGCACAACACAAATTTTTATTCTTTTTCCTGCAGGGTCGGAAGCTGCTCATCATCGGCACCACCGGCAGGAAGGACGTGCTGCAGGAGATGGAGATGTTGGACGCCTTCAGCACCACCATCCACATCCCCAACATCTCCACTGGGGAGCAGCTAGTCGACGCTTTAGAGGTATTGACATACACACACACACAAGCACACACGCGCACACACACACGCGTGCGCGTGTGTTTGAAGGTTGCTCATGATTTTCCACCCATACACACAAGGACACACAGATGAATGTGCTGCATTATAAATACCCATCCCCCATTATCTCATTAGTGTATGTGAGAAGAAGAAAAAAACTACATTCACTCAAATGTTTATTTAAGGTTTAATCAAAGGATTTTTCACCGGTGGTCCTTCTTTATTTTGCTTTTCGTTTGGAGGTTTCAAAGGTAGTATTGGAAATCTCCACCTTTCTAATGTTTTTGTTGTCTTTGTAGCTGCTGGGGAGTTTCACCGATAAAGAGCGGGCCAGCATCGCCCATCAGCTCAAAGGGAAGCGAGTCTGGATCGGCATCAAGAAGCTCCTCGTGCTCATCGAGATGTCGCTGCAGGTACGGGAGACTCACCGAAGCAGTGGAGCAGCTCTTAAAGCACCATGCAGAAGTGATGTAATGTGTAAGATGTTAGACAGTAGTCTACATCAAAACCAACTTACAGCCCTGCCAAGAAATACTCTGGCACATAAACCCCTATCAAACCAAATGTTTTACAGATTAAAAAAAAAAAAGCAGTTTATTTAGTGAGCTTTAGAGGCGCTGGTAGGTGGACTTTGTAACCTTAAGACAGAGCAAGGTTAGCTGTTTTCCCTTGTTTTACTCTTTGTGCTGAAGGTTTAAGAATGACCTGTTGACCAATTTTGGTCTGGCCCAAACGGCCAGAATCTATCTGACTCCAATTTAGGTCACTACACCCTGCACCTTTAACTTCAAGTGTTCGTTGTCTGGTAGATCAGAAATAAAACTCAGGATTCGTTCAGTTAAAAGTATAATAAGATTTAGTGAATGATACTGCAAAATACAAAACTTGTGCACAAGGATCAGATTCCTTCAAGACAAATCAGCCTCTCGCTATCCCTAGCAAAACAGACAAAGTGTCCTCTGGCATCTGATGCCCCCTGACCAAAAGCCCTCACTTTTTATCCTCTTTCTCTGCCCATCTGTGGTGCTGTTATCAGTTGGATGTAGTCCAGGTCCTCTTGACTCTGCTGCTGCCCGGTCCTTTCGGCTCCTTCCACGATGTCGCTCTCTCTATGAAAACACATTGGCTTTCCTCAACCCAAGGCCATTTGGACAGTTTGTTACTATTGGGATACTTTATGGTTGCATTCTATTTATCAAATGTACATTAGTTTTATGATGTTCACCCAACTGGGGCGCCTATGTCTTTATCTTCAGTAGGCCTGGGAGTGAGGAGAGTCAAGGCCACTTCACAACCTGCATCACATTTCTCAGCGCTTACAAACACATTGTTTCTCTCTGTTCCTTTGAAAAGATGGTTCAAGTTTTAATCATCTTTCCTGTTCTTTTAAAGAGATGGTTTGTTATGATTTAAGTTTTAATCATCTTTCCTGGCAGTGCTGCATCTGCACTTTTAATGATGTTTAATGATGATCACTCAAAAGACCTAATGGCTTCCTCATGACCCAGAGGAACAGAGAGAGACAATGTCAGATCATGACCTCTGAGGCCTTATACTATATTCTTAACAAAATAATCCTACAGTGCTAAGCTAAGCTAACCGACTGCTGATGGTAGATATATTTACCAGTCAAATGTGAAAGTGGTATAGTGGTATCTTCTCATCTAAGTCTTGGCAAGAAAGTGAATAAGCATATTTCTAAAAATAAGTCTATTAATACCATTCCTTTAAGGTTAGTGAAGTTACTATTTGTGCGAAAGTGGCCCAACTGTGGTGGCTGGGAGGTTTCTGATGTGAGCCATATTGCCTTTTGCTGATGGTTTGTTTCTACTGTCAACAGACTGTTCAATCTCTCTCTCCCTCTGCTTTCTTTTACTGTCTCCAGATGGACCAGGAGTACAGAGTGACGAAGTTCCTGTCTCTGCTCAGAGACGAGGGGGCGTGAGTACAACCGCTCTTCACTAATCACAACCCTTTTCATTGTTTGTCATCAGCTTCCATTGACTTAAATCCTCTTCTTTTATCCTCATCTTCATCCATTTTGTATGTTTCTCCTGCTAATACCCCTACCCCTGTTTTCTTTAGACTGTTATATGTATATTCATTATTGTTATTCTCATAAACATCGTTGACAGAATGTACTTTAAACACAGCTCAGTAATTTCACACCAGAATACATTGGTTTTAAAGACTCCAATCGTGTATTTTCCACAGTGCACACATAGTAATCCTTACAGTGCAGAAAAAGGGCTAACAACCAGTCTCCTTAACGGCTTTATTTTGCAATCACCAGGTTGAACGAAGGCGATCAAATCCGAATTTAAGCTGTTGGCCGCTCTTGCTGTGCACTGGTAAGGTCAACAGCAAAGCAATGAAACTAGCAGCTGAAGGTTAGAAGTACAAAACCTGTAGCTTGTCAGTTAGCTATTAGATTAGCATTTGAACCTTTATTTTGTTACTGCTCTAGGATTTTGATTGCAGTAGCAGCTTCAGGTAACTGTTTTGAATGGTGTTTTAGGGACTTTTCACACCTAAAAGTCCAAATCAAGGTCCGGACCGATGTCATGTTTTCTTTACATTGTATACATTTGATCTGTTTAGTTCTGGGGCCTATACTACGAAGCAAGATTTGGCGTTAACGAGGTAACTTCAGGTTCAACCCATGGTTTTCTGTATCACGACGGTGGATCAGTTGTCATCGGGTTCAATCGCCATGGTAACTTATGCTGAACGCCTAACCTGGTCGGGAGCAGGTTAAGTTGGAGATCAGGGATCAACCGGTGTAAAAGCACCGCCTACTGACCAATAAATACTCGGTTCATAACGGCGTCACCATTCTTCGAAGATCTATTGACTCAATGTGTGGAGTTCAGTGAGTAAAAAGAAGAAAAAAAACGAAAAAGCTTGGTACGAGGAGAGAGAGAGTTGCGCTCTTAAAAGTTAAAACATTTAGAGACCGACAACCCTGTTAACATTCTCTGATGGGTATTTTACATGAATGATAAAGATTTTCAGTGGAGGGAATTACGTATCTTTGTAAACTTCTTGAGTCGTGTGTTGCCAATGCGCGTATCGGTTTGAACTATGTTTTTATATTTTTTATTTGCTCCCATGATCACTTCCCACTTCCAGGGTTGCAACTGAAATAATAGACTAAAGCAATGACAGTTTATGGAAAACATAAGTGTAATTATGGTCAAATCTTGTGCCTGACTGATGGTGAAGTTCTATTGATAAGCGTTGTGATTTACGCATTTACAGCGTCAGCTTTTTTGCCAGCTTTCCTTCCTGTTTTAGGAAGCAGCGACTGGATTGCGTTTTGCTTGTAAACCATGTCTGTGTTCTTCATATTTATGTAGAATTATAGTTTGCTCTTCTTATGTAAAATATGCGGCTCTGGTAGATGTTTGCGATTGGTCACGAAGTGCAAACACCGCCTCTTTTATGTGAACGTGCGTGTCTCTAGATTGGGAAACCCTGGGTCGACTGAACTAGTTGATAACCGCCTTTGTGACACAGCTTATGCGGGACCACGGTTGTTAGCGTTAGTGAAGCCGGGTAACTGAAAGAAATCCAGGGCATGTTAAACTTGATTCGTAGTACAGGCCCCTGCTCTCCCCGTGCTCTCTCTCTCTTTTTGTTTTGTTGCGTTGTTGAGAAGCAAGACAGCTGCAGCTGCTCTGAGCACATTCACCGTCAGGAGAAAAAAGAATCGCCGATGCAACACAGATGTCTTCTTACTTACTTACTAGTTGTTTTTTTCTTTAAGTTGCATAACAGTGACTAACGTTTCAATGTAAGGTTACATCTTCATCCGAGTCCTTCACATTCGCCGTCACGCTCATAGGCTACAAACTAAGCACTGAGCTATTCCTGAAATTTCACACTTGTTATTTTGGTTCGGATCAAACTGAAAAGTCCAAAAATCTGGACCAAACGAAGGAGGTGTGAAAGGCCCCTTAGTGTGTACAGTACATTTTACATGTAAAATGTTTACACTGAAGTTAAAAATGTTCTCATTTCAAAATGTCAGGCGAGACTATGTACAGTAACTTTGGCTAACAGTTGCCACTTTGGACTTTGGTGACGTGTACGTGATAATGGTAAATACTAAAAGAGAAGAGTCAGAAAATGACAGTAGTATCAGTTACACAGCAATATCTACGTACATTTTGCTAACATTTTGCTAATGTTAGCCACCATAGGCTACTGGTCATATATCAGACTGAGAAAGGTTGTACACTAAAATGCTTGAGGTTATTGGACAGAGTTCCAGTGCTTTATATTTCTTAAACATTAAATTTGTATTTTGTAAGAGAAAAAGTATATGTTAAGTTAAACAACACTTTGCCCCTACATCTTTACATCTCTTTCATTAGCAAAATGGATTTTTGGAAATGTGAACACCCAGTATATCTTACATAAGTATGTCCCCTACAGCTTATCAATCTTATTTCTTAACCAGAAATGTATTAAATGTATGTAACATTACATTCCAAATGTCATGAAAGCATTGCATTTTTTACTCCCCCTTCATCTTTATTTTACTGTTGGATTTTAAGGCTCATTTGTATTCATTTCTGAACATGAATGATTATTTAGTGTTCAAATTTGTGAGCATTTTTTGGCTTTTATAATATTGAATATAATTTTCAATCCTGCTTCTTAAAGTACAGATTTCAGGTGTCGTTTGCATCAGCTCTTCGTAAGTCAAAACTTACCGTAGTTATTAGTGTTCACTAGATAACGCATGACTTAATTAAAATGGTTTGCACCACACATACCACATGCAACAACACACGTTTTTTTTTTGTTGTAGAGATTAGTTCTTACTAAATATTTACATCCAGTAACTACCAAGAGTGTATATGATATATAGTCGACATTTCTGACCTGACACTCAAAAGGCTGTACTTAAAGGAACACACCGACTTTTTGGGACATTATCTTATTCACCGTAACCCCGACAGTTAGACAAGTCGATACATACCCTTCTCATCTCCGTGCGTGTTGTAACTCTGTCTGACGGCTCCACCATTAGCTTAGCCTAGCACAGATCCTGGAGGTAACCGGCTCCAACTAGCCTACTGCTCCGAATAAGTGACAAAATAACGGCAACATGTTCCTATTTACATGTTGTGATTTGTATAGTCACAGCGTGTACAAATAACAATGTCACATGAGACACAGCCATCTTCTAACCGTATATAAACTGGGAACTATATTCTCAGAAAGGGAAGCACTGCTACTTGGGCGGAGTAATATGCTTGCAGCTCTGCTCAGCACGCAACAAACATAACACAACACAACCCACAGGAAATTGAAATAAAGTCTTCTGCTTTTTCCTCATTCTAGTGATCGCAGCTTCTATGAGTAGAGGGGTGGAGGATTGAAGCAAGCATTGGGCCACCAACAAGCTACCCATTGGACAAAATGAGGAAGAGGAAGAAAAGATCTTCCTCTTGTCCCCCCACCCAGTGATCCATGTGTCCGTCTAAATACACACCTGATCAATGAGAGGAACACACAAGTCCTCTTTATCTCAGCATGTTTCCTTAGTCATTATCACTGTACCATCAACTTTACTTCATTGACATATCACAGCAAAGTACTGGAAGTCTTACTGATAAAAAATCTGTTATCTGTAAAGTAATCACAATAGATGATTGTAAAAAGATTTCAGTTTTGTGCATTGTGCGTAAAAATAACCCAAAAAGAGAAGCATGTTTTCAGCTATAGTATTTGTTGTATTGGTAGCATATCCCTCGTCCTGCTAAAGATAGTTATTGTTAGTACAATATGTATCCTCACAAACACAAGCGGAATCAAAAGAATTAATCCAAAACTGACAGAAAATCCCCAAGCATTTTGAATATTTAAGACTTGAATCTATGACATGTTTTTAGTGAATATGTAGTGGCTGTTAAAAAAAGAAGCTGTTCCATGTGTAAATGTAAACCCTTTAAATATACAGTATGTTACTTGTTCATGTTCTGTACATAGTATATATAGACAAATGCAGTATGACAAGAATTTAAATGATTGGTCTCAAGTCTATTTCATACTATATCAGTATGATTCTTCTTCCCTATTGCTCCAGAGATGTTGACTTTACCAGGTTACTGTAATAGTGAAAGTAAATGTTAGATTGTTGGCCTGTCTATCCATGTTGTTTACAGTACAGTTCAGTTTAGCTATTGTAGCGACGTCATCATCAGTGTTAAACTTTAAAAAAAAATGTTCTACACTTTTAACATTGCCTCAGAAACCTTTAGTACTTATCTCAGTGGGTCTTCGTGGGAACTCAAAGATAGTGTCCGCTTGTGTGCATGTGTGGGGAAGTTAATGCTGCATGTGTCCAATGTGTCAGAGGGAGTGTGTGTATGAGTGTGTGGTGGCAGAACGTGCTTTTGAATGTGAGCATGTGTGTGTTTTAGTGTGTGTTTGTTAGTGTGTGTGTGTGTGTGTGTGTGTGTGTGTGTGTGCGCGCACATTTAAATCCAGGTTTTGTTTGTGGAGTTTTTCTCATGTCATGTGTTCAGTGCTTATTGTCCAAAGTTCTTATTTTGTTCTGACCATTGACGATGTGTGTGTGTGTGTGTGTTTGTGTGTGTAAATATACATCAACATGCAGATGTATTATTGCAATAAAAAGCACAGATGCACAGGAAAAAGAAACTTCCAGCTGCTTGTTTGGTCTTATTCATTCATTGATGATTGAGTAGGGCTGGGTACTTAACTTCGATACTTTTTAAGCACCGGCCGAATTACCTCCATAGTATTGAGTATAAAAAGTCCCTAATCATTAAATACCAAATTTTAATACCTTAGGAGCAAATCTCATCAGCGAGCCAATGAACATGCAGCATGCTTCTACCAAGATCTAATAATGCTGCTGATTGGCTGTCTTCATGTTGTAGAGGCAGGCAGGAAAAACTCGTTATGCACAGAGTGCTGTAATCAAGTCCACCTTTGTCAAGTCCAAGACTAGTCTAGACCGAGTCAAGACCAAGTCCAAAGAGGTTCAAGTCCAAGTCAAGACCAAGTCCAAATGAGAGGCAGTCAATACCGAGACAAAGAAAAAAAGAATCCTCATAAAGACCACTTACTTAACTGTTCATAATTTATATGACGTGAGAGACAGTATATCTTCTACTTTAAGATGATAATGTTGCTTTATTATTTGTAATAATAAAAAGTAGGGCTGTCAATCGATTAAAAAATGTAATTGAATTAATTACAGACTCTGTGATTAATTGATCTAAATTAATCGCATACATCATTTTTGCTGTGAAAGTATTTTAAATATTTCAATTCAAATGAATAATCATCATTAGTGACATTAAAGTTAAAACAACTTTTTATTATTATTTTCACTGTTCAAATTATATATATATACAATATATATATATATATATATATATATATATATATATATATATATATATATATATATATATATATATATATATATATATATTAGTGGTGGGCCGTTATCGGCATTAACGTGCTGCGTTAAAACAAAATCGGCGTGAATCTATTCTCAAAATTGGGTTGGGAGCTGGGTCTACTGACTGTAAAACAGTTCATCACGTCCAGCTGGGAGGAGGCCTCGGGGAGGACCCAGGACTAGGTGGAGGGATTGTATCTCCACCCTGGCCTGGGAACGCGTCAGGATCCCCCAGTCAGAGCTGGTTAATGTGGCTCGGGAAAGGGAAGTTTGGGGTCCTCTGCTGGAGCTGCTCCCCCCGCGACCCGACACCGGATAAGCGGACGACGATGGATGGATGAATAGTAACAGTGTTTCCCAAACATAGACTAATGTGCGGCAGGGCGCCTCACAATCAACACCGCCCCCGGACTTGCGTTTATTAATCTTTTTTACCGCTATTTAAAACATGCAGCGTATTCGTTCAGCAGCATATTTACTTCCATGCTATCCTCCGTGTCACTTGCGTCTGCCAGTGTGTTAATGTCAGAGTCCCGACCCACTCTTAGCAAACAAGCGATTTCGCCCGCTTTAGAAAGTTAACTAGTCGCAAGTTTGCGGTAAAATGCAGTTGGATTGTCGAGGTCAAAACACTATACCTAGCAGCTGTGAATCAAATAAATGTACTATAAATAATGTTATGTCATTTTTTTACTCTTACACTGAATGTTTAAACATTCAGTGTAAAAAAATGACAACCCCACTAACACAAAACGTTTCGGGAACGTTAAATAACGTTAGTTTTTGGTTATCTAAAGGTTAGTTCGAACCAAACCAAAAACTAACGTTGAGGTAACGTTTCCTCATGGTTATAACGTTACCGAAACGTTAGGGAAACCAACCAACTCAAACGTTATCCTGTGGTTGCGCTGTAACCTCCACACAACGTTATCGTTTAGTTGTTTTTGGTTGTTCTGAGTGCGATTTGAAAATGTTTATTCAAACCAGCTCAAATGATTGGTCTTATAAAATGTAGCTAAGTAAGATAAACAGCATAGCAAGAAAATATATATATATATGTTTAGGCTGATATCAATTTTGCTAAAAAACAATAGTTTTGTGGGGGGTTTTATGCACTGTTATCTCGTGATAACAACTTATTAATTCGTTATCTATAACAAAGTTTGTTTTCTCGAGATTTATTTTTTTTGTTTTCTCAAGATTTTATTTTTATGGTTTTTTTTTTTTGCCTAAGACACCCTTCCATTTAACCCGGGGAATGTGCTCCATGGGCGGATAGAGGTCTGCCGTTTCTCCCTTCTCTTCTCCAGGTTAAATTGAACGCTGTTTTAGTGGGATTTTTCCCGAGTATTTGACCGGAGAAGAGGAGGACGAAACGGCAGATTTCTATCCGCTTATGGAGCCACATTCCCCGGGTTAAATGGAAGGGTGTCTTAGGCAAAAAAAAAAAAAAAAAAAATCCATGAAAAAAAAATCTTGAGAAAACAAAAAAAAGAAATGTCGAGAAAACAAAATCTCGAGAAAACAAACTTTGTTAGGGTTAAAACAACAGTCTATCTTACAACGATTTTCACAACTATGAAAATTCACCTCTTCATTTCACTTCTAACAGGCTCGGTTCAGTGTACAAAGCCAACCGTTACACCCCCGCGCCAGTAGGGGGAAGGCTGTCTGCTTTCAGGTGACCGAAGGTTTGTCCTAACTTCCGGATGTACACCGGCGAACAGTGCACGCCACGCGAGCGGCACAACGTTCTCTAGCTCCGTTCGTTTTGGTCCCAAATTCTAACTAAAATACTGCCATTGACTAAAACATATGCTGACTACACCTCACCGGCGGTGTTATAACGCAAGGTAGGACAAATATGCCAAGAAAGACATTGTCGACCGTCAACAGACTGTCCTCCGCTCAAGACTGCTAGGCTAGCAGTGCTAGCCCGAATGCTAACGCGGGAAACAGCTAGCTAGCTAGCCTATGGATACATCAACGTTGGCGACAGAGACTGAACTTTCCCTCGGTGATGTTTTAGACGACATAAGGAACATGGACAACAAGGTGAGAGATTTTGGTAAACAACTTTAAGAAAGCTCTGACATGGGTGCCAGCATTATACAGCGAGTCGAGCTGAACTCAGTTGGACTCACTGAATGCACGTTCAAATTGGAGGCTGTAGCTAATTCACCATGTGTTCTATTAATACATCCATGGTATTATTATCTTATGATACATTCATCCCTCGGATGTATCATAAGTATTCTGTAAAGCCTTTTACGTGGACGCAACGTCATTAGCGCTTCCCCATACTGCTGGGGGCTCAAGCTAAATAATGGAGCTAGGTAGCTAGCTAACGTAGCTAATATCTTATGTGTCCCTAAGAGCCGATGTGGGTTTAGAGTTTAACACTCATCTTACGATACATCCGAGGGCTGTATGCTGTAAAGCCTGTAACGTGGATAAGAGATAAATCCATGGATGTTTTAAGAGAAGCTCTGTTCACGAAACTGCAGGTTAACTAGCACGACATAATGATTACACCTACGTGAACATTATTTACACAATTAAAATATTATTTTGCAATCAGTACAAACTGTATGGTCTTTTATTTCAGATGAATCCGTTCCACAAGGAAGAAAGCATTCCAGGACGGAGCGTGTGTCTGGAAGCCCTGTCTCAGACAGACTGTTATATAGTAAATAAATGTAAACTTACAGACACTGTCTGTAAGTTTACATTTATGCATGCATTTAAGAAACAGGCATATTTCCTGCCATGAAACTACTGACATTCAATCTGGTGCATATCACGTTACTGTTCTGATGATTTGTTTAGTTTTTAGCGATTGTCTAATGTATCAGCATAGGTTAATCTTTTGCAATTGCATGTACAAGAAACCTACCATAAATGACCTGACCAATATTTACATCTACTTTATTTTTAGATGAGTCAACACCACACAGGGAACCTGCTGGTAGCCCAGAGTTGGGGGGGGTCTATTGTAACACAAGCTCGGCCTGCCACTTCATCTTGGGACCCAGTTGAAGGTACAGTTGCTTTGAATTTTCCATTTCCAATTAATACAATTTCATGACAAGGACCTTGAGAGTAACTCAACTGTTTTGTTGTTGTAAACAGGAGAACTCATCACACAGAGGGAGGTGGCTCAGCCATGGAGACGGAAATGAGAGGTAAGAAGACTCACTTAAGTTGTTTATATCAGTATAAGTATATCATGTATAAGAACTAAAACCATACATTTTTCCATAGCCATGAGGACATCATTACCCGCATGGCACAACGGATGGACACATGAGGAAAAGATGGATGAGCTGCTGATGCCCTTAAGGAGCTCCCAGTCCCCTCCCTCTGCTCCAGTCGATGACATGTTGCTGTCGCCCTGCTCAACAGTCACCGAGCTGCAGGAGTCTCAGTCAACAGGAGAGGAGGAACAAAATGGTATTTAAGTGCCCTAAGATCAACACTATATAATTGCATAACTTAAAATCATTATAACTGAACTGACTTATCTTACAAAATGAGATTGTACAAGCTCCCCACTTTGTTCCACATGTATAATTTGTATTTCTATATGTTTTTCGAAAGCAACTTTTCCTGGCAACGCTTGGAGGTCCGACCTCAGGCTCTACAGTCCGGCGTATGCTACGGCGAGTGGCAACCAACTATGTGCTGAAGCAGTATAGCCTGCGGGGAAGAAAGGCAAAGAAGGCCTTCCATGACCTGACTATATGCAGGGTTATAACAGGCATGTGCTATTTTATTGTTCACATCAGTATTATGCTTAGCTTGGCTGATAAGAGGTTTTAATTTGACTTGTAACTTTGCTTCATTTTGACTTCTACTCTAGCGGCCTCTCAGAAGAGCTTCCCCACGCTGACTGCAGCAGGAGTGGAGGAGTTGATCGGGCTGGCGCTAAAGTTTGCCCCACACAGACGGTACATTGAAATTCTTCTATATGATGTGAAAAACGGAAGGCAATTAGTCTTGCTTTTGTCAATGTGTTGATTCTTAGTATGACATCAAACTTTTGTTTCTTTCTTTTTAGGCCAGCTGAGAAGGACTAGCCATGGAACTTGTTGGATCACTGTATTTTTTTGTGTGTATATATATATATATATATATATATATATATATATATATATATATAATTGTTTTTTTTTTACATTTGCACTACATCCCATTCCATTTTTTTTATTTGTATTTTTTGCTTATTTTTCCAGGCCTGTTTATATTGTGTTAATATTGTATTTTTTAATATTGTATTTTTTATTTTATATTAAAGTTTTAAATCCAATCAAGTTTGCCTGTTCATTCATTCCTGCCAATACATAGTAATTCATTCCTGCTCATGCACACAGTTGTGTAAGGTTGCAACCTTAGGGGGACGTTAGAGGAACGTTATCTAAACAACGTTAGAGGAACGTTATCTAAAGGTTACAACGTTAGGCGAACGTTACGGCAACGTTATCTAAACGTTAGGGGAACGTTAGAGGAACGTTATCTAAAGGTTACAACGTTAGGGGAACGTTACGGCAACGTTATCTAAACGTTAGGGGAACGTTATCTAAAGGTTGCAACGTTAGCGAACGTTACGGCAACGTTATCTAAACGTTAGAGGAACGTTATCTAAAGGTTACAACGTTAGAGGAACGTTATCTAAAGGTTACAACGTTCGGGGAACGTTAGAGGAACGTTATCTAATGGTTACAACGTTAGGCGAACGTTAGAAGAACGTTATCTAAAGGTTACAACGTTAGGCGAACGTTAGAGGAACGTTATCTGAAGGTTACAACGTTAGGGGAACGTTAGAAGAACGTTATCTAAAGGTTACAACGTTAGGCGAACGTTAGGGGAACGTTATCTAAAGGTTACAACGTTAGGCGAACGTTAGAAGAACGTTCAGAGAACGTTCGACCAAACCAAAAACTAACGTTTCCAAAACGTTCACAAAACTTGCCGTTTGGACCAAAAACTAACCACAGACTAACCAAAAACTAACGTTTCCGCAACCAAAAACAAACGTTACCAAAACGTTTTGGGAACCAAAAATTGTTAGCTGGGATTGCTGCTTCATCCCAGATGAGTATTGAAAAGTATTTTCCGCGACTGAAAAAGACCACCGCAGAAACACTATAGTAAACACAAGTAGGCTAGGCTACATCTTATTGAACATGATTTATTTTCATCACCAATTATCATAGTAGAACAGCTTTCTCAAGCAGTTTATGATGCATCTTGGAAACAGGAGATGAGCCCCTGGTCTAATGCGCCACCTGGCTTGAGAAACCCATTCTCAAAGACTTAGTCATTATTTGGGTATAGCACACATATTCTGAATGCCTTCGGGCAGAATTCAAATTAGCCATTTAAACCTATTCTGGTACAGTACGATTAATCTAGATAAAAAAAAAAAAATCTATGCCCACCACTAATATATATATATATATATATATATATATATATATATATATATATAACAATCATTAATATGACCTAATATGCTGAGGAAATGAATTCAAAAGGGTATTTTACAACAACTACGAATGCACCAAGACGCTGTAGATTACCAGCTTCATTGAACGCACCGTCTCTCGTCTGTGTTCCGACAACAGCAGAAACAGTCAAACTTTAGCGTTAGCTGTCGGCTTTTTAACCGTGTTTAATCCAGCTACTCGCTAGCAGAAGGCTAATGTTACCTGCTGTTGAGTTGTTAAGCTGTTAACTAGCCAGCAATGTTTCTGTTATGCGCACTCTGTTCTCTTAATAGGCTACATGCATGGTCTCCCTCCTTCATTTTACAGTTGTATAGTGGTTAGAACGGCTCTGGGTGAAAGGTCAATATGGAATGGATTAATTGCGATTCATTTTTTTAACGCACTAAATTTTCTCAGATTAATTAATCAAAATGAATGTGTTATTTCGACAGCCCTAATAAAATGCAAGTGCAGAGTAACACACTATAGAATCAAATTAGGCCATATTATTTACTTAAAATGGAATATGGAAATATTCCCATTCTTGAACTTATTACTTATCCTGAAGAATTCATAGTACAAAGTGCTCACTGGCCAAAATGAAAATGATTGATGCCTGATGATTGAGGTACATGGCATATATTCTGTTTCATTATCTGTTCTGTGACTGTTGCCCCCATCTGGCTGCGTCAGCCACCGCCTACCAAGAGCCTGGGTCTGTCCGAGGTTTCTTCCTAAAAGGGAGTTTTCCCTTGCCACTGTTGCATTGATGCTTGCTCTTGGGGGAATTCCTGGAATGCTGGGAATTGTTGGGTCTTTGTAAATTATAGAGTGTGGTCTAGACATACTCTATCTGTAAAGTGTCTTGAGATAACTCCTGTTATGATTTGATACTATAAATGAAATTGAATTGAATTGAATTCAATTCAATTCAATTGAATATACCAGGCGACCAGTCTCGATGCCTGTTCTAGATGGATTTTGAATTAAAGTGCTCATATTATGTTTTTTGGCTTTTTCCCTTTATTGTGTTATACAGTATATCTTTTTTTCAACTTTTTTTATTTAAGTTAAATTTTTACAGCAGGTGACACATCGTCGTGGTGAACAAGGTGTAGTGAGAACAGTGTGTCATTTCCCAGTCCCCTACCCATCCACAAACCAACCAACCCAGTTCAGGTCCAAAACAGACAGAGACACACAACACTGACCCATGCACACTGACAAACACACCAATAAGGGCATGCAACATAAAAAAAATAAGATAGATAAATTACAACCCCAAATCAGAAAAAGTTGGGACAGTATGAAAAACACAAATAAAAAAAGAAAGTAGCGATTTCTAAATGTACTTTGACTTGTATTTCATTGCAGACAATGTGAACACAAAATATTTCATGTTTTGTCTGGTCAACGTAATTTCATTTGTAAATATACATCCTTTCCTGTCATTCAGACCTGCAACACATTCCAAAAAAGGTTGGGACAGGAGCAATTAAGGGCTAGTATCAACCGTGATCTCCGATCCCTCAGGTGGCACTGCATCAAGAATCGTCATTCATCTATAAGCGATATCACCACATGGGCTTCTTGACAAAGTCCCCAATCTGGAAAAAGCGAAAGAGGTGTGACTTTGGCAAACCATAGAGGGAAGTGAGCTCTGTGATGGACGCAAATATGCCATCTTTGTATAGGTCTTTTACGCTGATGACACCTTTATTGTGCCAGGCCTTAAATGCGAGATCTGAACTTGAAGGTGTAAAGACATGGTTTTTAAGCAGTGGCGTCAAGACGGAAGGGCCCTGTAAGCCAAAGTTTTTCCTAACTTGACTCTAGATTTTAAGTGAGAGGGATACAATCGGGCATGCGCCCACTGATGTTAAAGGCAGCTGAGAGCAGAGGACCGACCTCAGCGGGAGACTTTTCCAAATGTACCCAGACGGGTAGAGAGGGACAGTCATCGTTCAACCAGTACAGGAGTTTTTGCAAGTTAGCTGCCCAGTAATATCGCCTGAAGTTAGTGAGCACCAGACCCCCTTCAGCCTTCGGATCCTAGCAGGTTTGCTGCCCTATATAACAGTCCCTCCAGAAAAACGTGATTATGCGATCGCAGAATTCAATGCATAATCAGCCAAAGTCCGCATATTTATGCGGGGGCCGAATTTTTTAAAAATACGCCGCACTTTTGCCGCATAAATTGCTGATTTCCATTATCCAAAATATGCGGGGCTTGCATGATTTCATAATCCCCGCATTTTCGTTGCAAAAAAGTCAGATATATCTTAGCAGAAAGTTGAAAAATATTGCGTTTACTTCACACAAGAGCAGCCATTTTCCCCTGTTGCCATGGGAACGTTATGAAGTGACGTCATTTCGCCTAGTGAGAACATGGTGTTGGGGGAATCACTTGTTTTACTCTTTTTCATCAAACCGCAGTTTTTGCAAGTTGCCGCAATTTTTACAAGTTCCCGCAATTTCATCACATAAAATCGCATTTTTTAAGAAAACGTGCCGCATAATCAAAGATTTTTGCCCGCAACAATCACAAAAAAACTCCGCGTTTTTCTGTAGGGACTGATATAAATTTAGATATCACCCTGTTCAGCTTGTCGAAAAAAGATTTAACGATAAGTACCGGGATGTGCTGGAAAAGATAAAGAAATTTGGGGAGGACAACAATCTTAATCTCTGGCCCACGTAAGCGTAAATTATACTGCCCGTTCCCAAGGTGGCGCACAACATTGTGACGTCACGGGATCGCCGTAACTGTTTATACTCGCGCTGGTGGTCGCAACACTAGTTGCAGTCTTCTCCTGAACAGAGGTGGCACTATTGTTTATCTTTTTCTTCTTCTTCTAGTCCATAGAAAGAGCAACGTCGGTAGCCTTTCCTCATTAGTGCCACCTCTGTTCAGGAGAAGACTGCAACTAGTGTAGAGTATAAACAGTTACGGCGATCCCGTGACGTCACAATGTCGTGCGCCACCTTGGGAACGGGCAGTATAATTTACACTTTATGTACTTACCGGAAATGATGATCACAACATCTCAGTCCTCCTTCTTCTGTGAAATTGTGAATTGTACCCAGGGCAGAGCATTCCAACCACCTATTGTCACTCGCAAAAAATACATTTCTGCTTTGTTCATCAAAATTAATATGTTTGTTTTTATTGTTGCTTGTATTTGCCCTCTGTTTTACACAACCGTAAACATACCGGTATGATGATATTCATACTTTTGCTCTTAATTAGTTGTAAAAAATAACCAAAAATGGCATTTTGAGTTATTTTAGCAAAATTGGAGCAACTAAAATGGCGTCCAACTGACATATAACGTTAACATAGAAAATAGTCATATTATATGTTTATATAAGGGTGTTTATTGCAATATAAATCTAATTGTGTTTGTGTTGGTCATACCTTACTGTCACCACATGAGTAGGCAAAGCGGAGCCCGGCACCGGGAGGTGAGTGAGAGGGCAGTGTGAGGGAGCTGGCAGCTGTGAGGGGTGGGGGACTCTAGTTAAGCAGAAATATAGCTGAAATTTGTTGCTACATCACAGCCTCGACAATGTGAGGCTCACGGTGGCCCCATCTAGGCCAGGCAAAGAGTCACTTTCAATGTGCCAGCTGAACGCTAGCCACGCCAGCCAAGGCTAGTAGAGGCTTTAAAGTATGGAACGTAAATGCACAAACAGCCATAAGTGGAAGTGCAGAGCGGGCCTGAGGCCCAGATTGTAGAGCTCTTTCCTCACATCTCAGTATGCGGAGCATTGCTCAACTACCTCGGGAGAATAATCCTCAAAGATGTGGATCGGGGAACCCTTGTATTTCAGCTTGCCCCGCAGCCTTCGAGCTTCATGCACAACCAACTCCCGGATCTGAAATCTGTGGACAGCCTGAGGCTTCTCGCCAGGGGCCTGGTTTCGGTGTGCTCGGTCCAGCTCCGGGGCTAAATCTAGAATTTGTTCGCCAAGAACCTCAACAAGGAGTTGAGAAAAAAAAGCCATCGGTTGAGCACCTTCAATGTTCTCGGGGAGGCCGACTATTCTTACGTTGTTTAGGCGGGTTCTGTTTTCCAGATCAATGAGTTTAGCTTGTAGCCTAGCTAACCTCAGACACTGAAGCTAGCTTAGCATCCACGGTTTTCATGTCTTGGCTTGTGGTGTTGGCGAAAGTCTCCAATGATGAAAGGTGCTGTTGGTAATCCAATATAGTAATCTGGATATTATCTAGTCTCACCTCAAGTTTGGAAAACGCCGTGTTGAATTCATCTTGAAAGAAAGACACAAAAGTGAGCCCTTGTGGTTGGCTAGTATAGCCATTAGCGTCGATACTACGGCGCCGAAAATGAATCACTCTTCATCTGGTCGTCTTTCTTCGACTTGCTGGACATCCTCTCGTCGTGGCGAGGTGCTGCCGAATATAGTTAAATATAAATGGCTAGTTGCAGTGTTTTGGCTGGACTGTAAAAAAGGTTAAAGATGAAGAGGATGGGAGCGAGGGAGAATTGCGATAACATCATGTCGCCACACCGGAAGTCCCCCAGTATATCTTTTTTGTGCATATAAAGTGAAAAAGCCCAAAGTCCACCCCTAAGGGACTTACTATCTTCCAGAGAAAACACTTTCACCAACTGCTCCAAACAGCTCTATTGTAGTCCAGCCTTTACTTCTGTGACAAAAGTCACTTCGTAACACACGTTGTAATGCTCGCCTAGCTGCTAGCGTGGTAGTCCCTCATACTCTGCTGCTTAATGGCTAGTAGTCCTTACCTAGGTACTGCGCATGTGCGACTCCCAACAAAGATGGAATAGAAGTGAGATGCCTCACTCTGTAGCTAAACAGAGTGCTTAACATACAGGGTGAAAAGATGAGCTGCATGTAAACCTATTCTGGTACAACCTAACCCTAAATACAATTATGAACCTGAAAATGACCATAATATGAGCACTTTAAACTAATACCTGTTTTCTGAATGAATATTGAAATGCTCAATAAAGTGCCTTAAGTATCTCAGAATTGTACTTAAATACGGTACTTAACCCTCCTGTTGTCCTCAGGTCAAGCGTGACCTGTTTTCAAAGTTTCTAGATCAGAAATTTGGGTTTCTTTCAAGCAAATTGTCCAAACATAACATGGGTTGTTCTATACAATGCTCTTCTCAAGTAAAATTAAGGATCAGATCACTACTTTCATCAAATTTGGGGTGTTTTAGTAAATGTTATATCATTTAAAAAAACAATGAACTGGCTTCCGTGGGCAGCTGTGGATTAGGTGGTAGAGCGGTTGTCTGCCAATCGGAAGGTCAGTGGTTCGGTCCTTGGCCCTGCAGTCCCATGCCGAAGTGTCCTCGGGCAAGACACTAAACTCCGAATTGCTCCCGATGCTGCGCCAGTGCAGAGTGTAAATGTGCATGAATGTTTATCTGATGAGCAGGTGGCACCTTGCATGCCAGCCTTGGCTACCAGTGTATAAAGGTGTGTGAGTGGTGAATGGTTCCTGTACTATGTAAAATAATTTCAGCTTTTTTTTTTAAACTACAAAAATGAGGCATAATTTCATACAAAACCATAACCATAACACCAGGAATTAAAAAGAAAATGTGTAAAAATGAGTGGCAATAAGTTCATAGTGGTGAATCCGATGGTAGTGGGAAAAAAAGACAAAAAAACAAGCCTGACACCTATTATATTAACTGTGGCGTTCAGGGTTATGGTCAGGAGGAGCCAAGATGAATAAAAAGTTCAGAAACATCCTTTGTCCCTCTGCTTTTGGTTTCTTTCACCACTGAGTCTGACTTATTGCCACAACACTATCTGACTATCTTTTACTGTGGATTATGTTGAACGTTTCTAATTTATTAAATGATTTCTTAAAGCATTTGAAACAAAGTTTTGTGTTGGAGTTTGTAACATTCCAAAATCTTAATTTTGATTTAAAGATTTTCATTTTCACTGTAAATGCATATTGGTTCCAAATATCGGTTATCGGCAGAGGTGTAGTGGTAAAAAAAGAGGTGGGTAAACTATCAATTCTGGTGGACCACGACGTGGTCACCTTTTAAGGTGGACCACTGCCTACCGGTGTATGTGTATCCTGATGACATCGCTATAGGCTATCATTTGATGGTACTACCAAGGGTATCACTGGTTGTTTCCTCATCATAGGTCACACAATCACTATTCAATTCATACATTAATCTAAGCTCTTGTTAAAGAGACTCAAGAAGGAATAATAGGGTTGAAATCTATAAAGTTTACTAAATGACAAAACAGAGAGAACAAAAATATTTAAGAGATAGAGAGGGAGGCTTATATCCAGGGCTTCCAATGCAATGCACTTGTACATAATGATTAGGGATTATTTTCATAGTCGATTATTCTGTTAAATATTTTCTCGATTAATCGATTAGTTGTTTGGTCTACAATATGTCAGAAAAATGTGGATCGGTGTTTCCCAAAAGCCCAGGATGACATCCTCAAATGTCTCATTTTGTTTCTGCTCCTGTAGAAGCTAGAGGTCTGTATGAAATCAACCTTGTTACTAGAAAAACATGTTTTTAGCCGCAATCTTATGGAGAAAAACTACACTACCCACAGTCCTAAGCAGCGACGCCTCTGATTGGTTCAACTCGCCGTTTCCATAGAAACGTTTACCGTACCCGCAAAACCGCGAACGGCTATAGCAATTACATTAACTAGCTAGGTGACTAGCAAAGAGAGCTTGTTGTCACAAACTTCCAGTGGTTTAAATGTCAGAGAATGCATAATTACATCCAGTTATTTATCTGATAATGTATCCTGAATTTTACTTGTAACATGGGCTAATGGGAACAGGTAGAGGTGACTTGTTGAGTCAGTGGCATGAATCTACTGTGAACCAAATTACCCTAAAAAACATGAAGTTTAGTACTGTTTTTCGAGCTCACTCACTTTGGGCTTGTAGCCGAGGCCGTTTGCTTGCATCAGGAGGAGGGCTGCTGTCTTGACGCGGCTTAAAAAATTGCCGGACATCTATTTTTACAATTTATTACATGAGACATGTAGGCTAGTTTGGGCTAGTGACCATGGATGTATTAAGAGAACTGATGAGTCTTGATGCAGTCTGCTGCTTCCTGTTGGCTACGCAAGAGATGCTCGATGGTGTTTTAAGCCCCCAACGTTGACTTCAAGGCAGCGCTGCGACCGTTGACTTAGTTCATGGCACTGTTGCCTAATCCTAGTGCCTTCCAGGCATCGCTGCCTGGAAGGCGACGTTGTGGGCTTCACAAAAAAACACCGCAAGAGATTGGTCAACACTGACAGTAAGCAGCGCAATATGAAAGACTTAGGTTTAACAATCTATGAAACTAATAATGAAAAATATGAAACTAATACGACATAAGCTTAATTTAAAATGGCTTAGGAACTATAGGCTATTTAGAGGTGGATAAACACAATTTAGAGGTGGATAAACGCACTTTGGAGGTGGGTAAACGCTATTTCCGAATTTTGGGAGGTGCGTAAACGGCGTTTACGTGCGTTTAGCCTCCACTACATCCCTGGTTATCGGTTTCATTAACTACTAATAATCAGTATTGGCCTTGAAAAAACAGTATTGGTCGATCCCTAGCTAACACTCCAACAAAACGCTCAGGGCTAGTTCTGATTATCCAGGACTTACAAAAATCTGCGAGATAACATTCCTTACTTACTTACTTGAAGACAGCCAAGAGTTATGGTTGCACAACACTCAGAGTATGTGGCCTCCACTTTACTTTGCTTTCACCATTGCTAGCTTCATCTCTGTCAAGTTACTTTCTGTAACTTCCTTTTCCTTTTTCTCACTAAAAAAGTGTCAACCAAAGTTCCTTTTCTTTTAATCTCATTGTTACCTAAGGCAGTTACACAGAACCCCAGTAGCACATCTACTCAAGCACTTCTTATTTCCATTTCTACTGCACTACTTTTCAGAGGCAAATTGTGTACCTTTCACTTACATTCAGTTTACAGCTAACTAGTTATAGTATACCTGTTGAATTTTTACACACAAAAAATCCTTTTGATCAGCTTAAAACATATATGACATTTCATTTAATTGAAATTGTTCAAATTAAAATTAGCTTCACTTTGACCAACTACAATAGTAAAATACTTAATATAATCCAACAGTAATGATACTGAGTACTTTTTGATACTTTGATACTCATGCACTGTAATCTTTAAGATTTTCATTTAAATACATATCTGTTAAGTCACTATCACTGAAGGAGGTAACACAATGGTGATTGAGCCCCTGATTAAAGTATTGCAATATTTATATATTTGCAGTATTATGAACTGGGTGTCTGCCTGACATTTCCTGGAAAATTAGAAAATGTTTCTCCTTTGTAATGGAACTAAGCACACACTACTAAAAACGTGAAGCTCATCGACAACAAGCCCCAAAACCATAGAAATAGATAACTCTCAGCACAGAAATACGAATTCAAAATCAACCAGGACTGAAATCTTAAAGATAGCCACTTTAAGTACAGTTGCATACTAAACTTTATGTCAATATGAATGTTTTTTCCCCCAACCACTGATAACCACCAGAGCCGATCCGCCCTATACCCTCACTACGCAAGCTGCGTAGGGCTCCGCAAATTACTCGAGGCCCCGCCTCCCCCTCGTGTCATAGCGCGTCAATTAATGTTTACAACATCGATGACAAAATGAAGCGAAACTATCCTTCTGGTCACGAAAAGAGGAAAAAAAACACCATGAGAGTGAATTGCGGGAACAACAATCAGGTAAACTTGTGTTCTCTCCTCTCCAAGTTTGATGTCAGCAAAGTAAAGTTATGTTCATGTGCATTTCTATTGTGTTTTTTTTGGTCTTGCTAACCTAGCTGGGAAGGCAGGCAGTGCATCTCTTGTCTAGCTGCTAACGCCGGTCACTTCCAGGGCTGTGTTTTGTGACTTTGTGCCTGACAAACGTGAGAGTAAAATACAATTATTTATTACGTTTGATAAACGACAAAGTGCAACGGTGTTTGTTTACTGCAGCTCGGAAAAGATAACCGCGGCGGGTGTGTTATCATGCGTTAGGCGCGTGCACGAAATGAAATGCGCATTTTTCAAGCAGAAATATATGTGAAGACCAGACAGACATAGGCTACAATATATGGGCGTGAATGATGGCACTCCTCATCAAAGTACACATTATACATACTTTTAAGACACTGATTATCTAGTCTCAGACAATGTGTAGTTAAAAACTCTAAACAACTGCACTAATTATGCAAGATGGAAAGCAATGTATTGACAATTTGATTTATAGGCTATATTGAATTTAAAATGTTGATTAGCTGGACATACTGGTCAATATGGATACACATCCCTCAGTAAATAATAACCATAAATCAAGAATTGCTTCAACATGCTTAATAATAAATAAATACAAACTTTAACATGCTATGGCAGCCATTTTAGCTTTTATTCATTCACAGTTTATCCATTTTTGATATCAAGAATTTTATTTTTTTACTATTTGCAAAGTGAATTCTTGATTATTTTTACTAGTAGGTTCCCTTAGTTAATTTTTACCTACCAATGTCTATTTTTGATATCAGGAATTACATGTTCACTTGTACGAAAGTTAATTCTTGATATCACTCACAGGGATTATTGATATCTGCATCACTAGTTCACTATTTAAATATTACAAGAAAGTGCAGAAAAGGAATATTTTGATGGTAAGATTTTAATTCAAACATTCAAATGTTTACACATTTGTAACATGTAACGAGTAGTGTAACTAACTATGTGATATTCTTCTCAGTTTATTCTAGACAGTCCAAATAGTGGTGGTGCCCATACTGATGCTGAAAATGCCCAGGCTGTAGAGAGAACCAAAGTTTATCCCAAAAGCCAAAGTTCAGGGTTATAATTTATTATTTTCTTGTTATTTATGTTTACGTTAATATTCACTTATTTAATAATATTCACTTGTTATCTTAATATTATAGAAAATACTCAATTCAATAAATATTGTTTGTTTGAACCTCATTCTGTTCTATATTGTTGTACTTATTCTTTGACTGTTTTGTTTAAAGGAGGGAGGATTGTATTGGGAGCACTGAAGTGTCAGGTGTGACTGTGTGGCAAATGGTTTACATAGCTCACGGCATCACGGGTCAGGTAGAGGGCCCCTTAGCAGGATTTTGCTTAGGGCCCCAGGGAGGTCAGGATCGGCACTGATAACCACTTATATTTCGCCTTTGAATGTTGCTGTGGAAACGAGTGACATTCTTCCTCTGCTTTGCTGACATTCCCTGGACATTCCCCTTTAATTATCCAGGCAGGCTCTCAGGATTATGCAACCCTCCGCTGCAGTACTCATCATGGGCCGGTAGAAGGCGGTGTGGAGCCTGGTAATAAATCACCTCTCTGCTGGGAGCTCCGCTCCTGAGAGCAGGCGGGGTGGGAGAGGAGGCGGGGTGAGGGAGGAGGAAGCCCGACCACAGAAAGCACACGAACGCTGTAGAATTACCTTGCAGACCCTGGCCATGGCTTTGGCAGTCCCTGACAGAGACGGCGCTCCCGTCACCCTACACCTGATAGTGGACTGAAAGCAGGCTAACACCGGTAGAAGCATTAACGCTAGCTAACGTTAACGTTACGCCGTTTGAGACGGGTAAGTTAACTAGCTAGCTAGCTGGACTCGCTTTCTACGTATTTGTTGTGCTTTTCTTTCTGTTCCGTGTTCACTGACTTCATGTTAACGGTGGAGCCGGGTTTCTATCACAAGTCGAGCATTGGCGACTGTGTCAATGTATTAGACTATAGCTAAAAAAAACAGGGACGGCTTCTTTATGGTGCGGCGATGCAACGTGAATGCTGCCCTCATGTCAACCCGGGCGCTACGCTGGCTGCTTCTACAGTACTGTACTTACCTGTAACCAGTGGTGTAGTGGTCCCCGGAGAAGTGGGTATACTCTCAGTATTCACCTTTTTTTTTTTTCTTTTTTTTTTAAGTAGTCCAGAAAAAGCCCTGTTTTAGAAACAGTGACATGTAAGACTATGATTTAGTTTACCCAAAAATATGTCATTTCTACTTGCTCACTATTATAAAATGATCATGACTTGATTAGGAGCAGTTTGTAGTTACTACTGGTCACACAAGCAGCCTGGATGAATGTAAAATGTATTTATCATGAGGCAAACAGGAAATGGTGTTTCGATTATTTTTTGCACATTTATTTAAATAAAATACTTCAAATCTGAAGGTGACAATGCATCCTTGTTCATATTGCTATATGCTTTGTTTTGAACATGTTCATTTACCGGTAAATCATTCAACAAAATATGTTACAACAATATTTAGTTAACAATTAACAAAAATATATGCATTAACAACACATCAACAGTGATATACTCTCTCAACCCAGCACTGGGTTTCTGACCTTTGCTCATACTACAGTATATTCCAGACAAATTTGCTTTCTGCAGGAACTTTCACACTGCACTGTCTAGAACGCACCGAAGAGGCAGCACGATGGCTCTTCAACCAGGTCCTTGTATATTTTCTAGGATCAAACTTGGAAGTTGGTGGGCCGTTGATATTAATCATCATCAAGTTTGATATGTTTGAGATCAGAAGGACAGCCCTCTTGTCTGAGCTTATATTGTTCATAAGGCTAAAATTCCTCTCACACTCTGCTGTACTGACAGGGAATGTTTTCATACAGTTCATAAGTGGTTTTAGGTCCTTGGGCTCACTACTGGGCTCTTCCAGTAGGTCCCGCATCCCATTCAGTGCTTGGTCTGTGCACAAGTTAAATCGCGTGCACAGTCGCTTAACTTGTTCTTCACCATGGCGGATGCTGGGCTTTGATGGCCACTTACTCTGATCAAGGATGCTGAGGTCCATGATGGTCTCATCTTCAAAAGACAAGCGTTTCTCCAGATTGTTCACAAGGCTTTGTAAGAACTGGCCTGGATTGATAGACTTCAGCTTTGCATTTGTTTTCAGGGCTATAGACCGATACTCCCCAGTCTGTTTTGCATCTAAAGCCTCACTATATTTCTCACCTGGACTCTCTTTGAATGACTGGATCACTCTGATTGAGCGTTTCAGCAGATGCTCTGCTCTGAGGAGCGTTATAGAACGAGACTGAAGCTCCTGTGACAGGAGACTTAGTTCATGGAGAGTGTCGTACATGAGGCCAAGGTCACAAATGAATTCTGGACTTTGAACACGGTCTAACAAACCTCTGTACATCTGCCTCTCTTTGGTGGACCTAATCTCATCACTGCAAGCATTTTTAAAGTGCTGCACAAGAGCTCCCAGGGATGTCCAAACAGCACGAACAGTCCGAAAGCTACTGGCCACCCAGCGTACATCCAAGATTCTGCCAATGCGAAGAAGTTGTGAGCCTACTTCAGCTGCTGCATTAACAAGTTCACGTTCATTTTTGTTTGACACACTATACAGAGAGTATAGCTTCTGGATAAAAGTTTTAAAGTGATTGACAGAGTTTACCTCATCAACTGCATCTGACACAGCAAGTTCAAGTCTATGGTTCATGCAGTGCCATACAAAAAGCTTTGGGAATCTCAAAGTCAGTCTGGTTGCTACTCCTGACTTCTTTCCTAGCATGACACTGGCTCCATCAGATACAAATGTTACCCAGTTTTCATGAAGCCACTCTTCTGTAAAGCCAGCATTAGTTAAACAGGTGAGTAACGCCTGTACTATGCCATCTGCTCTCTGATTTTCCAGTTCAACAAGTTCCAGGAATATGAACTCAGGGCTTTCTTCTTGAATTGATGCTTTAATAGAAACTGTCATGACAGCTTTGTGACTTAAAGAAGATGCCTCGTCAATTAGGACAGCTAACTTACTGGATGATGCTATAATGCTACTGATGATTTTGCTCTGCATCTCACTAGCAACATGTTGTATTATTTGTGTTGCACTGTAACGTGAATGAAGTATTGAGCCCATTTTTACACCATTCAGTTCCTGCAGCTCAATGAGGCTCTCATGGTCAGAAAAGGGTCGGTTCTTTTTGGCCAGATGGTAGGCTGTTCGAAACACAGCTTCAGTTTCCTTCATGTAGGACTCAGTCATAGTCTCCACTGCATTCTCAATGGCAGCTTCTTTCTGTTGCTCTGCCACCTTCACAGCCTGAGTGTGGGCCTTGGACAACGCATGTTTCCTCACCTTATTTCTCAAGACTGACAAACTTGTTGTTCTACTTCCCTGGCCAGACACTTGAATTTCAAAGTTCATCCATTCTCTTGAGAGCGATACACCTTGCTCCTTGTCGATCCCAATGGAGTTCACACTGCTACAGACCAGACATCCTGCGAAGCATAAACAAACAATGTAACTACTCCTGTATCCACAGCTGTACGTGTGCATGGTCCTTACACACACACACACACACACACACACACACACACACACACACACACACACACACACACACACACACACACACACACACACACACACACACACACGTTATCTGTGCCCACTGTTTCAGAAGTTACCCAAACTAGCAATCTACCTAAACTTACCCAATTTTTTGTTTTTGGATCCCAACCAGGGGTTCTTGGATTTGAAGTCTTCTGTTTGTTTAGCACTCCACAGGTCTGGCCAGTCATTATTGATGTCTACAGACAACAACAAAACTAATTATGCATCTCCCTGTCTCTCTCTCTCTCTCACACACACACACACACACACACACACACACACACACACACACACACACACACACACACACACACACACACACACACACACACACACACACACACTACATGTAATCATCAGCAAGACATGGGTCCCCCTCTTTACATTAACAATCTGCCTAACCAAGTGGAAATATTTTCAGCAAGTAAAGCTGAAGCATACAGGAGATTAGTGAGTGAAATACTTGGGAGAGTTTATTTAACGAAAAAACAACAAATTTAACACAAAATGTACAAAATGTTATATAACAGTAGCATTGTAAAAAACAAACATGGATACAGACAAAATAAATAGAAGGGCAATAAAATAAATAACATCACACAGAAATTCATCTATTGTTACAAGCTAAATCAACATTCAAAATGAGGCTTAATCTGTCAAAATCACCTTTTGTTACAGTGTGAGGCTTCACTTTTCAATAAACTGGAGATGCAATTTACTGCCTGTGTGTTCTGACCTGGTGGTGGTAGACTGGGTCCTTGTCTATGCTCACACTGACTTGCCTGGCTAGCTCCCAGTTGAGAGCTGCCAGGGCTGCTGGTTTTAGGGGTGGGGTCTGCCTAGGGCTGGGCGATAAAACGATAACGATATATATCGCGATAGACATGTAATCAATATCAATAAAAAATGCGCTCGATAAAAGTTCGATAATTTTTTTTTTTTTTTTTTTTTTTCTTCGTCTGAAGAAACCAGAGGTTTCAAAGCAAGTTTGGTTGCATGAACAAAGGCACTCACTCTCTGGTAGCCTAGCAACGTAGGGAGTGACACGCTAACAGCCAATCATGTAACAGTATTGTGTTTGGTTGCGCCATATCGTTGTCTCGTGTTGGATTCTTCAATAACAGAAGCGGCGTGGAGTGATAAGTGGAAAATGCGTGCTACAGCGAGCGCGGAAGTTCTTGATGAAACGGGAAACGTCAGCTCGCCAATATGGCAGTTTTTTGGATTTTATAAGTCTTACCGTAGTCAGACCAATGTCGTCTGCAAATTATGCAAGTCCACTGTCCCCACCGCAAACCTGTTTTACCTTTGGAGCACAGCCGTATTCGCCAGCAACGTCCAACAACATCTGCAGCTGGAACCCCGCACAAGCAGCAGAGCACCACGGAGAGGTACTCTCAGTGCCTTATGACTGTAAAAGCTAAACGGTACAAATAAATAACGGAGGCAGTGGCATATCATATAGGCAAAGACATGCTTCCGCTGAGCACTGTTGAGAAGCCAGGTTACCACCCCCCCCCCCACCATGTACGGTTTAGGCTGTACCGTGACTGTTAGATGGAGAAAAATAATAACTGTTACTGTACTGTACCAGGTTTGTTTTTTATATTACAGATGTAAAGTCTACCTCAGTTTTATTTCAATATTCACAATATTCACATATTTTCAAACACTTCATTCACCAGAAGTGTTCATTGTGATTTTAGACTTATGTTTCCATTTGAATTATTTGAGTGTTTTCCATGGTTGTGTTGACAGTTTCTGCTTTTATAACTGAGAGGATTATAATCGGAGGAAGGTTAAGCTTAAAATTGTTACGACTGGACAGAACGGACCCAAATGCAGGCTTGGAGAAACAAAATAAAGGATTTATTAGAAGGCAAAATAACAAGGGAGAAGGTTGGGACAGGAGAGGGTAGTGGTGAGGCGGACGTCAGGAAGGAGACGGGGCCGAGGGTGAAGCAGGGGACGAGGGAAGGCCGAGAGGAAGCACGGGAGTGGAGGCACCAGGGAGAGCGGAGGAGATGAATGGAGCGATCTGGGAAGATGAACCGAGAGGAGGGGACTTGATGGCTGAGCCAGCTGACTGGAGGCAGGAGGGAAGGAGTGACGGGAAATAACTGCAGGGAAAAACACAGACAGGTTAAAACGGGAAAACAGGCAAAGACAGGTTAGAATTCAAAGAGGGCTTGTAGAGCTTGTCACCAGGAGACTGAAGCAACGATCAAGCGAAGATGGAATGAAGGTCCGGGGTTTTTGAGCAGGGCTTGATTGGTGCAGATGAGTGGCAGGTGTGTACGGCGGGAGAGTGGATCTGGATGAAGGGCAGGTGTGCGCAATCAGCTGACGGGAGAGAGCAGGAGAGGGAGGGGGGAAAACACAAGAGACACAGAGAGGCAGAGCCAACAGAAAAAACTAACAAAGTAAACACAACAGGTAAGAAAGAAAACAAAAACTCACAGCCAGCTGGACACAACCATCACAGTACCCCCCCTTCAACGGACGCCACCGGGCGGACCGCCAGGCCTGTCAGGATGAGCCTTATAGAAATCAGTCAGTAGGGTTTTGTCCAAGATCTGGCTGGCAGGTATCCACGACCGCTCCTCGGGACCATAACCGGCCCAGTCCACTAGGTACCGATAGCCCCGACCTCTACGTCGCACGTCCAGAAGGCGGCGTACCGTATAGGCCGGATGGCCGTCGATGATCCGGGGAGGAGGCGGCGCTGCCACTGGGGCGGAGAGAGGACTGGTGGAGACCGGTTTGATCTGGGAGACATGGAATACCGGGTGGATCTTTAGATGAGGCGGTAGTGTGAGCCTGACGGCGGTGGGGTTGATGACGGTTTCAATGGGGTAGGGACCCACAAACCGGGGGGAGAGTTTCTTGGAAGTAGCCTGGAGGGGAAGATCCCGGGAGGAGAGCCACACCTGTTGACCGGGTTGGTAGTCGGGAGCAGGAGTCCGATGACGATCGGCCAGGCGTTTATTGCGAGCGGCGGTGCGCTGCAGGGACGCCCTGGCCTCCCGCCACACTCGCCGACAACGTAGAAGATGGGCTCGGACCGAAGGAACTGCCACCTCCTCCTCCAGAGCCGGAAAGAGCGGAGGCTGGAACCCCATGGCCGTCATGAAAGGAGACATCCCAGTGGCAGCGCTGACGAGGGAATTGTGTGCGTATTCGATCCATGGCAGATGAGAACTCCAGGAGGCGGGGGTACGGTACGCCACACATCTAAGCGCCGCCCCCAGGTCTTGGTTAGCCCGCTCGGTCTGTCCGTTGGTCTGGGGATGGTAGCCGGAGGACAAGCTGGCTGTGGCACCGAGTGCTCGACAGAATGACTTCCACACCTGGGAGGAGAACTGTGGGCCCCGGTCTGAGACGATGTCCAGTGGGATGCCATGGAGACGGAAAACGTGGAGGATGAGCAGGCGGGCTGTCTCCAACGAAGTAGGCATCTTGGGCAGAGGAATGAAGTGGGCAGACTTGGAGAAGCGGTCCACAACCGTGAGGATGACCGTGTTGCCGCCTGAGTTGGGCAGGCCAGTAACGAAGTCCAGGGCTATGTGAGACCAAGGTCGGCCGGGAACCGGGAGGGGGCGGAGCAGACCGGCGGGCGGTCGGTGGGAAGTCTTGGCACGGGCGCACACCTCACAGGCTGCCACGAACTCCCGGCAGTCCTTCTCCATAGGAGACCACCAGAATCTCTGTCGTAGCAGGAATAGGGTTCTGGCCACCCCAGGATGGCAGCTGAATTTAGAGGCGTGCGCCCATTGAAGGACCTGGGAGCGGACACTGGGAGGGACGTAGAGGCGATTGGGGGGTCCGGTACCAGGGTCGGGGTCAGTGGACTGGGCACGGCGAACGGCTGATTCTACCTCCCAGACTAGGGAGGCAATCAGGCAGGAGCGAGGAAGGATGGTGCAGGGCTGGTCAACCGGGTCGTCTGGAGAGTGAAGGCGGGAAAGGGCGTCTGGTTTGGTGTTGCGGGATCCGGGGCGATAGGACAGGGTGAAGTTGAAGCGATTGAAAAATAAGGCCCACCTGGCCTGGCGGGAATTGAGTCTTTGGGCAGATTGCAGGTAAGATAGGTTTTTGTGATCAGTCCATACCAGAAAAGGTTGTTCAGAACCTTCCAGAAGGTGCCTCCACTCCTCCAAAGCCAGTTTAATGGCTAGTAGCTCTCGGTCCCCCACGCTGTAATTGCGCTCGGTAGGGGTTAAGCGGCGGGAAAAGAAAGCGCAGGGATGGAGCTTATGGTCGGTGGGGGAGCGCTGGGAAAGGGTAGCACCGACGCCCACGTCTGAGGCGTCCACCTCCACCACGAACTGGAGGGAGGGGTCAGGGTTGGTGAGGATGGGGGCGGAGGTGAACTGGGTCTTGAGGTGAGTGAAGGCTGCAGCGGCCTCTGGAGACCAGACGAAGGGTACCGAGGCAGAAGTAAGACGGGTGAGAGGAGCGGCTAAGGAACTGTAGTTGCGGATGAACCGACGGTAGAAATTGGCGAAACCCAGGAAACGCTGAAGCTGCTTTACGGACGTGGGAGCGGGCCAGTTAGTTACGGCCTCTATCTTGGCTGGGTCAGCACGGACCCGCCCACTCTCGATGATAAAACCGAGAAACTGAACTGATTGGACATTAAACTCACATTTCTCCGCTTTGACAAAAAGTCTGTTCTCCAGAAGCCGCTGCAGCACTAAACGGACGTGTTCGGTGTGTTGGACTGGGTCACGGGAGAAGATCAGGATATCGTCTAAATAGACGAACACAAACCGATGGAGAAAATCGCGGAGAACGTCGTTGATGAGAGCTTGGAACACGGCGGGAGCGTTAGTGAGACCGAAGGGCATTACCAGATATTCATAATGACCCAACGGGGTGTTGAAAGCGGTTTTCCACTCGTCCCCCTCCCGGATGCGCACGAGATGGTAAGCGTTGCGGAGATCCAGTTTTGTAAAAACGGCAGACCGGGAGAGGGACTCAAAAACGGAATCCATGAGGGGTAGCGGATACTTATTCTTAATGGTGATGGCATTGAGCCCCCGGTAATCTATACAGGGACGGAGGGATTTGTCCTTCTTAGCTACAAAGAAAAAACCAGCACCGAGGGGGGACGAGGAGGGACGAATGATGCCTGCGGCTAAGGAATCTTTGATGTACTGCTCCATAGCCTCCCTCTCCGGACGCGACAGATTGAATAAATGGCTGGAAGGGAGAGGAGCGTCCGGGAGGAGGGCTATGGAGCAGTCGTAGGGACGGTGGGGGGGTAAGGACATGGCCAAGTCCTTGCTGAAGACAGGGGCGAGATCATGATACTCAGAGGCAACGCGGGTGAGGTCAGGAGTGGGAAGGGAAACCGGTTGAATGGGCTTACCGGGGGCTAGGGCGGACAACAGACAGGTCGCGTGACACGTGGTGCTCCAATTCCTGATCTTCCCCCGCGCCCAGTCCACGTTGGGGTTGTGAGAGGCGAGCCAGGGGAGACCCAGGACTATGGGCGTGGCAGGGGAGGAAATTAAATGAAAAGACAGGGACTCATGATGATTGCCGGAGGTGAGTAGACGCAGCGGGGGGGTGCAGTGGGTGACGGTCGTGAGAGGCAGGCCGTTAAGGCTGGTGGCGTGTAGAGGGGTGTCAAGGGGAATCTGAGGGATGGAAAGCTGTTGGGCAATTTTACTGTCCAGAAAATTTTCGTCGGCTCCTGAATCCACGAGCGCCCCTAGGGGGAGCGTCACCCCCTGCCAGGTTAAAGCTACGTCAAGCAGGAGGCGCGGTTGGGGAGAGACTCGGCTCGCCAGAGTCCCCAGTACTACTGGCGAGCCGGGTCTTTTGGCCGCACGGGGCAGGAGGTAATGAAATGGCCGGGCTGGTTACAGTAAATACATACTCCGGCAAGGCGACGGCGTTCCCGCTCCTCGGGGGTTAGGCGAGCGCGGCCGAGTTGCATGGGCTCGGGAGGAGAAGGAGCGGGGGGTACCGGAGGTGTAGCCGGACGTGAAAGGGAAGGAGGAGAAGCAGAGGCCCGAGGAGGCGGAGGGCAGGACCGAGAGGAGGAGGAGCCGCGTAACCCGCGCTCCCTCTCTCTCTCTCGGAGACGATTATCCAGGTCAATGGCGGATTCAATGAGCCCATCAAGGCTCTCCGGCTCGTCCCTGGCGGCCAACATGTCCTTCATCCGTTCACTAAGGCCCACCAGGAACGAGCTGCGGAGAGCTGGGCTGTTCCAGCCCGAACGAGCCGCCAGAATGCGGAAGTCCACCGAATACTCCGCGACGCTGCGCTCTCCCTGCCTCAGAGCTCTGAGCCGAGCGGCGGTCTCTGAACCCCGAACAGGCCGGTCAAAAACTCTCCTCATCTCCTCCACGAAGGAGGAGTATGAGGAGAGAAGACGCGGCTGACCTTCGCTCACAGAGGTGAACCAGGAGAGAGCGCGATCGCGGAGCAAACCGGCGACAAAGCACACCCTGGCGTCATCAGAGCGGAAGTTTGCTGGCTGCCTTCTAAACACCAGGGCACACTGCACTAGGAACCCCTCACAGGTCCCTAACACGCC
The DNA here is from genome assembly GCA_023631565.1 of Gymnocephalus cernua. NCBI lineage: Eukaryota > Metazoa > Chordata > Actinopteri > Perciformes > Percidae > Gymnocephalus > Gymnocephalus cernua. The sequence continues at coordinate 26,491,902 of CM042441.1, read as the reverse complement.
GGAAAATTTCTCGGGGAGCGCAACAGGGGTTCCGAGGGACGGAGAGGCAGCAACAGACGGGGCCGAACTGGGGGCAGAATCGGGGGAAGGAGAAAACAACGGGGAATGAGCAGTGGACGGGTTGGGTGTTATGCTACGTGACGCTTGGGTGCCCAGACTACGCACCTCCTCGCCCAGGGAGTGCAGCGCCCCGGCCATGGACTGAAGGGCCGCCGAGTGTTGTCCGAGGAGCGCTCCCTGGGAGGAGACGGCGAGGAACAGGTCAGTGGGAGAGGGATTGGCAGGGTTGGAAGGGTTAGCAGAGTCAGGGGGAGGGGGCAAGCCTGCTGGGTCCATGTTGGCTTGATCGTTCTGTTACGACTGGACAGAACGGACCCAAATGCAGGCTTGGAGAAACAAAATAAAGGATTTATTAGAAGGCAAAATAACAAGGGAGAAGGTTGGGACAGGAGAGGGTAGTGGTGAGGCGGACGTCAGGAAGGAGACGGGGCCGAGGGTGAAGCAGGGGACGAGGGAAGGCCGAGAGGAAGCACGGGAGTGGAGGCACCAGGGAGAGCGGAGGAGATGAATGGAGCGATCTGGGAAGATGAACCGAGAGGAGGGGACTTGATGGCTGAGCCAGCTGACTGGAGGCAGGAGGGAAGGAGTGACGGGAAATAACTGCAGGGAAAAACACAGACAGGTTAAAACGGGAAAACAGGCAAAGACAGGTTAGAATTCAAAGAGGGCTTGTAGAGCTTGTCACCAGGAGACTGAAGCAACGATCAAGCGAAGATGGAATGAAGGTCCGGGGTTTTTGAGCAGGGCTTGATTGGTGCAGATGAGTGGCAGGTGTGTACGGCGGGAGAGTGGATCTGGATGAAGGGCAGGTGTGCGCAATCAGCTGACGGGAGAGAGCAGGAGAGGGAGGGGGGAAAACACAAGAGACACAGAGAGGCAGAGCCAACAGAAAAAACTAACAAAGTAAACACAACAGGTAAGAAAGAAAACAAAAACTCACAGCCAGCTGGACACAACCATCACAAAAATAAAAACGTTTAAATTGAATACATTTTTTTCTCCTGGTCCTTATTTTAAATAGGTCATAAAAAATATCAATAATTATCGATATCGACTGATATGAAACACTTATATCGTGATACAGTTTTCAGCCCTAGGTCTGCCTGGGCCTGATTTGTGCCTCTTTACAAAAAAGTCAGCAATATCTCCCTTCCTTTTCATTGTTATCTGTCCCTATACAAAATAAGACTGATTAGACCTCAATATTGTTTTAGGCTGAATCTTAAACTATTTGTCCCCATTCTTGTGTTTTAACTTACTTAAAAATCAACTACCAGCTTAGCTACTATACAATTAAACTAGATCATATAGGTTAGTTAGGGCTAAGTAACTTGGCTAACGTTATAATTTAGACCTTTACACTAATAAACAAGCTTCATAGACATTGAGATAATCAGTTTCATCAGTCTGGTATGAAATTCTTATGAACTGGGTTGATTAAACACTTACTGAAAACCAACAATGCCCCGGTTTCCCCACATTATCCCAATCTACGTAGCTAGCTTCATAACGTTAGCCGACTCGCACTAACTATTGGCGGCAACATCTCTTCTCCTCTAAATGTGCAGTCACTGGCAATTTGCCAGTAGTTTAAAATAATGATTAATTTGGAAACCACCTTAAAACTTACCTCAGAATGATGTCTTCCATCAACTGGGGTGGCCCACTTCTAAATCCCCCCTGATGCGCACCATTCAGTAATATCTGTGAGCCAGATTGCCTATTTTCTTCCTCAGGGATAGTGAAGCCATGACCCACCCTCCTCTGCCTCTAATTGGCTGGTACTCGCTGCTTTCACTGATTAGATTGGTTAACTTTAGGCATGAGGACTGATGAGCCAATCAGAGGCAGAGTAGGGCGGGTCATGCCGAGGAAAATATCGCTAATACCTCAGGTGCCAGTGAAAAAAAAACAAAAAAACCCTCAGGTGCCGGTGCCACTTGACTACGATATCGGCAGCAGACCAAACAACAGATGAAGAAATAACACAAGCGGCGGTATACGCAATGCTGACTGAAAAATAAGTAGGTATACGCCGTATACCAGCGTATACCCTGGACTACACCTCTGCCTGTAACGGTACTGCTTTAGCTACATATAGGCAGGGCTCTCAAGTTTTGAAGACAGGCAAGAGTGACATTTTGTGAAAAATAAAGTGATAATAGGCTATTACAAGAATAAAGTCACAATATTTCAGAAAATAATCCACCTGCACAATAGTCTGCTGTGCATTATGTGATATCTCTGCTGATACGGTAGACCTCAGACCTTCTGACTGACCATAGATCCCCGTCTGGGTCTCTGAATGAGACAAAGTTTAGTGAAGTGGCTGAACGCTGCTCTACGTCGGAGGTGGAAAACAGAATTAACGGAGCTCAAACGCGTCACATCTGCCGCAGCATGTCGACAGCAGAGCGCGTCCGTAAACCTGAAGCTGCAGCTTTTTACAGCGAGAGTGGACACTAAGCCACGTTCATATTTGTCAGTCAACTTTTCTAAATACATTCAGGGCTACACTCAAAAGATTCGAGCCGAAGCCTCGGCAAAATCAGCTGACGCCGCGTCTGGTGTAGCCCCTTTCTTTTTTTTTTTTGATTGGCTGATAAGACTACTGACTGACCAAGATCTCCAGGGGAGCCTCTTGGTTTCTGCCGGTTCCATAGTGAGAGCGGCGCGGCCAGAGACATTTTGGGCGCTGCGGTATATTAAATATATTATAAATTGTTTTTCTGCGTGAGAAATACAATGTGTGGCGGGAGTGCGTGACAACAGACCGAAATGAGTGACTGTCACGCTCAATGCGTGACACTTGAGAGCCCTGTATAGGTTAATGCAAAGAAGCCTGGTCACTGTCCTGTAACGTTAGCTCTCTGTGTACCGTTTGAGAAAGTATCACTGCACTTGGACCTGCATTTAAGTGCAATGGCATGTGCTCCTTTTTCCATATTTATATTGATGTACCTGGGTCAGGTAACGTCAGGACTCCAAAGTGCACGCTTGAGGTTGGGACTACGTGATCACTGCAACAAGAAACCTGTTAACCCTCACTCTGCCCTATGTGGCGGTGCAGTCTGCTCGCGCGATCTATGTTTTTCAAGAGGAATCGTGAAGGAACAGAGAAAGGGCTTTGTGCCAAGATACAGGCACAGGCTATGTATGCAACTTAATGTGTATTTACAGATGTGGCTACTGTTCACATTCCTTTGCTGTGACATATCCACAGTAACGTTAGGTCTGTCATTGCAAAAGTGTGCCAAAGTATGCTTGAAATGCTCCTGGACACTTGATATGAATCATGCATGCGTGCTAGGACAGCATGAAATATGAAATGTGGTTCACACAGTCTATTGCTGCTCCTACATAATGAGGTGTGGTATGTGTAATCTGTGATGTATTGAGTTACACGTAATACCAGGAGGCCTTGCATTGTGAGTGTGTGGCTAGATTAAAGTTATGGTTAGGAGAAGAAGTGTGTTAATGTTTTACATTTTTATTCCAGGATGAGGACAACATCTTCTGTTTCATATGTGGACCATCACACGTGATTCTATGACTCACCCTGGGCACAGACACCCTGGGCTAAGGTTGGTGACCAGTACAAACATCAGAGCAGTGTGCAGGGCTCAGGGTAGAGTGAGTAATTTCCCTCCACGTGGTATGTTTTCAGTGTTTGCCTAAAATGTCTACACAACATGCTAACAGTATAGGTGCTTCTGCCTTGCAGTATGCATCACGCACAATTTCACTTTTCACTCCACGTTTTATTTGTGAGCGGATAATATTTCTCAACTGGACGAGACGTGACATTTTTAACACGGCATGGCTCATTTGTCTTTTTGTCTAAAATCTTACAATCCGGTCAATAATTCATTCAATATACATGTGATGTTTTCATATAGAACATTTGCAGAGACAAGAAGGAGAACTCTCTTATTAACACAACTGGGTGTAAAACAGGAATGACTATGTAACCAACAATAATATTTCCCTGGAGCGCAGAGGCCAGGCCTTCTGTACATAAAATTACCCACAAAGCAACACCTTGTTTACAAGAGTTTCCTGCCAGTAACCCATTTATAATTTTGGTAGCTAGTGGTTTTTATTGGTTTCAAAGGTCCAATATGTAATACTGACAGCTAGTGTTTAAAATAGTTACTGCAGTTCAAATTCAAAATATTGGAGAGAGACGTCTCCCCCACCCCTCCTCCTCAGACTCGAACTTCACGGAGGTTGCCATGCTGAGTCCGCGCAGCATCCACAACAATGCTTGTCTCACATAGCCAGACATACTTCACAGCACAGCGGAGTAGCTAACGTTAGATACTCGCTCTATTGACAGTCATAGAAGCCTGTGCTCATGCGGAGCTCTGTACCCAACTGACAGACACACTTTTTCAGTTTAGAATTACAGTAGGAACCGCCAAAAAACCCACAACCTTGCCTTTCTCTCCACACGCCAGACAGACACACTTCCTCGGCTTAACATTACGATAGGAACCGCTAAAAATCACACTACCTTGTCGTTCTTTTCCACCCGACTGAAATACAAACTTTATCGTCTTAGAAGTACGGCAACAATCGCTAAACACACTGCTAACTCACGGTCTTCTCTTCTGGATTTACAACCCCCCTCTTGGCTTAAAATGACTCACCTACGGCGGGCTACGGCGTTGTAAACAGCCGTGGCCAGCAATGGTCGTCCAGTAACGTTAGCTAGATAGCAGGGTTAGCATGGTGGCGTTAGCCAGGACCAGTTTATGGCTGAGTCTCAATTGTTTGAGTAGTAGAAGTAACCAACTCGTGTTTCTAGATATGTAATTCAAAGTGACTACACAAATGTTGAAATGACATGAAATGCTCGTCCCTAGTAGCTGTGATAAATTAGCCTGAAGCTAATGCTTACCCGTTCAGGAGGAAATTGGCCAACTCTGCGTCCTTTTGGGCTGTAAGCTGTCTCCATCTTTCAAATACATCTCCAATATTAACCCGGGGTTTGTTACGTGGTCAAGCAACTGTTAATTGACGTTTTTTTAGGTAGAGTAGAATCCATCTCCATTGATCCCGTTCGTTCGTTTGCTGCAGTCATGGCTGTACTAACGTTACAGATGTAGCGCGCTGGTTTACGTGTTTACAGGTATATCTGGCAACCTGGCCTGGCTGTTAAACTGGGCAGTTGATAACAACACACAGACCAAAACATAAACATAAATTCCGTCACGGATCGTACATTTCCAAAAAAAAAAATTCTGACTTTAGCATTGTTGTCAGAAAAGATAGTATTTCAGCCTAACATGTTTCCTTAATATCTGATGAGGCATTGGTGTCATTTTTGGATTTATTACAGTACATATATTACACATTGGACCTTTAAGCCCTTCCAAAGATTCATTAACTTTGAGTCCTTTCCTCAGACTTGTTTTCTTGGAAGAAAGGCAATTTCTCTGAGTGGACATTATTTAAATTTTTTTTTAGATTTAATTAACAACTTAATTAATCCTAAGAAGCGAAATAATGATTAAGAAATGCAATTAATATCAGTTTAGCATTTGCCAACTGTCAGGATTTCATTAACATCATAGAAAACTCAATAAAAGTATTACTATGCTGAATTGAATGACAAACCAAAGAAAGTTGATGTAAAAATTCTGTGTACATATGTTTATACATACAAAGCCATAATCTCTGCCCGCAGCCAGACGTGACCTCTTTTGACGTCCGTCCCTAACACCCCCCTCCCTTTTCCCATTGCCTGTTGCTGCAAGGCAGCATACTGGCTTTCCAAGGTTGAGGCTTAATGTATAGCTAGCGGGGGGGGGGCAGGAAGAAAACTAGTCTCTCGCCCCCTGCCTGCCTTTCCGTCTGAGAGAAATCAGTTACATAACAGGGGCTGTGGAGGCAGCAGCTGCTGTCCCAGTCCCTGAGGTCCCACGGCCAGCTTACATCACAGACATGTCGGAGGAGGGGCTGTTTTTGGAAAACACTGAGTTTGGACACTTAATTGGATTTTATGCAAGTGTCTACATGTAACCCACATACTCTGGCTTCAGCTGTTTACTTGAAGTCTTTGTACCGTGTACGTGAAGGATTGATTCACTAAAGATTGATGCACTTTTCCAGATGCTGAGAAAATTCAGATCAGGATTCATCCATATGTAGTATTTGGCCCCACCAACTAATAATTATACAACTAATTGTTTTCATTACACAGTATTTCATTGATTGTTTTCTATTAGCGCAAGTGATCATCACAAGTTACCAAATCTGAAAGTGACATGTTCCTCACAAAAGTGCTAAAAGTACCAGATACTATTTTTTGTTGTTGTTGTTGGTTTCTTCAGGTTATGAATTGCTTATTGTTTTAGCATCTCATGCGTTGTGTACTGTATTGTGTATACTGACCATATTTTAAAGTGTTGTGTTTCTTTTAAGGAGATATGTAATACCACATGAGTTTTCCCCTGCGCATAATAAAGTTTACTTTGACTTTTAGAAATTATTTATTAAATATATATAAATATAACATAAATATTATATATTAAAATTATTTCATTTACAGTGAAACAGCAAATTATCCTATTTTAAAAGCTGCAAACAGTAAGACATTTTTGCTTGATAAATGACTTAAACAATCAATTCATTTTGTGTTAATTAACTAGTTTAATAGACTCTACACATAGGCCAGACCATCGGCAGAAAAGGCATTTGGACTGATCAGTCTCCCAGAATTGTTCAAAACATGCCAGAGAACACACTGAGGAGACGAGACGTAATGCGTCTCCATAACAGCAGGCAGCGCTAATCTGTATTGTAGCCCAAAAATGAAAACCGGCAGCTGATTGGACGAACGCGTCATATGGGTCGGTCTTCTTCCGGATTTTGGATTTTTCAAACGACCATTAATGGCGACTCGTTCAGAATACGATCTCAAATTGTACTAAAATAGTTCACCGAAACGTGTTTCTGAAAACATTTTAAGCGAGAAATAGGCCATGCAGTTGCTGAATCTATCTTCATTTCAGATCGACAAAGGTCAGTTTAAAAGATTTTCGTCAGACTTTTGAGAGACTCTAGTCACGCTCATTTCGGCTCCCTGTTTCCGGGTTAGCACTCC
>CM042441.1:26444731-26479731 GCA_023631565.1 Gymnocephalus cernua | reverse complement strand
CCCCAAGAGCAAGCATCAATGCAACAGTGGCAAGGAAAAACTTCCTTTTTAGGAAGAAACCTCGGACAGACCCAGGCTCTTGGTAGGCGGTGGCTGACGCAGCCGGATGGGGGCAATAACAGTCACAGAACAGATAATGAAACAGAATTGTGAAATTGTGGTTGTAGGAGCGTAGTAGGGGACAGCATGGCATAGCAGGGAATTGCGGCAGAATCCCAGCCACAGCTGGAACCAGGATTGTGGTGCCATCCTAATCCCGGGAAAAGAAACAAAGACTCTGGGGAGCAAGCTCCCAGGGCTAGGTTAGTAACACGTATTTCTTGGACATGTAATGTAATGGCAAAAATACTTCTAAAGCACATTCTTTTATTAGGATTTATCTGATTACTGTATGTGTTAACTTAAGAAAAAGGTTTCTAACAGATGAACAGCTAAAACTATAAACTTTGATTAACTGAAGACTGAAGTGTCTTTTTCGCAAGGTCTTTACTGACGTGTGTTTAGAACAAGTTTAGATTAGACACCGTAAACAATATCCTACAGTGTCTCTAAAACAGTTTTCTATTCCCCGGCAGCTGATACAAGGAAAGGTGTTATGACTTGGGTTTGACTGGGCCAAAAGGCATGACATGACTCTTTGCTTTTTGTTTGTGTAACTGGGTCTTTGTAAGATCCATGAGGGGGGGGGGGGAAGGAAAGCTGTCACCATTTGTTTTAATTCTCTATATGTTGGTTTTCTGTGAGTTAAAGACTGAGAGCGCTCTTGCATAGCCACCGAGGTGGATGTGTTACAGCGTTTCTCCATTGATCAATGAGAATAAACACTCAATAACCAGACTTTGATTTCTGCTCAATGGTCTTCATTTGTTTCACTACAAGCTTTAAACCTTTTATTTACTTACACCGTGTTGAACCGAGATAACTTCCACAACAATTTGGTGCCGAAACCCGGGATGGATGGACACAAGAAGAGATCTCTCCGGGCCCTGAAGTCTCGCGAACCAGGAGATTAATCTCCTGCCTCTAACCTCGACCATGAAAAGGGTTTTCTTGAGAGAAAGAGGTCAGGGAAGGGAGAGACTCTCGACTGTTCCACTCCATTCCAAACGAACGGAAAACAATTTCAACCAACACGGGTAAGATCAAATTTTAACGGATTTAATTGGAAATTCAATATCTTTGAAACGAACCCTAAAAACAAATTGAGAAGAATCATAATTGTAAAGAAACATAATTATTGATTGAGGACCAGGGAAAACAAAGACTGGGTTGGATTTGAGTAATTGAAACTGGGTTTTTTATGTTTTATTTTGTTTATTAAAGGGGTGAATTTAACCATTTAATAATCAAAAGTAAGGACTATTTCAGGAGGCATTTCAGGCAAAAGACGGACATATTTTCCAAGTTTTCCCACGAACGGAGTGACTAGATTAAGCAGCCCTGGTTCTAAGTAATAGTGGGACCAGGGACCGTCCCTGTTAATCAAAACTAAGCAGCTCTAGTTCTAAGTAACAACCAAGTTTCTTGGGACTATTGCGATACTGCTCTTAGCAGCTCTAGTTCTAAGTAACAACCAAAGGAACAACCAAGTTTCTTGGGACTATTGCGATACTGCTAAACACGTTTAATCAGCCCTGATCCTAAGTGTTCTTGGGAGTAAGGGACCGTCCCTGTTAAACGAAAGAGAACAGCCCTAGTCCTGAATATTTATATTTAGATATATATTTGGGATTGGGGACCGACCCTGTTCAGGACATTTCTTTTTTCTCCTAATAGTTTTAGGGAGAGGGAAGATACTGTCCAGGATTTTACTCAGTTTGTCGACTTAAAACGAGAAGACGCGTTGCCTCTTGGCACAGGGACGCACAGGTCTAGGTTTTTTCCCTCTGTTTTACTAATAAAACGGAGCTTTTGGGACGACGGTTCCAATCGTACGTAAGTAGCTACTTCAATTTTTGTTTCTCTCAAAATGGGGAACAAAGGTTCAAAGTCACTAGAGCCTTCAGGCCCGATAGTGGGGGGAATGGAACAGAAAATGTGGACGAGTTTGTTTTGAAATGTCTGCCTGATTGGTAAAAGGTTTATGGTTCCCCAGAAAATGGTTCATTTAGTGTTGTAAAATTAAGAATGCTGAAACAGGATATGGAAGGTGCAGAGAGAAAGCTGAAAGAAAGAAAAACGATTGAAACAATAGGTTTTAAACCAAATTAAGAAGGATTGTGAATGTTTCAATGTATGGATGAAAGAAACAGGAAGTAGATACAGGGAAAGAATGCTATAACACACATACACCTATAACCTCCTCATCAGCTCCACAACCTAACCCAAGTCCATATTCTGAGTTTTCCAGTCCTATACAACCAGGAAGGACGAGCTGGGAAAGAGAGAGGACTAAGAGGACACATATTTCTGTGCACCGCCGTCCAAAACCTCAGACCCGACTACCGGACAGAACCGCCACAGCAGTCCACACTACATCAGGTGGAAAGGAACAACAGGACCAAAGAAAGAGCAAAAAAAAAATGACGAAACCATGTTTGAAGCGTGTGTCTGCATGTTAACAACAGGCTGATGGGCAACATATGGAGCGCGGACCCGAAAGAGGCCGCGGCCACAAAGAGCGTGGTCGCGCCAGGCCAGGAGGCCGAGGAGGGTACCGTGGACGAAATAATGAGCCCTACAACCCAGACCACTGTTGGTACTGCAAGGACTTTGGACATTGGGTATGTAACTGCCCGAAGAAGAAAGCACAAACATCTCAGAGGGAGAAAAACATGCTGACTGACTGAGTCTCACAGCTGATTGAGGACGGTAACACAGACACACTCAAAGACACACACACAGCTCAATGCAATGAAGAAATGCTTCTGCACTGATACACAGTTTTTTTGTTTGCTACTAGGGACAAATTGAAAGGGTAAAAAGATTGTTATAGACAGGTTTAACCAACATACTGATCTTTTTAGATCCTATAAGAAATGCCTAATTGTGTATAATTATAGTAGGCCCACTTCATTCTTGGTATTTGACACCATGGGGTTATAAAGTTAATTATTAGAGTTTTAAAAGGATTGACATACAACAGCTCACTGTTCATTTCCTTATTGGGTAAATTGAGTTTACTAATTCTATTTTTAGGTAAAACTGAACGACAAATCAGAAAGTTTTCTGACAGACTAGTGGTTGTTTTTCTTTCCTCTCTGGAAATGCTAGAAAAAGGGAATGAACCACTCTTATGCTTTTTATGTGTATTACTGATCTTTAGGATCCATAAAACAAATAGAAAAAGGCTCAGTTTTGTTTCCTACAAAGTATGAGTTGTAAACGTATAGGCAGACACTTAAGGTGTCTATTTTGGTATTAGGGTTGTTTCCATGTTTCCAGTTGTGCGTCTTGATAAAAATCATTCTTTGACTGATTATTCTTGACACATTGGAAAATGCACACTTTTGTTTAAATTTCAAGTGTTTCTCTTTGCCAGCCTGTTAACCTCCTGGCTGAGAGAAAGTACGTTGTTGCCTACAGAGGTACACATGAAGCCATAACAATCACACTGTGCTTCTTTTGTTTTCATTTTTGTCACAGCTGAAGCAGAAGAGTTTTTTTGGGGGGTAAAAATCAAGACATTTTTAATGAATGAGCGTGAGTGGTCTTGTCTACTGGAAGAATAAATGTGCAGTAAGACTAAAACCTTGACTGATAAACAACGTATGTTTTTTCAGACTATCTCTCACTCAACTGTCTCATATTTTTTTTTCATCTTTGTCTCTTACAGATCAGGAGACTAAATCAGGACGTTTTTATGACTGACTGACTGACTGACTGGACCGATTGTTATGAAGAAAACTTTGGCCACAGCGCGTGTTTGGGCCTGCAGTGTTCACCGTTTGGGTGAAGTCTGTGCCTAACACACACTTTTCCACGGTAAAAATAACGCTTTTTCCAATTGATGTTTCACCAATTTTTTGCCTCAGGGTACCGCGTTGCTTCTGAGGGAAAATTGTGGTCATCAAAAACGGCGCTCCGACTACCGGCCTCAAAAACATCAGTATCCGATAAAACAGGAAGCGATCGATGTAACCGTACGGGTTCTCGTTCTTAACTCCTTATTGGCTGTGGGAGTCATTTTTAACCATATTTTGATAAACGGTGTGCACACAAAGATTTTTTTAGATAGAGAGAACCTTGGAGTTTTTGCTAAAAACAGTTAGATATCACTGTGATCTGACATATAGTTTGGGGTAAGACTAAATTGGGACTTTTTGGTACATGAAACATGTTTATTACTGTATTATCATTGTTGAACTGTCTTTCCAATATACCTACAAGTCAATTAGCTGCTAAAACCATTTATTTGGCTGACAGGATTGCTCGGAACAACATTTTCTTACAGGCATTGAATACATGTGTGTTACAATGCAACAGGAGGAGTGTTGTTTTCTTTTCCTTACAGGGAGCAGCTAAGGTGGGGGCTTTCACACACGCACACACATACCCAAAGATAAGATGAGGGAGGAGTTGTGCATGTGGGGGAAGGAGACATTTGGATTTCGAATTTAGGTTCAGCAATGATGATTTTGATACACGTTCTTGTCATAGATCGTTACAATGTGATATGATTTCAAGATACAAATTGGATAAACGGACTGCAGTACTCAGTGCTTAGTTTAAATTGTGACTATGCTATTGATTAGTATTACCTTGTGTTGCAAACATGATAAATAAGATAAACTACATAGTTTTGTTGGGTTTATCTGAGTTTCTTGGTTAAGACCATATTGAAACTGATTCGGGGTTTTAGAGATTAGATTCTATCAGCATTTAATATTGTACTCTAGTGAGATTTCAGCAGAACTGCACTATAGATTTTGGTTGCATTTTAGTTACTATATGATAAAATTGTTTAAACTATTAACATGATGTTGAAAACGTTTTGTTTTGGTGATTGTTTTAACTTTTGTTGCTTTTATACAGGTATTTCTGTGTAAGACAGGACAGTGTTACTATAGAAACCACTAAAACATTATTTATATATACTGAGTGTTTGAGTCATGTGTTTTACATGCCTAAAACGGGAGGGATAATAGTAGCTTCATAAATAAGAAGTTAAAAGTATAAAGTTAAAAGTAACAGTAATAACATTTTAGTAACAGTTAAGGTTCAGTAGGTAATTTGTTTAGACTAAAAACAGTAGCACATTACACAGACAGTCTGTGAAAAGATAATGTTCCTCTGTTTTCTTAAGTTTCCAAGAACAACTACCAATCAGAGCCGAGGAATCTCTGCATAGTCTCAAATGACTGCTCATGAACTGCAGTAAAACTGAATGTCAAATTGAATAAAAAATGATCAATATTCTGTTAGTTCATTGCCTATTTCTCACCTAAAATCCTTTCAGGAACATATTTTAGTAATGCAAAATTAGCTGAAATATGGGAAAGTTTTCCCTAATGCTATTAGGAACACCAGGAAGAGACAGAGGGAGGTGGATTTGATTCCACAAATGATCTGATTGGTTTAAACAAATATTGAGATGTTTTTATCCAAGTGGCCAGCTAGCTGTAGCTTTAAATGACATCACTACTTGCATCTTTTCAACATTAAAGGCCTAATAAAATGCTCATAATTAAGTTTGTAGTGTTGGCTTCAAAATATTATTAAAATAGGATAGTGTGATGGGGAAACCTTTTAGTACCATCATCACTGACAGCTCTGAGGAGTCATAATTAAGATCAAATACTAAATAATTGATATGTCTATGATAGTCATGCGGTACCAAAACATTGTTGTGTTCATTTTTAATTTTCCCAGTCCTTAGTTATTTTAAATACAGTCTTTGTATTTTTCTAAATCTGATTGACTTGCACTAAACAACCCTTAAGAGTAACAAAAACATCTTTAGGGATAGGACATCTTCCCTCCACCGCTCAGTGCGAAAAGGACAGGTGAAATGTTGTGTACAATTTTCTTCTGCACTCTCTCTACCATGAGTTTCCAGGGTTTTTAGCAGACTTGCCAAGGAAAGTGGAATGGGCGCTGCATCAACTCAAACCAGGAGACCTGGTGCTAGTGAAGGACAGCAGGAGGAGAATGGACACCCACGGCAGAGAAGATAGCAGAGAGAGCCACATGGATTCACGCCACACACTGCAAGCAGGTTCCTGACCCAGAAAGGAGCAGCGTTCCTGATCCGGAGAGGAGCAGCTAGGTTTGCGATAACCTACAGCTAGGTTTGCGATAACCTACAGCTGGGTTTGCGATAACTCACATCAAGCGACAACACTTTCCGTTGTGTCGCCTACGGGGGAGAACTGAGAGCAAGCCTGACAGACGGCGATTCTGTGCTACTCTCAGCAACCGACGAGAAGACTGCATGGGAAAAGGGTGATAACTTCACCTTGCATCAAAGAGTGAAAGATTGACCTACAAACTGGTATGGCCACTGATTAAACTTTTTGCAGGAAACAACAGTGACGCTGAATACTGAAGGAACAATTCACTCTGCACTTCTGTTCAGCAATAAAAAACACACACAGTTTAGGTACTGACAGACTGTTTGACTTCTCTGAGGCTTCAGAGGAGAGTGTATTTTCTTTCCACTTTTGTTTCCACAACACAACTGGTGGTTGAGAAAAACGACAAATGGAGCAGTCCGACCGGAAACGACGGAAATGGTACCCTCCACGACAATTCGGGGGTTTTGTGGTGTTTTTATGTTTTGATTACTGCATTTGTGGTGGTTGCGTTTGTGATATTAGAAAGATATGATAAACAATTGATTGACGTAATGACCTCTGCTAACAAAACCTTCCCAAATACCACTGCCACACCCACACACATTGAAGTCACTCATGCAGCACAGAGGGGGGAAAACGCTGCGAGATGCGCTCGGCAGATGACACTTCCAGAGAACTATGGCGCTCGCACTATAATAAGTACGGTAGATCAAATGTCACTGTAATGGCTAATATTGACGATGCATTTTCTACTAATATCTGGCTAGGTTTAGTTAGGAAATTCACGCGTGACTCAGGTTACAATCACTCATGTTATGTTTGTTCACTTTTTCCTCACTCACAAAAACAAGCGACTCCAGTAAAACCCCAGCCTTTGACTTTAAGGGAAGCTATCTGTGCGCTAACAGCACTTAAAGATGTTAGAGAGGAGGGGGGCCAATTTCACTCTGCCTACCCTCAACCAGCACCTTGTGCTGAGTTTACAAATCGTACTGTGCGCGCTCCTAATGGTACTATGCTTACCGCAAAAGAGGGTAAACTTTCAAACAGCTTAGGCCAATTTCATCCTAGTCTAATGAAAAATCTGAAACATGCACTTTGCATTGAGAGAGCTCAGCGAAAAGGTTCTCGTTATTTGGGATCAAATGCGGGCTGCCAACTGACTCTAAACTGTACATGTGCGACCGGTGAATATAACATTAGTCCATGTCTACACACTACAGCAGGTCATCTGAATGCTTCTGCTCTAGACACATCCCTAACTCACATGATGCGCTGGCCTGATGATTCTGGTGCAGGGTCACTGGTGAGTTACGTTTGGATCTGTGGAGATAAGTGGTATCAGATTTTGACTCCCTTATGGGCTGGAAGATGTAGTATGATCTATTTGTCACCGTCCATTACTGTTATGACTTCTCTTGTACACACAACACACCATTATCCTCAGTACATGCCGATGTCACACGGTGGGGTTAGACGGAAGCGAGAGGTAACGGGGCCAGGGAGTAAATTTGTTGCGGGGATCTTTCCATGGTGGGGTGCGGTCAATAATGCTCACAATATCGACCACATTCAGGAGAGCCTCGAAAATCTGACTGCGACTCTAATTTCAGGGTTCAACGAATTTCCTCCAGTCCTGCGAGCAATGCGTAGCATGCTGCTTCAGCATCAGATCGGGCTCGATTTGATATTAGCTGCCCAAGGGGGCCTGTGCCACATCATAGGTACACACTGCTGCACCTACATTCCAGACATTGAAGGTAACATCACGGACACTTTTCATCAACTCAACTCACTCCTGACAGATCTCAAATCCCGCGACGTCTCGGCTGACACGTCCGGTTGGGATTGGGAACAATGGCTACTTGGCGGGGGTTGGAAAGCGTGGGTGGTGAGATTCATAGCTCCAGTGATCACATTCTTAGTAGGCTTTTTGATTATTGCTTGCTGTATCATTCCACTAATCAGGAAAATGTTTTCATCTCTGTTCATGACAAGTATGATCCAATACCAGGCATTGTAGACCACTGAAGACTACTGAGTTATTCCAGCTGCTTAGGAACAAGGATAACTTCAGCGACACAGCCAGTGATGCTTTATAATGCTAATTATTTGTTTTATTTTTCTTATGATGATTATATTTGTGTTGCTCAATGCTAGGAGTTGTGTGGAGTCATGACGGGTTGGTTTCAATTACCAGGAGGGGTACACTTGCACTCCCTGTACACATGGATAGGTTCAAACACACAGAGGGTTTAAGCTTTAGCTCTGATTACAGACTATTTTTGTATTTTTATTATTCCTGATTTACACAGAGGATTTTTATTTTGTACTCCTCAAAGACCACTTGTAATATATGTATATATATATAGCTATATGGCCAAGTGCTTTAATCTTTAAAGTAATTTTTGTTTATGTGATTATTGTGTAATCAAAAGGGTGAAATGTAATGGCAAAAATACTTCTAAAGCACATTCTTTTATTAGGATTTATCTGATTACTGTATGTGTTAACTTAAGAAAAAGGTTTCTAACAGATGAACAGCTAAAACTATAAACTTTGATTAACTGAAGACTGAAGTGTCTTTTTCGCAAGGTCTTTACTGACGTGTGTTTAGAACAAGTTTAGATTAGACACCGTAAACAATATCCTACAGTGTCTCTAAAACAGTTTTCTATTCCCCGGCAGCTGATACAAGGAAAGGTGTTATGACTTGGGTTTGACTGGGCCAAAAGGCATGACATGACTCTTTGCTTTTTGTTTGTGTAACTGGGTCTTTGTAAGATCCATGAGGGGGGGGGGAGGAAAGCTGTCACCATTTGTTTTAATTCTCTATATGTTGGTTTTCTGTGAGTTAAAGACTGAGAGCGCTCTTGCATAGCCACCGAGGTGGATGTGTTACAGCGTTTCTCCATTGATCAATGAGAATAAACACTCAATAACCAGACTTTGATTTCTGCTCAATGGTCTTCATTTGTTTCACTACAAGCTTTAAACCTTTTATTTACTTACACCGTGTTGAACCGAGATAACTTCCACAACAATTTGGTGCCGAAACCCGGGATGGATGGACACAAGAAGAGATCTCTCCGGGCCCTGAAGTCTCGCGAACCAGGAGATTAATCTCCTGCCTCTAACCTCGACCATGAAAAGGGTTTTCTTGAGAGAAAGAGGTCAGGGAAGGGAGAGACTCTCGACTGTTCCACTCCATTCCAAACGAACGGAAAACAATTTCAACCAACACGGGTAAGATCAAATTTTAACGGATTTAATTGGAAATTCAATATCTTTGAAACGAACCCTAAAAACAAATTGAGAAGAATCATAATTGTAAAGAAACATAATTATTGATTGAGGACCAGGGAAAACAAAGACTGGGTTGGATTTGAGTAATTGAAACTGGGTTTTTTATGTTTTATTTTGTTTATTAAAGGGGTGAATTTAACCATTTAATAATCAAAAGTAAGGACTATTTCAGGAGGCATTTCAGGCAAAAGACGGACATATTTTCCAAGTTTTCCCACGAACGGAGTGACTAGATTAAGCAGCCCTGGTTCTAAGTAATAGTGGGACCAGGGACCGTCCCTGTTAATCAAAACTAAGCAGCTCTAGTTCTAAGTAACAACCGAGGCTGTGTCTCAAACCGCCTACTTGCACACTTCACACACTTAGTTTTAAGTATATAGTGTAGATAACGAAAAAGTCAGTGCACTGAAAGTACCCGGATGACCCCCTAAAAAAAGTCAAAAAGTTCAGTGTAGAACGATGGACACTACGCACACTAAACCTGCGCCATCTTGACTACAAAGCGGAAAGGGGAGGGACCAGGGACGTCGACCGGCAGCTGATTGGACGAACGCGTCACGTGCATATTAGCTCTCGCAGATTTTACATCCGAGCTTAATGGCGGCCAGATGGCGGCTCGTTTGGAATACGATCTCGAATTTTACGAAAATAGTTCACCGAAACGTGTTTCTGAAGACATTTTAAGCGAGAAATAGGCCATGCAGTTGCTGAATCTGTCTTCATTTCAGATCAACTAAGGTCAGTTTAGAAGATTTTCATCAGATTTTGAGAGGCGGCGAGCCGAGCCGACCGCTCGTCATTTCCGGTAAGTGCTTTATCATAAGTGTTCCATTTGGGACAATACTAACCATCGACAGTGGGCACTACAGCAGTAAGTGGTCAGTGTACATTAGCAGTGTACTGACCAAAGTAGGCGGTTTGAGACACAGCCCAAGTTTCTTGGGACTATTGCGATACTGCTCTTAGCAGCTCTAGTTCTAAGTAACAACCAAAGGAACAACCAAGTTTCTTGGGACTATTGCAATACTGCTAAACACGTTTAATCAGCCCTGATCCTAAGTGTTCTTGGGAGTAAGGGACCGTCCCTGTTAAACGAAAGAGAACAGCCCTAGTCCTGAATATTTATATTTAGATATATATTTGGGATTGGGGACCGACCCTGTTCAGGACATTTCTTTTTTCTCCTAATAGTTTTAGGGAGAGGGAAGATACTGTCCAGGATTTTACTCAGTTTGTCGACTTAAAACGAGAAGACGCGTTGCCTCTTGGCACAGGGACGCACAGGTCTAGGTTTTTTCCCTCTGTTTTACTAATAAAACGGAGCTTTTGGGACGACGGTTCCAATCGTACGTAAGTAGCTACTTCAATTTTTGTTTCTCTCAAAATGGGGAACAAAGGTTCAAAGTCACTAGAGCCTTCAGGCCCGATAGTGGGGGGAATGGAACAGAAAATGTGGACGAGTTTGTTTTGAAATGTCTGCCTGATTGGTAAAAGGTTTATGGTTCCCCAGAAAATGGTTCATTTAGTGTTGTAAAATTAAGAATGCTGAAACAGGATATGGAAGGTGCAGAGAGAAAGCTGAAAGAAAGAAAAACGATTGAAACAATAGGTTTTAAACCAAATTAAGAAGGATTGTGAATGTTTCAATGTATGGATGAAAGAAGCAGGAAGTAGATACAGGGAAAGAATGCTATAACACACATACACCTATAACCTCCTCATCAGCTCCACAACCTAACCCAAGTCCATATTCTGAGTTTTCCAGTCCTATACAACCAGGAAGGACGAGCTGGGAAAGAGAGAGGACGAAGAGGACACATATTTCTGTGCACCGCCGTCCAAAACCTCAGACCCGACTACCGGACAGAACCGCCACAGCAGTCCACACTACATCAGGTGGAAAGGAACAACAGGACCAAAGAAAGAGCAAACAAAGTAAGAGACTTGACGAAACCATGTTTGAAGCGTGTGTCTGCATGTTAACAACAGGCTGATGGGCAACATATGGAGCGCGGACCCGAAAGAGGCCGCGGCCACAAAGAGCGTGGTCGCGCCAGGCCAGGAGGCCGAGGAGGGTACCGTGGACGAAATAATGAGCCCTACAACCCAGACCACTGTTGGTACTGCAAGGACTTTGGACATTGGGTATGTAACTGCCCGAAGAAGAAAGCACAAACATCTCAGAGGGAGAAAAACATGCTGACTGACTGAGTCTCACAGCTGATTGAGGACGGTAACACAGACACACTCAAAGACACACACACAGCTCAATGCAATGAAGAAATGCTTCTGCACTGATACACAGTTTTTTTGTTTGCTACTAGGGACAAATTGAAAGGGTAAAAAGATTGTTATAGACAGGTTTAACCAACATACTGATCTTTTTAGATCCTATAAGAAATGCCTAATTGTGTATAATTATAGTAGGCCCACTTCATTCTTGGTATTTGACACCATGGGGTTATAAAGTGGAAAATCGTCACTAGGAGTGTGAGAAAAAACTCATTTTGAGAAAACAGTCTTTAAAGATTTTTATGGCAAAATTCCACTAATTTCTATCGAAAGCCATGAATTACAGACTAAATATGCCTTTAGGTCCAAGTAAGATCCATGTATCACACTGTTTAACATCCAAAACTAATTATTTCTTCATCCATCACTGATCATAACATCCAAACAACACATCAACATGGCCGTCAACTGAACACCATTACATCACAAACTTCAAACTGACACATCACAACCATTTTACTTTACAGTCTACATATCCACGCCAGCACCATATGTAGGGCCCTCCTCCATCTCCTGCTGGTGTCTTTTCACTTTTTGGGCTGTGCTTACACTTTTATGGCTCCATTTTGCACTGGTGAAATGGACACTATCGGCTTTTGAGACCCTAACCATGTCGTCATCCTTCATTGCACTGTCTGTGCTCTGAAGCCACAATTTCTCCATCACAGTCATCATGGCAGAGGCAACCTCATTACATATAGAAATAGCCATACTGGCTGCAGCCTCAACCCTGCTTTCCCCCCACACATATATGGGCATATAAGACATATGTCACTGGACATCCAGTTATGCACTGGGATGAGCTTCTGATGAATCATTCAAAAGACCAATATTTAGAACAATGGAGAAAGCAAATAAAGTAGACTAAATGATTATTTGACAGATTATCTGAACACTGTCAGAGATACGAAGAAGAGACTGATCCTGACTAAACAGGCTCAGTGACCACTAACTGGGTCAGAGATGCACTTCCTCCTCCACTGGGAAAATCTCTGTTCACTAAGAGATTTACACTTTGGAAAAATAGCCAAAAAAAATAAAACTTCCCAAAGTTAACACCAGAAAAGAAGCTGGTAGTTCTCCTAGGAGAAGGGACAGCAGCTCCACTGACAGCTATATATGGATCTGCCTGACACAACCTGAGGGACTCACAACCACTTTAGGATCCCACAATTACAGATTTGTTTAGTATTGTATAGTAATTATATTAGAATAGTATATATGTGACACCTACATATTTAATATATGACATGTAGGCTATGAATTTCTGTAAACGGCTTTGAGAGAGAGAGAGAGAGAGAGAGAGAGAGAGGTGTGTTTCTCATTACCTCCGCTGTCTGAAAGCTGTCTGTTTTACGAACGACAGTTTACACATCGACCTACTATGTGATGACATTTCATCGTCTGCTGTCCTAGTTTGTAATCCACTGTCTTCTTGCTAATAACTGTTTCCGTCTTCTCTGAGATGATTTTTGACGCATTAGCTGTTTCTCAATGTCAAGGAAGGATCCTCCGAAGCCAGAATTTGGAGGATGCTACGTCATCGACGTCCGTCGAAGGACCGTTCCAATGTCGAGGATCCTCCGAATTCCACCAAGGACTGAGTCCTTCGTTCAGAGAATTTCCCATAGACAGCGAAGGATGCATATGTGTATCCTTCGCGCTCCCAGATCACCCACAATCCTATGCGCGGCTTTGCCGGCTCGTTTAAAAAAATTAAATGGCGGACCTAAGCGAGAGATTGAGCGGCATCGTTGACGGCGAAATAATCATTTAAATGTAAGTATCTTTAGTGTTTGCCGTACATTTGTTATCACCGTTAATGTGCTACATCAATGTAAAGCTTAACGCTTTAATGCTGGTACAAATTGCTATCGTAATTAGGTAGATACACCCCGAGCTAACTTTAGCTAACAGACCTATCATTTAACATTAGGCTGTTAGCTAGCTAGGTTGTCTTTTTGCCATTTGTGTTCGTAAAGTTTAATGTCCGGTGGCATTTTCATCTCTTTTTATATGCCGTTACTGTAGCTATATGCGTAACGTTAGCAGAGATGTAGATGGTGTGTTTATCAGTTGTAACTACAGGATGGGAGGTAACTCTGCCCCTTTTCAACTTCACTAGCAACGTTAAATGAGTGCTAAAATGTACGAGTAGTTTCCCATGTCACAAGTATAACGTTCCGTAACATTACGTTATAGCATTCATAACGATAAACATATTTTTGTTGTGTTTACTGTCTTTAACAGGTACTAAGGAACAAACTGAGGCGGTCACTGAGGATGGGAAAGCCAGAAGGGAGAGATGAGGAGGAGGAGAGGGAAAGCAAAAGACAAGAGAGCAGGGAGACCGACGCCAAAGAGATGCTGAATAGATTTGCTATAGCCTAGTAGAGATTGGCATTCATAAAATAAATGCTTTAAATTAACTGGTTTGTCTGTCTTTAAGTTTTTGGGTGTGTGTATATAATGTAAACTGTTTTTCAGTGTCTATTTTTCCATCAAATTCTGAGCTGGACACAGGAAACTTCTGACTGGATAATTATGTAACTAGTTAGGTATACAAGCCCTAAAAAGACATGAACGAAACGTGCATCTGTATTATAACATTTATTCAAACATTACTATATACTGTACACAAGTATATTCAACATGAAGCGCCGATCAGACTCAGCTGCAGACGATGGTGTTGCTTCCAGACTGCAGACAGAAGGAGAAAGCTTTAGATTAGTCCAGTAGTTATCTAACCTGTTCTGGTAACATTAGAAAACTTTAGATTAGTCCAGTAGTTAACTACCTTTACTGTTAGTGGGTGTTTATCAATGGTGTTGTTATGACTTTTCATATGTTGGTTGTAGCCTTGTAGCTTGTGTGTTTACAGTACTATTTCTCACTTGCAGTTTACTGCATATCATACTGCCTGTGGTAGCTCACTACCTGGTAGCGTTTACCTTGTTGTAGTTGCTGATTATATTTTGCACCGCATTTGTTTGAAAGCTAGAAGCTACTAAACAATGAGCTAATGTTACATGTATGCAGTAAACTACAAGCTAATATAAACTGAAACTGCAAACTTAATGGAATTAATTAAGGAATACATGTTATTGAAGACAAATAGCACAAAATCTCAAAATTGACCAGTAAAAAAAAAACAATGTTTTTGCCTGCCGTGTCTCGCCTTAAGCCATAAAGTGTATTTTATAGCTTTAGTTACGTTGCAGCTTCAGATTAATAATACAAAATAATATGAATACATTATGATGTATTAAAGTGGATAAAGATGAGACTTTATTGATCCCATGGTGAAATTCACAATAGCTACCTGCCAAGTCAAACTGTGGCTGTTATTTTGGTGAAAGTAACACAAAAGTAGTGTAAAGCATTACAGTTCAGAGACAGTAATATTGTAATATAACTAATTACTCTCAAATGACAGTAACTAGTAATCAATAATGTATTACATTTTGGAATTAACTTGCCCAACACTGGTCACGGTTGTAAGGCGAATCAGCACTTGGTATAAAAGTTGTGGTGTCCCTGTGACCTGTCTTGAGCGTGGTTCTGGTGAGCTGTGCCGCTTCGCCACATCATTCTGTCGTGCTGAACTTTTCCTTTTTTTTTTTTGTCGTAAAGTCTTAAATTTTCTTTTTTTAGAGGACTTAAAAAAGGTCTTAAAAGGCCTTAAATTTGCTGTTACAAAATGTGCAGATACCCTGGTAACCATTAGTCGGGAGGTTGACAGCTAACGTTAGCCAGCTGAAGCTAACAGTCGATCGACGGTGAGCAATGTAAGTTACACAGGCTGGCAGCAGCACAGAGTCCAGAATTGGTAAGTCAAAGCAGGGGATAGTACTTAATTTACTAGAAAATTTCGCGGTTTGTGAAGTGGCGATATTCACGCTGGCATCCTCAAGTTCCAACATACATTTTTTTGAAGTGGTAAATACATGTTTCTGAGTATTCTCAAGGTATATGGACTTTTAAAACAGACAATAACTAAGACAAATAGTTTAAAAAATCTTCATGTAGTAAAACACATAATTTCATAAAAATGTGAAATTTTATATATACAATACCTTGGCCAGCATTTCTGTAGGTTCTTTTTCAACTAAAACAGTTAATTTTATTATGTGGCGCTAATGACATTTTTCCTCATCAAACGTACTGCAGGGGCTGTTTTTAAGTGGGTGCTAGCGAGCCATTTTTGTGCACCTATTCCTGAAACCCTCAAAATATGTACATTTTCACCAGGCTTAATGCGACCGCCAATTTTGGTGAGTTTTTGAGTATGTTAACCTCTCAAAAAGGCAATTCATTTGCAGAAAATAATTCCTTCAGTTTCAATAGGGCCTTCGCCGCTGCCGGCGCTCGGGCCCTAAAAATGACTGAACATTGTAATTAATGTATAATATACAGTTGCAATACACAGTACACACATAAAACAATCACAGAATGTTAAACAAGTGAAAGTGCACACACATTCATAATACATGGACTCATACAGAAGACATTTAAAGTGATTTAAATGGATATTTGTGATATGACGAGTGATTAAAGACAACGCTTCGTACTACATTACTACAGTTTACTACATATTTTAGGGTTTTATCATTATATTTTAATTATTACACTGTTATATCCTTATTTTTTATGATCTGACCTCGTTCTTTGATTTCATTTTTTCTGATGGCACGTTTTCTCCCTTTTTGCTGTTTATTTATTGGTTCTGTATTATGTTATCCTTCTCTTTATACAATGGTTTTCAATTTTTTTCTGCAGCCCCCCCACACCTCTTTGAAGATGCAAAATATTGCATAGGAACATACTAAGGGTGCTCTGATCGATCGGCCACCGATCGGTATCGGCCGATAATGGCTTTAAATAGTTTGATCGGTGGTCTCCATAAAGGCCGATCAGATAGGTCGATCAGATGACGCACTACCATGGATGTATTAAGAGCGCACTACTCCTGAGAACATTTTCAAAATGTCCCTACATTCAGCGGTCTGGCAGTTCTACAAGGTGTCTGAATGGTGGCAGAACAGCAGTTGGCCCGCGGCCGGCCGCGGAAGGAAGGCGGTAGGAAGACGGCTACTGCTTTTAAAAAGCGGCTGCCACCGGTGGTGCTCCGGCGAAAACGTGTTTGTGATTACACCATTCTGACGCTTCTACTGCCTCTGGAGCACCGCTGGTGGTCCGCCGACTCATTGCTATCTGGGAAAAAGACAATACACTAGCGATTAGCAACGTGTGTACCGAGGAAATACCACGAGGCGGAAAGCTCCAAAGACATTTCAACACCACCAACCTCATCAGACATTTGAAGGTTAGTCACAGAAAGGAGGATGAGGAGGTTTCAAAGTTAGCTAACGCTAAGGCAGAGCGGAGTCGTGTAGCTAGCAGCTCCGGCGCCGCTCAAACAGCTGTTTCCCCGTGTGTGTGTGTCGGTGTGTGTGTGTGTGTGTGTGTGTGTGTGTGTGACTGACTGTGTGTGCTGAAGAAATGTGCAGTGATTGAAAGGACATTTTTTAGATTTTGAGCTAGGACAGAAAGCCAAACAGTTACTGATACATTCTCTAAACATGTGTGACTGTTATGTAATGGCGTAATTTTCAGTTCATAAAAGTGATCGGTATCGGCCGATACGTCTTCCAGCAATCGGTGATCGGCCCCAAAAATCCTGATCGGAGCACCCTTAGAACATACGCTATTACATATAAATATCACTATAAATTGACTGTGTATAAATAAAGACGACACAGACACAAATGGGTATTATAAGGCTGAATCATCGTTTTTGATTGTTCTAAATCTGTTATACACAAGCAGCAAAGGATTCCTATCTCCTTTGCTACCCACTGTCTTTGGATTAGGATCAGTGCCGTGCAAGAAGTGCGTGAGTGTGTGTGTTGACTGTAAATTGGTATCTCCCCTGCTGTTAGAGAAATGTTCAGACAATGAATATTGGTAGTATGGCCTTATTACCCCTGCTGACTGAAGCTGCGGTGGGAGTTGCAGACTGATGCTCTTGACGCTCTGATGCGATGCGACTGGACATATTGTGACATGATGGTGGATCTAATCTAATTTGACTCGTTTGTCACACCCACCCCAAATTATTTTCGCATGTGTGAGTTCCCTCAATGTAAATGTACAACACATATTCAGTACCTCCCATGGCTGTGTTCACTGTCCTCATTTGCTCACATGCAACATTGAAAGCTGCATGGAAATGCAGCACATGGCGTCCCGGTTATATTTGGAGTATTACAAATCTGAGTGAATTGGCGTTGCCATGATAACGAGTAAATCTAAGTGCACTCACTTTATTGCAATGATATCAAGGCCCGCAGTAGCACACCTGTAGTGTTGGTGGCGGGTGGTGCTTTGTGCAGAAATCGATGCATCATCATAGTCATGTAGACTTAGAGTCACTGACCGAGCTAACTGCCCCTCTAAGGCACAATAGGATTGGCTCAACAAAGAGAAAGTGGAACGACTGGCTGATATCAATGGGGTTAAGGTATGGTCATATTGGCTCTCATTTCAGCAAAACAGTCCTGAGCTCAGCACTGAAGAAGGATGTGATGGCATGGTTCTGATGTGTGTAATAAATAAACATAGAGCAGAGAGATGACGCGAAAAGATTGATGCTGCAGGTTGAAATAAATAGTTATAATAATTGTAGTTTGGTAGCGTTGGGATTCAATAGTATTTCACCAAAAATTGGATCTGCTGTATGCAAACACTAAAGATGCATACATCTCTTCACCCCTCCCCCCGCTGGGCTGCTCAGATCACAATCTTGTTCACCTACTGCATGCTTACACACCTCTGGTGAGTAAACAATCCCCTATGTGAGGAAATGGTCTGAGGAGGCAAGTGAAGCACTTAGGCCATGTCTACATGAAGACGTTAGGGTGCAAACGCATCCGTCTTCCCTGGATTTGTTTAAAGAAAATTCACGTCCACATGAATCCATTTGTAAATGACTCAACACGCTACTTCATATGCCAGGCCTGTAGGCGGCGCTGTTATTGTTACAGAAATTAAGGAAACGGGAAGAAGAGCAGCCTTCAGTCACTTCCACTTCCTTTCATAACATGACTAGCTAGTTCTCTTGATACATCCATGGACTAGACTTTAATCATTTTCACCACTGCTCGTTATATAAAGGCCATTGTGGACATGATTGCAGCGCGCTAGCTAGCAGAGCTAACGTTAGCTAACGCTAATGCGCTAATGCGTTAGCTAATGCTAGCTAACATCGGCAGTCAAACAAACATCACTGATCCGATGTCTTTTTGATAATATAGCTACACGTTTTTCTTGTGGTAGCCTTTCTACAATAAGCGGTTCTAAAAGTTACTATAATCCAAGGAGTTGATAAACAGACAGATTAGCTAGCTAGTTGATAAGTTGTCTACTTCCACTTTATAAACAGCATTGCTCCCTGTTAGAGTCGTCAGCTGGGTTGAAGGCAGTCAGCTGTGAGGCTGAGGTGTGTGGCGATGACATCATCGATACGCACGTATGCGGTTTCGAGAACACCATGCCTAAGAGGAAAGTTTGGTGTTTCTCCAACAACAAACCTTGGGTGACATAGACAGTGGTAGAGGCTTTGTTTCTGGTGACCGTGATAGGGCAAATGAATGAAATCCTTTTTTTTCATTAGATTTGATTCAGCATCCCTCTATTCACACCTGTCCACTGCTTTTGATTCCCCATTCATGGATGTTTCACACCCCTCCCCCCATCCTTCTCTCCAGCAAGCACCTACAACTCCCTCCAGCAGTCTCTCTCTGACAGTCAATCAGGTGAAGAAGGAGCTAAAAAAGATCAAAGCAAGGAAAGCCCCGGGCCCGGATGGAATCTGCTCCAGACTGCTTAAAGAGTGTGCAGATCAGCTCAGTGAGGTCACCTTCAACCTGAGCCTGAGTCTGGAGCGAGTTCCAGTCCTGTGGAAGTCTTTGTGTGTGGTCCCAGTACCTAAAACTCCGCATCCCAGGGAGCCCAACCACTTCAGACTGGTTGCCTTAACTTCTCACCTGATGAAGACCTCGGAGAGGATTGTATTGCGACACCTGAGAACCCTGGTGAGCTCAGAAATGGACCCCCTACAGTTCGCTTACCAACCAGGCATAGGGGTGGAGGATGCCATTATCTATCACACAGATCACTGTCACACCTGGAGAACACTGGGAGCACTGTAAGGGTCATGTTTTTTTTATTTTTCCAGTATTTTCAATGCAATCCAACCATCACTGCTCTGGGGGAACGTTGTTCACAAAAAAGCCACAGTTCGCAAGCTCTGCTATGTGCATGTACCATATGTTGTGTGTTTACCATTGCACATTAGCCTAGCAGCTAGCTGATATTTATTCTGCTTACACTGTAAGAAATGATTCTGTGGTCATGTAGATTTGAATTAATGTATTAGGTAAAATATATTCAATATGATTGTGTTTTTGATTTTGAGGCACATATTTAATTAAGTTTAAAATAAAAATGTTTGGAATATTACATTACATGTCATTTATTTTTATAAATTTTTCATAAATTTTAATTGAAAAGCACTTCCTGTCAACCTAGCTAGCTAGCAGCTATAATGTTAAATTTAAATTTGTAAATGTAAAATTATTAGGGTTAGAAATTGTTACAAATAGGTGTGTGCTATGGTGTTGTATTAAGATTAATTAATTAAGATTAATTTGGCCGTAGTGCTCTCTGCGGCAATGCACCGGTATTATGGTATATGAAAAATTCATATCATTGCATATCATTTAATTCATTGCATTGATTTGCACATTCAAATTGATGTGCAGATTCATGTAGATGATTATTACTCAATTATATATTGATATGTATTTGTTATTACTACTATCTTTGCTATCGGTCTGCTCAGTTGCTGTGCTGGCTCGATGGTGTTTTAAGCCCCCAACTAAGCCGTGAAGGCAGCGCTGCGACCGTCGTCTTCAGTGTATGCCCTCAGCATTGTCTGTAAACTTTTTTTTCCTTTTTACTTTATTGACAAATTGTCAAGTTTCCAATTGACTTAAGATATGTTATTGTTATATTATGTTGTTAATAAATGTTTTAAAATTCACATCGTAATGTGGTACATTGTGAATAAAGGTCAGATATTATATTACATTCTAGTCTAAAAATGGCATAGCAACCTGTGCTTTAAAAAAAGAAGTAAAAATCGAGAATCGAATTGTGACCATAGAATCGGAAAAAAAAATCTTGAATCGAGGATTTGGAGAATTGTGACACCCCTAGTTTATATAAGGATGTTTATTGTGTAAATATATTTGTATTATTATTATTATTATTATTATTATTATTATTATTATTATAATAACTAATTCTATTTTTTGCTATTTCTTATACTTAAAGGTATAGTGGAGGATTTTATTTTTCCGGGTGGATCATCAAGACTATTGGTCCTCACCGTGGTGGACACCAGTGGTCAGGGAAGCCGTCCGACTGAAGAAGGAGTCTTTCCGGGGATATGTTATCTCAGAGGACTCCGGAGGCAGTTGCAAGGTACCGAAGGGCCCGAAGGACTGCAGCCTCTGCCGTGAAAGAGGCAAAGCAGCGGGTGTGGGAGAAGTTCGGAGAAGACATGGAGAAGGACTTTCGGTCGGTCAAGCTGTGTACAGTAAGGATGGGACATTGTTGACCTCAACTGAGGAGGTAATAGGGCGGTGGAAGGAGCACTTTGAGGAACTCCTAAATCCAGATGATGCGCCCTCTTTGTTAGAGGCAGAGCTGGAGGATGACGGGGGATTTTCGTCCATTTCCCTGGTGGAGGTCACTGAGGTAGTCAAACAACTCCACAGTGGCAAAGCCCCAGGGATTGATGAGATCCGTCCAGAAATGCTGAAAGCTCTGGGTGTGGAGGGGCTGTCTTGGTTGACACGCCTACTCAACATTGCGTGGAAGTCTGGGACAGTGCCAAAGGAGTGGCAGACCGGGGTGGTGGTTCCCCTGTTCAAAAAGGGGGAGCAGAGGGTGTGTACCAATTACAGGGGTATCACACTTCTCAGCCTCCCTGGTAAAGTCTACTCCAAGGTGCTGGAAAGGAGGGTTCGGCCGATAGTCGGACCTCAGGTTGAAGAGGAACAATGCGGATTCCGTCCTGGTCGTGGAACAACGGATCAGCTCTTTACTCTAGCAAGGATCCTGGAGGGAGCCTGGGAGTATGCCCATCCAGTCTACATGTGTTTTGTGGATCTGGAGAAGGCATATGACCGGGTCCCCCGGGAGACTTTGTGGGAGGTGCTGCGGGAGTATGGGGTGAGGGGGTCCCTTCTCAGGGCCATCCAATCTCTGTATGACCAAAGCGAGAGCTGTGTCCAGGTTCTCGGCAGTAAGTCGGACATGATCCAGGTGAGGGTTGGCCTCCGCCAGGGCTGCGCTTTGTCACCAATCTTGTTCGTAGTATTTATGGACAGGATATCGAGGCGTAGTCGTGGTAGGGAGGGGTTGCAGTTCGGTGGGCTGGGGATCTCATCGCTGCTCTTTGCAGATGATGTGGTCCTGATGGCATCATCGGCCTGTGACCTTCAGCACTCACTGGATCAGTTTGCAGCCAAGTGTGAAGCGGCTGGGATGAGAATCAGCACCTCTAAATCTGAGGCCATGGTTCTCAGCAGGAAACCGATGGAGTGCCTTCTCCAGGTAGGGAATGAGTCCTTACCCCAAGTGAAGGAGTTTAAGTACCTTGGGGTCTTGTTTGCGAGTGAGGGGACAATAGAGCGGGAGATTGGTCGGAGAATCGGCGCAGCGGGGACATTCAGTTTATCGCACCGTTGTGACGAAAAGAGAGCTGAGCCAGAAGGTAAAGCTCTCGATCTACCGGTTAGTTTTCGTTCCTAACCTCACCTAGGTCATGAAGGCTGGGTCATGACCGAAAGAACGAGATCCAGGGTACAAGCGGCCGAAATGGGTTTCCTCAGAGGGTGGCTGGCGTCTCCCTTAGAGATAGGGTGAGAAGCTCAGTCATCCGTGAGGAGCTCGGAGTAAAGCCGCTGCTCCTTCACGTCGAAAGGAGCCAGTTGAGGTGGTTCGGGCATCTGGTAAGGATGCCCCCTGGGCGCCTCCCTAGGGAGGTGTTCCAGGCACATCCAGCTGGGAGGAGGCCTCGGGGAAGACCCAGGACTAGGTGGAGGGATTACATCTCCAACCTGGCCTAGGAACGCCTCGGGATCCCCCAGTCAGAGCTGGTTAATGTTACTCGGGAAAGGGAAGTTTGGGGTCCCCTGCTGGAGCTGCTCCCCCCGCGACCCGACCACGGATAAGCGGACGACGATGGATGGATGGATGGATGGATGGATGGAGTCAGTTCAGTTATAATGATATTTGAAGTTATGCAATTATATAGTGTAAATCTTAGGGCACTTAAATACCATTTTGTTCCTCCTCTCCTGTTGACCGAGACTCCTGCAGCTCGGTGACTGTCGAGCAGGGCGACAGCAATATGTCATTGACTGGAGCAGAGGGTGGTGACTGGGAGCTCCTTAAGGGCATGAGCAGCTCATCCATCTTTTCCTCAAATGTGTCCATCCGTTGTGCCATGCGGGTAATGATGTCCTCATGGCTATGGAAAAATGTATGGTTTTAGTTGTTATACATGATATACTTACATATGTAAACAACTTAATTAAGTCTTCTTACCTCTCATTTCCGTCTCCATGGCTGAGCCACCTCCCTCTGTGTGATGAGTTCTCCTGTTTACAACAACAAACCAGTTGAGTTACTCTCATGGTCCTTGTCATGAAATTGTATTAATTGGAAATGGAAAATTCAAAGCAACTGTACCTTCAACTGGGTCCCAAGATGAAGCGGCAGGCCGAGCTTGTGTTACAATAGACCCCTCCAGCTCTGGGCTACCGGCCGGTTCCCTGTGAGGTGTTGGCTTATCTAAAAAATAAAGTAGATGTGAATATTGGTCAGGTCATTATGGTAGGTTTCTTGTACATGCAATTGCCAAAGATTAACCTATGCTGATACATTAGACAATCGCTAAAAACTAAACGATTCATCAGAACAGTAACGTGATATGCACCAGATTGAAAGTCAGTAGTTCCATGGCAGGAAATATGACTGGTTTCTTAAATGCATGCATAAATGTAAACTTACGGACAGGGCTTCCAGACACACGCTCCGTCCTGGAATGCTTTCTTAATTGTGGAACGGATTCATCTGAAATAAAAAACCATACAGTTTGAACTGATTGCAAAATAATATTTGAAGTTTGTAAATAATGTAGTCACGGAGGTGTAATCATTATGTCGTGCTAGTTAACCTGCAGTTTTGTGAACAGAGCTTCTCTTAAAACATCCATGGCTTTATCTCTTATCCACGTTACAGGCTTTACAGCATACAGCCCTCGGATGTATCGTAAGATAAGTGTTAAACCCTAAACCCACATCGGCTCTTAGGGACACATAAGATATTAGCTACGTTAACGTTAGCTAGCTACCTAGCTCCATTATTTAGCTTGAGCCCCCGGCAGTATGGGGAAGCGCTAATGACGTTACGTCCATGTAAAAGGCTTTACAGCATACTCATGATACATCCGAGGGATGAATGTATGTAGCTATAGCTACATTCATCCATCGGATGTATCATAAGATAATAATACCATGGATGTATTAGTAGAACACATGGTGAATTGCAGCCTCCAATTTGAATGTGCATTCAGTGAGTCCGACTGAGTTCAGCTTGAATCGCTGTATAAGGCTGGCATCCATGTCAGCGCTTTCTTAAAGTTGTTTACCAAAATCTCTCACCTTGTTGTCCATGTTCCTTATGTCGTCTAAAACCTCACCGAGGGAAGGTTCAGTCTCTGTCGCCAACTTTGATGTATCCATAGGCTAGCTAGCTAGCTGTTTCCCGCGTTAGCATTCGGGCTAGCACTGCTAGCCTAGCAGACTTGAGCGGAGGACAGTCTTTAGTAACTGTTGACGGTCGACAATGTCTTTCTTGGCATCTTTGTCCTACCTTGCGTTATAACACCGCCGGTGAGGTGTAGTCAGCATATGTTTTAGTCAATGGCAGTATTTTAGTTCGAATTTGGGACCAAAACGAACGGAGCTAGAGAACGGCGTGCTGCTGGCATGCACTGTTCCCCGGTGTACATACGGAAGTTAGGACAGAACGTTGGTCACCTGAAAGCAGACTGCCTTCCCCCTACTGGCGCGGGGGTGTAACGGTTGGCTTTGTACACTGAACCGAGCCACTTGTTAGAAGTGAAATGAAGAGGTGAACTTTCATAGTTGTGAAAATCGTTGTATTGATAGACTCTTGTTTTAAGTAGTTTCATCTAATACAGTTAAAAACTATGGAAGCCATGGAATTTTCTCGTGATAACGACTTATTAATTCGTTATCTCAATATAACAAAGTTTGTTTTCTCGAGATTTTGTTTTTGTTTTCTCGAAATTTCTTTTTTTTGTTTTCTCAAGATTTTTAATTTTTTTTGCCTAAGACACCCTTCCATTTAACCCGGGGGATGTGGTTCCATAAGCGGATAGAAATCTGCCGTTTCTCCCTCTACTTCTCCGGTCAAATACTTGGAAAAAATCCCACTATCACCCTTCCATTTAACTCGAGGAAGAGGCTCCATGAGCGGATAGAGGTCTGCCGTTTCTTTCTCCTCTTCTCCGGTCAAATACTCGGGAAAAATCCCACTAAAACAGCGTTCAATTTAACCTGGAGAAGAGAAGGGAGAAACAGCAGACCTCTATCCGCCCGTGGAGCACATTCCCCGGGTTAAATGGAAGGGTGTCTTAGGCAACAACAAAAAAAATCCATAAAAAAAAAAATCTTGAGAAAACAGAAACAAAATCTCGAGAAAACAAACTTTGTTATATCGAGATAACGAATGAATAAGTCGTTATCACGAGATAACAGTGCATAATAAAAACCAACAAAACTAATGTTTTTTAGCAAAATTGATATCAGCCTAAAAATACATATATTTTCTTGCTATGCTGTTTATCTTACTTAGCTACATTTTATAAGACCAATTATTTGAGCTGGTTTGAATAAACATTTTCAAAACCGCACTCAGAACAACCAAACGACTTAACGGGAACGTTGTGTGGAGATTACAGCGCAACCACAGGAAAACGTTTCAGTTGGTTGGTTTCCCTAACGTTGAGGGAACGTTATAACCCTGAGGAAACGTTACCTCAACGTTAGTTTTTGGTTTGGTTCGAACTAACCTTTAGATAACCAACTAACGTTCCCAAAACGTTTTGTGTTAGTGGGGTATAGTTTCTCTCCGTCCGGCTGTGTGTGTGTGTGTGTGTGTGTGTGTGACGGCGGACCAGCGAGGTTGTTAAGCCCGCAGGCACTTGTGGAGTTTAACGCCAAAAAGGCAGTTTTTGTGTGTGTTGTGATATTTAAACAAACGATCCGTCAACGGCGGAATAAAAGCCTCCTACGAGACTGGCCTGAGAGACCTCCAGCTCACAGCGAGGTTTCTGAGCATGTCTGTCCGAGCGACGAGCTAGCGGCCGGGGCAGGCGCCCGCTGGCTGGCGCCCGCTGGCTGGCGCCCGCTGGCTGGCGCCCGCTGGCTGGCTGGCGCCCGCTGGCTGGCTGGCGCCCGCTGGCTGGCTGGCGCCCGCTGGCTGGCTGGCGCCCGCTTCATGGAGCTTCTCAACTTTTTTTCGCTGCTATCCGTTGACGGATCGTTTGTTTAAATATCACAACACATGTCCATCATAAGATTAACGGGGAGTTTAACGAGTAAGAGTTTTTCGGGGTCCATACTCATACTGTTGGGGTCCAATGGGTCCAATCCATACTGTTCATCCAAGATTGATACACTGCATGTAAGAAATGTAAATAGTTTGTCCTTTCTATGAGTTATGTGTATATATAAGTGTTTTAGGCAACACAAATGCTTGTGTGGCATTGCTGAGTGTGTGATATCAATATATATCTGTGAGATTCATGTTGCGTTTGATTTATTTATTTGTTTTTATTGGTCCCTCCAGGACTTTTTTTGAGATTTAAAAAATGCCTGATTTTGCGGGAGCTTTTAAAAAAAAATTGTGATAAAAGCTGCAATGTCTTTTGTATGTTTGTTGCAATTAAGTTGCGGGAAACTGAGAAAGTTGCAAAAAAAGTTTTTTGCATAATTCTTTGAAAATAAAAAGGAAACTTGTTTAGTTGAGAATAAAACTACTCTGGGCTGAGTTTTAGTAGTAACCTTACCAAAAAGGCTCAGGATGCTGCGAATGTTGGTATAATATGAAAATGGCTGGTGGATTTAAGACAAAAAATTGTTTATTGAATGAATCAAATTTGAACATATCTGCAGTGGCTTGTTGATCTTCACATTGTTAGTTAATTTCATATCTGTGCGTGCGCCAGTCGAGCAGCAGCCCTGCCCGCTGCAGAGAGCCGGCAGAAACAGCAGCCGCTTTGGACGACTTTATAGTGAAAAAAACGTTACAATGTACATTGATGTTAAAATGTATACAGTTTGGCAGGACGGTTTAAAATGTTTTGCACGGTCTTTCGCTGTACATGTGAGGTAAATGTGAGATGTTCGAGTTACACACGTCTCGTCTTACAAGGATATGAATTTGGTGACGTACGTGTGACGTCAACCCATTCTCACTCCCGTTTGGTAATTGAGTCACATACTGATCATACCTGCAAACTTGTCGCTTTTCGGCGAAAATCGCCGTTTCGAATGGGAAGATGTCATCCACGTGAATTGAAGTGGCGGGAAACTCCGGTTATTGGTCAAATTTGCGGAGAAGTTGCGGTGATTGGTCAAAATTGCGAGTCGCACCAAAGTCACAGTGATTGGTTGAATTTGTGTAAATTGGCGCGATCGTGAAATCCTGGAGGGACTGCTTTATGGTCCTACAACCTTTTTAACATTCAAGTGACCTCAATGCAGCACAAATATTCTAATAGCCCAGTTTTTCCTGAAAAAAATGATGTTCATAGATTGACTATGGACAACAGGGTTGATGTTTTGCAAGCTTTTATAGAAAACTAGAAAATGCATTTCCTGCAGAAAATGCGTGGGAATGCTGAATAGCTAAATTGCTAAAGCTAAAGTGGATGAATAGCTTAAATCCGTAAGAAGAAGCTGAAGTAGTGAGAATAGGTGGAAAAGTTTGAATGGACACGAATTTCATTAAAAACAGTTGAAAAACACCACTAATGTATAAAATGTGTGCAATATTAAAAGGATTTTTGAAAAGCTCATGCTGAACGGAATTGAATGGCTTTCAAAATCATGAATAATTATGGAAGACTTAAAAATTCTTTGAGAGACATTGATGAAAATGCAGAAATATGAAACATTGTTTGAAAAATCTGAAATGGATAGCAGTGCACTGCTGAAAATGCATGTGAGTGAGTGTGTGTGCGTGTGTGTGTGTGTGTGTGTGTGTGTAGGTTTGGACGTGTTTGGATGTATGTGTGTGTGTGTGTGTGTGTGTGTGTGTGAGAGAGAGAGAGAGATAGAGAAAACGCAAAGAAGAAGAAAAGAAAATAGAGAATGTTATCCCCAGAGATACATTGATTAATGTGCAGCAGGGTGATTCAAACCCAGTTCTCCCACACGAGAGCCACGTGTCATGTCCTAGGCACCATCAGACTGTCAGGTACATAGCACACACCTGTAGTATTTAACTTTAGTGTCTGTGAACGTGTTGTTATGGTTACTACTAATGACTGTTTGTAAACATGCTTTGATCTCTGTGTCGTGTGTGTATCTGTCTGCATATGTATTTATGTGTGTGTGTGTGTGTGTGTGTGTGTGTCTGTGTGTGTGTCTGACTGTGTGTATGTGTGAATGTGTGTGTGTGTATGTGTAGGTTTGTATGTGTGTGTGTGCGTGTGTGTGTGTGTGTGTGTGTGTGTGCGCGCGCGCGCGCGTGTGTGTGTGTTTGTAGGTTTGTATGTGTTTGGATGTATGTGTGTGTGTGTGTATGGATGTGTGTGTGTGTGTGTGTGTGTGTGTGTGAGACTGATTGACTGTCTGTATGTGTGAGTGTGTGTATGTGTGTTTGTGGGTGTGTGTTGTGTGTGTGTGTGTGTGTGTGTGTGTGTGTCGGTGTGTGTGTGTGTGTATGAGACTGACTGACTGTGTGTGTGTGTGTGTGTGTGTGTGTGTGTGTGTCTCGCGGGTGTGTGTGTGTGTCTCGCGGGTGTGTGTGTCTGTGTCGTGTGTGTGTGTGTGTGTGTGTTTGTGTGTGTGCTGAATAGCTAAATTGCTAAAGCTAAACTGGATGAACAGCTTAAATCCGTAAGAAGTTGAAGTAGTGAGAATAGGTGGAAAAGTATGAATGGTTGTAATTAACATGAATTTCGTTAAAAAGTTGAACAACACCACTAACGTAAAAAGTATGTGGAATATTTAAAAAAAAATGTAAAAGCTGATTCTAAACTGAATTGAATGAGAGTGATTGTAATTTCATTGTCTGTGAAAAAGTGCTGAGTCATGCTATAAGGAGGAGCAGCAGGTGTTCCGTCAGCTGTAATCAAGCCTTCCTTTGATGTTTAATTACAAACACCTGCTAATTATAAACATTGAAGACAGTGAGATCCAGACAGACAGACGTATAAGAGAAATAGACAGAAAGAGAAAGACAGAAAGAGAGACAGACTGACAGCAAGAGAGACGGGTAAGGGAAGCAGAGACAGACAGAAAGAGTTACATTTTAATGTGCAGCAGTGGGATTTGAACCCGGCTCTCCCACACAAAAGCTGCTTTCATGTCCTCTGCACTATCAGACAATCATGCATAGTGTACACACCTGTAGTATTTAACTTTAGTGTCTGTGAACGTGTTGTTATGGTTACTTCCAATGACTGTTTGTAAACATGCTTTGATCTCTGTAACGAGCTCCAGCTGCGGTTAAGTGTCCTGTCAGACAAGGCACTCAACTACAGACATTGCATACCGACCTCCGAAACAAACGCTCATACTGCCAAAATGAAAAGCGGTATCAGTCAAATGACGAAATCATGACGACCACGAGGCCTTCCTGAACAAAATCATGTAAAATTTATATGGATAAAGTGAAAAATGTGGCCACACCGGCGATTTCAAAAAGTGCTTTGCTGTCCATTTTGCTTTGAATAGTGGAGTAACTTTTGCATTGCTGCCAATGGACAAAGACTTCGGACCCCTGGCATTTGGAAGCTCACAGAGCCAAAAGTATAAGTCGTATTGCACAACTGATCAAATTGGCTGAAACTAGACAAAAATACCTACGTTTTGATGTATAAATTGTGCATGTGAAGTTAAAATTGTGGGTGTGAGAGCAATTCATAGAGAAAGATTTAAGATAATGGTTACAAAGCTTCGCACTCTAAGCTGTGAAGAATCCACACTAAGAAGCTACATACACACGCATTGAAAAAGCAAAAACATCCTGAAAATATCACTAAACTTGAACAGCTTTTTCACAAAAACTGTAAAAGATATCAATCTGAAAAGCACAAGCCCAATAGCTGAATTGTTTGTGAACATTTTAAAGTTTGTTTGGTGTCTGTAGGTGAAAGTATGAAGGAGCTGAAACTTTTGGGAGCGGAAGAAGATTTGAAGGATTTGAAGGTTGCTCTCATTGACTTTAATGTTAAAATAAAATGCTTAAAAGCTGAATATTTAAAAAAGTATAAATAGTAGAAAGAAAGTTGAAGAAGTCCCATCGTCTGCTGAAAGAGCTGAACATTTTAAAAGTTGAATGGCTTAAATAGCTGAAAGTATGCAGAAGTTACGGAGAGCCAAAAAACGTACGGAATAAGAAAAAGAAAAACTAGAAAATGCATTTCCTGCAGAAAATGCGTGGGAATGCTGAATAGCTAAATTGCTAAAGCTAAAGTGGATGAATAGCTTAAATCCGTAAGTAGAAGCTGAAGTAGTGAGAATAGGTTGAAAAGTTTGAATGGACACGAATTTCATTAAAAACAGTTGAAAAACACCACTAATGTATAAAATGTGTGCAATATTAAAAGGCTTTTTGAAAAGCTGATGCTGAACTGAATTGAATGGCTTTCAAAATCATGAATAATTATGGAAGACTTAAAAATGCTTTGAGAGAAATGCAGAAATACGAAACATTGTTTGAAAAATCTCAAATGGATAGCAGTGCACTGCTGGAAAAACTGAAAAAAGGTAAGAGCTCAAATACAGAGAGAGGAAGAGAGGGGGACAGGGAAAGGAGAGAGATGGCGAGAGAGAGGGGGAGGGAGAGAGACAGAGAGAGAGGGAGAGGGAAAGAGAGGGAGAAAGGGAGAGAGGGACAAAAAGAGAGAGAAAGAAAGAGAAAAGAGACAGGGAGAGAGAGAGAGAGAGAGAGGAAGAGAAAGACAGCGACTTCCAATTGCTGGAAGTTCAAATACATTGACTAAAAAGGCTGAAAGTATGAATTCTTTGTATTACTACCAGACAGGTCTGTTGCATATAATTGTGCATGTGTGTGTGTATGTGTGTGTGAGATAGAGAAAACATAAAGAAAAGAAAATAGAGAACATTATCATCAGAGATGAATTGAATAATGTGCAGCAGTGGGAGTTGAACCCGGTTCTCATGTAGTATTTAACTGTAGTGTCTGTGAATGTGTTGTTATGGTTACGAGCTAATGACTGTTTCTAAACATGCTTTGATCTCTGTGACGTGTGTGTGTATCTGTCTGCATATGTATGTGTGTGTGTGTGTGTGTGTCAGTGTGTTTGTGTATATGTGTATTTGTGTGAATGTGTGTGTGTGTGTGTATGTGTCTGTATTTGTGTTTGATTGTAGGTCTGCGTGTCTGTGTGTGTGAGTGAGACTGACTTTGTGTATGTGTGAGTGTATGTGTGTGTGTGTGTGTGAGTGTGTGTGTGTAGGTTTGGATGTGTTTGGATGTGTGTGTGTGTGTGTGTGTGTGTGTGTTTGGATGTGTGTTTGTGTGTGTGTGTGTGTGTGTGTGTGTGTGCATCTGTATGAGCGTCCGAGTGTGTGTGTGTAAACCTGTGTGTGTGTGGGTGTGTGTGTATTTGTGTTTGATTGTAGGTCTGCATGTGTGCCTGTGTGTGTGTGAGTGAGACTGACTGTGTGTATGTGTGAGTGTGTGTGTGTGTGAGTGTGTGTCTGCATTTGATTGTAGGTCTGCATGTGTGTCTGTGTGTGAGTGAGACTGACTGTGTGTATGTGTGAGTGTGTGTGTGACAGACAGACAGACAGACAGAGAGACAGAGAGACAGACAGACGTATAAGAGAGACAGACAGACAGACAGACAGCAAAATAGGAGACAGAAAGAGAGACAGACAGACAGACAGAAAGACGTATAAGAGAGACAGACAGACAGACAGACAGACAGAAAGACGTATAAGAGAGACAGACAGACAGACAGCAAGACAGAAAGACAGACAGACAGACAGACAGACAGCAAGACAGAAAGACAGACAGACAGACAGACAGCAAGACAGACAGACAGCAAGACAGAAAGACAGACAGACAGACAGACAGACAGCAAGACCGAAAGACAGACAGACAGACAGACAGACAGACAGCAAGACAGAAAGACAGACAGACAGCAAGACAGAAAGACAGACAGACAGACAGACAGACAGCAAAATAGGAGACAGAAAGACGTATAAGAGACAGACAGAAAGACGTATAAGAGAGACAGACAGACAGACAGAAAGACGTATAAGAGAGACAGACAGACAGACAGACAGAAAGACGTATAAGAGAGACAGACAGACAGACAGAAAGACAGACAGACAGACAGACAGACAGCAAAATAGGA
Organism: Gymnocephalus cernua; assembly: GCA_023631565.1. Lineage (NCBI taxonomy): Eukaryota > Metazoa > Chordata > Actinopteri > Perciformes > Percidae > Gymnocephalus > Gymnocephalus cernua. Next base: position 26,447,112 of record CM042441.1, on the reverse strand, counting down.
GACAGAAAGACGTATAAGAGAGACAGACAGACAGACGTATAAGAGAGACAGACAGACAGACGTATAAGAGAGACAGACAGACAGACAGCAAAATAGGAGACAGAAAGACAGACAGCAAAATAGGAGACAGAAAGACGTATAAGAGAGACAGACAGACAGCAAAATAGGAGACAGAAAGACGTATAAGAGAGACAGACAGACAGCAAAATAGGAGACAGAAAGACGTATAAGAGAGACAGACAGACAGACAGCAAACTAGGAGACAGAAAGACGTATAAGAGAGACAGACAGACAGACAGACAGAAAGACATATAAGAGAGAGAGACAGACAGACAGACAGACAGAAAGACGTATAAGAGAGACAGACAGACAGACAGAAAGACGTATAAGAGAGACAGACAGACAGACGTATAAGAGAGACAGACAGACAGACAGCAAAATAGGAGACAGAAAGACAGACAGCAAAATAGGAGACAGACGTATAAGAGAGACAGACAGACAGCAAAATAGGAGACAGAAAGACGTATAAGAGAGACAGACAGACAGCAAAATAGGAGACAGAAAGACGTATAAGAGAGACAGACAGACAGACAGCAAAATAGGAGACAGAAAGACGTATAAGAGAGACAGACAGACAGACAGACAGACAGAAAGACGTATAAGAGAGACAGACAGACAGACAGAAAGACGTATAAGAGAGACAGACAGACAGACAGAAAGACGTATAAGAGAGACAGACAGACAGACAGACAGACGTATAAGAGACAGACAGACAGACAGACAGACGTATAAGAGAGACAGACAGACAGACAGACAGACAGCAAAATAGGAGACAGACAGACAGCAAAATAGGAGACAGAAAGACGTACGAGAGACAGACAGACAGCAAAATAGGAGACAGAAAGACGTATAAGAGAGACAGACAGACAGACAGCAAAATAGGAGACAGAAAGACGTATAAGAGAGACAGACAGACAGACAGCAAAATAGGAGACAGAAAGACGTATAAGAGAGACAGACAGACAGACAGAAAGACGTATGAGACAGACAGACAGACAGAAAGACGTATAAGAGAGACAGACAGACAGACAGACAGACGTATAAGAGACAGACAGACAGACAGACAGACGTATAAGAGAGACAGACAGACAGACAGACAGCAAAATAGGAGACAGACAGACAGCAAAATAGGAGACAGAAAGACGTATAAGAGAGACAGACAGACAGCAAAATAGGAGACAGAAAGACGTATAAGAGAGACAGACAGACAGACAGAAAGACGTATAAGAGAGACAGACAGACAGACAGAAAGACGTATAAGAGACAGACAGACAGACAGACAGACGTATAAGAGAGACAGACAGACAGACAGACGTATAAGAGAGACAGACAGACAGCAAAATAGGAGACAGACAGACAGCAAAATAGGAGACAGAAAGACGTATAAGAGAGACAGACAGACAGCAAAATAGGAGACAGAAAGACGTATAAGAGAGACAGACAGACAGACAGAAAGACGTATAAGAGAGACAGACAGATAGACAGAAAGACATATAAGAGAGACAGACAGACAGACAGACAGAAAGACGTATAAGAGAGACAGACAGACAGACAGAAAGACGTATAAGAGAGACAGCAAGACAGACAGACAGACAGCAAAATAGGAGACAGACAGACAGCAAAATAGGAGACAGAAAGATGTATAAGAGAGACAGACAGAAAGACGTATAAGAGAGACAGACAGACAGACAGAAAGACGTATAAGAGAGACAGACAGACAGACAGAAAGACGTATAAGAGAGACAGACAGACAGACAGACAGAAAGACGTATAAGAGAGACAGACAGACAGACAGAAAGACGTATAAGAGAGACAGACAGACAGACAGACAGACATATAAGAGAGACAGACAGACAGACAGACAGACAGCAAAATAGGAGACAGACAGACAGCTGCTTTCATGTCTTCTGCACTATCAGACAATCATGTATAGTGTACACACCTGTAGTATTTAACTTTAGTGTCTGTGAATGTGTTGTTGTGGTTACTACCAATGACTGTTTGTAAACATGCTTTGATCTCTGTAACGAGCTGCAGCTGCTCAAACTGAGACACTGCTGGTATCCACAGCCACTGAACGACCTCCGAAACAAACGCTCATACTGCCAAAATGAAAGGCGGTATCAGTCAAGTGACGTTATCATGACGACCACGAGGCCTTCCTGAACGAAATCATGTAAAATTTATATGGATAAAGTGAAAAATGTGGCCACACCGGCGATTTCAAAAAGTGGTTTGCTGTCCATTTTGCTTTGAAAAGTTGAGTAACTTTTGCATTGCTGTCAATGGACAAAGATTCAGAACTCTTGTCATTTGGAAGC
>CM042441.1:26437231-26439731 GCA_023631565.1 Gymnocephalus cernua | reverse complement strand
ACAGACAGAAAGACGTATAAGAGAGACAGACAGACAGACAGAAAAATAGGAGACAGACAGACAGACAGACAGACAGACAGCAAAATAGGAGACAGACAGACAGCTGCTTTCATGTCTTCTGCACTATATAACAATCATGTATAGTGTACACACCTGTAGTATTTAACTTTAGTGTCTGTGAATGTGTTGTTATGGTTACTACCAATGACTGTTTGTAAACATGCTTTGATCTCTGTAACGAGCTGCAGCTGCTCAAACTGAGACACTGCTGGTATCCACAGCCACTGAACGACCTCCGAAACAAACGCTCATACTGCCAAAATGAAAGGCGGTATCAGTCAAGTGACGAAATCATGACGACCACGAGGCCTTCCTGAACGAAATCATGTAAAATTTATATGGATAAGGTGAAAAATGTGGCCACACCGGCGATTTCAAAAAGTGGTTTGCTGTCCATTTTGCTTTGGAAAGTGGAGTAACTTTTGCATTGCTGTCAATGGACAATGATTCAGAACTCTTGTCATTTGGAAGCTCACAGAGCCAAAACTATAAGTCGTATCGCACAACTGAGCAAATTGCCTGAAACTAGACAAAAATACCTACGTTTTGATGTATAAATTGTGCATGTGAAGTTAAACTTGTGGGTGTGAGAGCAATTCATAGAGAAAGATTTAAGATCATTGTTACAGAGCTACGCACTCTAGCTGGGACATCAACACTCTAAGGGAGCTGCATACACACACATTGAAAAAGCAAAAACATCCTGAAAAAATCAATAAACTTGAACAGCTTTTTCACAAAAACTGTAAAAGATATCAATCTGAAAAGCACAAGCCCAATAGCCGAATTGTTTGTGAACATTTTAAAGTTTGTTTGGTGTCTGTAGGTGAAAGTATGAAGGAGCTGAAACTTTTGGGAGCGGAAGAAGATTTGAAGGATTTGAAGCTTGCTCTCATTGACTTTAATGTTAAAATAAAATGCTTAAAAGCTTAATATTTAAAAAAGTATAAATAGTAGAAAAAAAGTTGAAGAAGTCCCATCATCTGCTGAAAGAGCTGAAGATATTAAAAGTTGAATGGTTTAAATAGCTGAAAGTATGCAGAAGTTGCGCAGAGCCAAAAAACGTACGGAAGAAAGCGGTAGAAAAATAAAAATAAGATATAAAGAACAGAATAACAATAGTTGGGAATGCTGTATAAGCATTCCCACTAACTAGAAAATGCATTTCCTGCAAAAAAAACCGTGGGAATGCTGAATAGCTGAATTGCTAAAGCTAAGCTGGATGAATAGCTTAAATCTGTAAGAACAAGTTGAAGTGATGAGAATAGTTGGAAAAGTAGTACGGACAGACAGAGAGAGAGAGACTGGTAAGAGAAGCAGACAGACAGACAGACAGACAGACAGACAGACAGACAGACAGACAGACAGACAGACAGACAGACAGAAAGAGAGAGTCGAAAAGAGAGACAGCCAGACAGCGAGACAGCAAGACAGAAAGAGACAGAGACAGACAGACAGAAAGAGAGACGGGTAAGAGAAGCAGACAGACCAACAGAGAGAAAAACGTGTAAGAGAGACAGACAGACAGACAGACAGACAGAGGGAGAGATGGGTAAGAAAGGCAGACAGACAGAGGGAGAGATGGGTAAGAAAGGCAGACAGACAGAGGGAGAGATGGGTAAGAAAGGCAGACAGACAGAGGGAGAGATGGGTAAGAAAGGCAGACAGATAGACAGAGGGAGAGATGGGTAAGAAAGGCAGACAGACAGACAGACAGACAGACAGACAGACAGACAGACAGACAGAGGGAGAGATGGGTAAGAAAGGCAGACAGACAGACAGACAGACAGACAGACAGACAGAGGGAGAGATGGGTAAGAAAGGCAGACAGACAGAGGGAGAGATGGGTAAGAAAGAAAGACAGACAGAGGGAGAGATGGGTAAGAAAGACAGACAGACAGAGGGAGAGATGGGTAAGAAAGACAGACAGACAGACAGACAGACAGACAGAGGGAGAGATGGGTAAGAAAGGCAGACAGACAGACAGACAGACAGAGGGAGAGATGGGTAAGAAAGGCAGACAGACAGACAGAGGGAGAGATGGGTAAGAAAGGCAGACAGACAGACAGACAGACAGACAGACAGACAGACAGACAGAGGGAGAGATGGGTAAGAAAGGCAGACAGACAGACAGACAGACAGACAGACAGAGGGAGAGATGGGTAAGAAAGGCAAACAGACAGACAGAGGGAGAGATGGGTAAGAAAGACAGACAGAGAGAGGGAGAGATGCTTTCATGTCTTCTGCACTATATAACAATCATGTATAGTGTACACACCTGTAGTATTTAACTTTAGTGTCTGTGAACGTGTTGTTATGGTTACTACCAATGACTGTTTGTAAACATGCTTTGATCTCTGTAACGAGCTGCAGCTGCTCAAACTGAGACACTGCTGGTATCCACAGCCACTGAACGACCTCCGAAACAAACGCTCATACT
>CM042441.1:26424731-26432231 GCA_023631565.1 Gymnocephalus cernua | reverse complement strand
TACTGTGGGTCAGTTCATGATGCCAGAGTACTGAGGAACAGCCCTATTTATTATCAACAGTCCTACCCTCCACCAGGATATAGTATCCTTGGAGACGGGGGGTACCCCTGCCTGTCCCAGCCTATCAGCCTCATCACACCCTTCAGACAGCCTGTTCGCAACCACCTCCAGGCTCGCTTTAACAACAGTCTGTCAAAGGCCAGGTGTGTTGTTGAGCGGTCCTTCGGGATGCTGAAGACTAGATGGAGGTCTATCTTCTTCAAGGCTCTGGAGGTGGATGTGACATACGTGCCGGAGGTCGTCGTCTGCTGCACTGTTCTGCACAATATTTGCATGAGCAACGGGGACCTGCTGGTGCCAGATGCTGATGATGGTGCAGCAGGGGACCAGCCAGCACCAAGACCAGCACCAGCACCTCCAGGAGCCGTCTCTGGTGCAGATGAGAGGCAGAGGATAGCGATGATGTGTTATGTCCCTGACCATGACTACATTTAAAAAAAATCTAGGGCTGTCAAAATAACATGTTCGTTTCGATTAATTTAATCCAGCACATTTGTCACATTTTTTGTCATTCAATAGCAAGTTACAAGCAAAATAACCCTATTCCTGAAGCACTTCTGAATTTATTTCCTCAGTATATTAGGTCATATTGTTGATTGTTATGGTCATTATTTGAACAGTGAAGATAGTAATAAAGTTTTTTAACTTTAATGTCACTAATGCTGATTATACATTGATTCATTTGAATTGAAATATTTAAAAGTCACTGCACTGTACATTGTTTACTTGTCCCCATTTCTTATCAGTTTGGCAAAGTAGGTAGTATTTTTAGGAATCAATGATGAATTTGACTTTACCAATTAGTTGAAAGGTAAACACAAGTGTACAATCATCAATCAATTCCTGTAAAGGGTTTACCTGAAAAAAACAAAAAGATGTGAAGGTGTGATATAACAAATGACAGTGTAAATTACGTGTTACATATTTATTCATACAGAACATTTATTCATTTATTTATACAGAACAGAACTACTGTGATAGAACTATTACCGAACTACTGTAATAGAACTACAGTTTATTTGTTAACTTGTCTAGAATTGCCAGGAGGCGCTCCTCCCTGGCAGCCGCCTCTCTCTCCCTCCTCTCCTCCCTCTGTCTCATCTCCCTGAAAAACCTCTCCTCCCTCTCTACAGCCTCATGGTGCCGCCTCTCCTCACGCTCTGCAGCCTCTCTCGCCTCTCTCTCTCTGATCTCCTCTCTCTTCTGGTGCTCTCGCTCCATCTCTTGCAATGCCTCATCATACTGCCGCTCATTTTCTTTCAAGTAATTAAGGACTTCCAATTTGTCTACCCGGCGCCTCTTTGGGGTAGACACGTTGTCTGGTGTCACCACAGAAGGGGGTGAGGCCATCGCCACTTCGGGGTTGGAAGAAGCAAAGAGAACAGGCGGCTCCACAGATGGCCTGCTCCCAATTGCTGCATCCATAAGTGAATACCACTTCCAAGAAGCGGCGGTGGCCTCACCCCCCTCTGTACTAACACCAGTACGAGGATGCTTAAGTGCCTGTGGATGAAACAAAAAAAGCTGCACTATTTTCACTATCAAATGCTACAAACACTAACAATACATTTGTGTATATAGAAAGTAAGAACTATTCTGACAACTGCACACATTTTTATCACCTTTGTCGCCTTATTTCACACTATGATCTACATTTATACATTTGAGCATTTCACTTTACAGGGAAAATATATGTATGGAACAACCTTGTACTAACCTTATATTTCTGCACCAAATTTTCCCATCTTTTTCGGATGGCTTTTGAGTCCAGCCTCCCCTCCAAGCCCTTTTTCTTAATGAATTCCCTGGTGAAAACACATAAACAGATCATATCGATGCATTACATAATACAGAGGCCCACCACCAGAACAAATAACAGAACAAATAACATGACACGAGTACTAAGAAGTTTGGCAACTTAACTAATATGTTACACACCAAATGCAACTACAATATTTCAAAGTTAGTAGCCTAATGCAACCGGTAATGCATTGTACTTACTCGAATCCTGTAAGGGTCGCATTTCGCTTCCCCGTGAACAGATCGGCGTTGGCAGCACGCCAGGGGATTAGTTCCCTCGTATCTTCGTCCGTCCCTAAAAACAGATAAATTGGATAAAAGGGACACTCACCTGGCCTGTCAACATATCTAGCTAACGTTTGAATGACCCATCTAAAATGGTCACGAAGCTATCATTTATTACTAATGTTGTCCATCGCTAGCGTTCACATTGCTCGTCCCAATGGCTAGCTTAACGTGCTAAGTAGCATTAGCATGTTACGTTACGCTAATTAACTCAACCAAATAATTTTGCCGGCTTCAGTCAGTGATGGACATGTAAGTAATGCATTAGTCGACAGTAAAATGTTTTTGTATTACCACTGTTACTTACATTTATACAATTGAGGTGTCGTCGCTGTCTCGGTAGAGTTGTCCGCCATTATTTTCGAAAAAGTTGCCGACGTTCTGGCCCCTCCCCTTCCGCTTTGTAGCAAGATGGCGCAGGTTTAGTGCGCGTAGTGTCCATCGTTCTACACTAAACTTTTTGACTTTTTTTAGGGGGTCATCCGGGTACTTTCAGTGCACTGACTTTTGCGTTATCTACACTATATACTTAAAAAATAGTGTTTGAAGTGTGCAAGTAGGCGGTTTGAGACACAGCCAAAGACGTATAAGAGAGACAGACAGACAGACAGAAAGACGTATAAGAGAGACAGACAGACAGACAGAAAGACATATAAGAGAGACAGACAGACAGAAAGACGTATAAGAGAGACAGACAGACAGACAGAAAGACGTATAAGAGAGACAGACAGACAGACAGACAGACAGACAGCAAAATAGGAGACAGACAGACAGCAAAATAGGAGACAGACAGACAGCAAAATAGGAGACAGAAAGACGTATAAGAGAGACAGACAGACAGACAGAAAGACGTATAAGAGAGACAGACAGACAGACAGAAAGACGTATAAGAGAGACAGACAGACAGACAGACAGAAAGACGTATAAGAGAGACAGACAGACAGACAGACAGAAAGACGTATAAGAGAGACAGACAGACAGAGAGAGAAAGACGTATAAGAGAGACAGACAGACAGACAGACAGAAAGACGTATAAGAGAGACAGACAGACAGACAGAAAGACGTATAAGAGAGACAGACAGACAGACAGAAAGACGTATAAGAGAGACAGACAGACAGACAGACAGACAGACAGACAGACAGACAGCAAAATAGGAGACAGACAGACAGACAGCAAAATAGGAGACAGACAGACAGAGGGAGAGATGGGTAAGAAAGGCAGACAGACAGAGAGAGGGAGAGATGCTTTCATGTCTTCTGCACTATATAACAATCATGTATAGTGTACACACCTGTAGTATTTAACTTTAGTGTCTGTGAATGTGTTGTTATGGTTACTACCAATGACTGTTTGTAAACATGCTTTGATCTCTGTAACGAGCTGCAGCTGCTCAAACTGAGACACTGCTGGTATCAATAGCCACTGAACGACCTCCGAAACAAACGCTCATACTGCCAAAATGAAAGGCGGTATCAGTCAAGTGACGAAATCATGACGACCACGAGGCCTTCCTGAACGAAATCATGTAAAATTTATATGGATAAGGTGAAAAATGTGGCCACACCGGCGATTTCAAAAAGTGGTTTGCTGTCCATTTTGCTTTGGAAAGTGGAGTAACTTTTGCATTGCTGTCAATGGACAATGATTCAGAACTCTTGTCATTTGGAAGCTCACAGAGCCAAAAGTATAAGTCGTATCGCACAACTGAGCAAATTGCCTGAAACTAGACAAAAATACCTATGTTTTGATGTATAAATTGTGCATGTGAAGTTAAAATTGTGGGTGTGAGAGCAATTCATATAGAAAGATTTAAGATCATTGTTACAGAGCTACGCACTCTAGCTGGGACATCAACACTCTAAGGGAGCTGCATACACACACATTGAAAAAGCAAAAACATCCTGAAAAAATCAATAAACTTGAACAGCTTTTTCACAAAAACTGTAAAAGATATCAATCTGAAAAGCACAAGCCCAATAGCTGAATTGTTTGTGAACATTTTAAAGTTTGTTTGGTGTCTGTAGGTGAAAGTATGAAGGAGCTGAAACTTTTGGGAGCGGAAGAAGATTTGAAGGATTTGAAGCTTGCTCTCATTGACTTTAATGTTAAAATAAAATGCTTAAAAGCTTAATATTTAAAAAAGTATAAATAGTAGAACAAAAGTTGAAGAAGTCCCATCGTCTGCTGAAAGAGCTGAACATTTTAAAAGTTGAATGGCTTAAATAGCTGAAAGTATGCAGAAGTTACGGAGAGCCAAAAAACGTACGGAATAATAATAATAAGAAGAAAAACTAGAAAATGCATTTCCTGCAGAAAATGCGTGGGAATGCTGAATAGCTAAATTGCTAAAGCTAAAGTGGATGAATAGCTTAAATCCGTAAGTAGAAGCTGAAGTAGTGAGAATAGGTTGAAAAGTTTGAATGGACACGAATTTCATTAAAAACAGTTGAAAAACACCGCTAATGTATAAAATGTGTGCAATATTAAAAGGCTTTTTGAAAAGCTGATGCTGAACTGAATTGAATGGCTTTCAAAATCATGAATAATTATGGAAGACTTAAAAATGCTTTGAGAGAAATGCAGAAATACGAAACATTGTTTGAAAAATCTCAAATGGATAGCAGTGCACTGCTGGAAAAACTGAAAAAAGAGCTCAAATACAGAGAGAGGAAGAGAGGGGGACAGGGAAATGAGAGAGATGGCGAGAGAGAGGGGAGGGAGAGAGAGACAGAGAGAGAGGGAGAGGGAAAGAGAGGGAGAAAGGGAGAGAGGGACAAAAAGAGAGAGAAAGAAAGAGAAAAGAGACAGGGTGAGAGAGAGAGAGAGAGGAAGAGAAAGACAGCGACTTCCAATTGCTGGAAGTTCAAATACATTGACTAAAAAGGCTGAAAGTATGAATTCTTTGTATTACTACCAGACAGGTCTGTTGCATATAATTGTGCATGTGTGTGTGTATGTGTGTGTGAGATAGAGAAAACATAAAGAAAAGAAAATAGAGAACATTATCATCAGAGATGAATTGAATAATGTGCAGCAGTGGGAGTTGAACCCGGTTCTCATGTAGTATTTAACTGTAGTGTCTGTGAATGTGTTGTTATGGTTACGAGCTAATGACTGTTTCTAAACATGCTTTGATCTCTGTGACGTGTGTGTGTATCTGTCTGCATATGTATGTGTGTGTGTTTGTCAGTGTGTTTGTGTATATTTGTATTTGTGTGAATGTGTGTGTGTGTGTGTGTGTGTATGTGTCTGTATTTGTGTTTGATTGTAGGTCTGCGTGTCTGTGTGTGTGAGTGAGACTGACTTTGTGTATGTGTGAATGTATGTGTGTGTGTGTGAGTGTGTGTGTGTAGGTTTGGATGTGTTTGGATGTGTGTGTGTGTGTGTGTTTGGATGTGTGTTTGTGTGTGTGTGTGTGTGTGTGTGTGTGTGTGTGTGTGTGTGTGTGTGTGTGTGTGTGTGTGTGTGTGTGTGTGCATCTTTCTGAGCGTCCGAGTGTGTGTGTGTAAACCTGTGTGTGTGTGTGTGTGTGTGTGTGTGGGTGTGTGTGTATTTGTGTTTGATTGTAGGTCTGCATGTGTGCCTGTGTGTGAGTGAGACTGACTGTGTGTATGTGTGAGTGTATATGTGACAGACAGACAGACAGACAGACAGACAGACAGAGAGACAGAGAGACAGACAGACAGACGTATAAGAGAGACAGAGAGACAGACAGACAGACAGACAGACAGACAGACAGACAGACAGCAAAATAGGATACAGAAAGACAGAAAGACAGACAGACAGAAAGACGTATAAGAGAGACAGACAGACAGACAGACAGAAAGACGTATAAGAGAGACAGACAGACAGACAGACAGACAGAAAGACGTATAAGAGAGACAGACAGACAGAAAGACGTATAAGAGAGACAGACAGACAGACAGCAAGACAGAAAGACAGACAGACAGACAGACAGCAAGACAGAAAGACAGACAGACAGACAGACAGCAAAATAGGAGACAGAAAGACGTATAAGAGAGACAGACAGAAAGACGTATAAGAGAGACAGACAGACAGACAGAAAGACGTATAAGAGAGACAGACAGACAGACAGAAAGACGTATACGAGAGACAGACAGACAGAAAGACAGACAGACAGACAGACAGCAAAATCGGAGACAGAAAGACGTATAAGAGAGACAGACAGACAGACAGACATATAAGAGAGACAGACAGACAGACAGACAGACGTATAAGAGAGACAGACAGACAGACAGACAGCAAAATAGGAGACAGAAAGACAGACAGCAAAATAGGAGACAGAAAGACGTATAAGAGAGACAGACAGACAGCAAAATAGGAGACAGAAAGACGTATAAGAGAGACAGACAGACAGACAGCAAAATAGGAGACAGAAAGACGTATAAGAGAGACTGACAGACAGACAGAAAGACGTATAAGAGATACAGACAGACAGACAGAAAGACGTATAAGAGAGAAAGACAGACAGACAGAAAGACGTATAAGAGAGACAGACAGGCAGACAGACAGACAGACAGACAGACAGACGTATAAGAGAGACAGACAGACAGACAGACAGACAGACAGACAGACGTATAAGAGAGACAGACAGACAGACAGACAGCAAAATAGGAGACAGACAGACAGCAAAATAGGAGACAGAAAGACGTATAAGAGAGACAGACAGACAGACAGCAAAATAGGAGACAGAAAGACGTATAAGAGAGACAGACAGACAGACAGAAAGACGTATAAGAGAGACAGACAGACAGACAGACAGAAAGACGTATAAGAGAGACAGACAGACAGACAGAAAGACGTATAAGAGAGACAGACAGACAGACAGACAGAAAGACGTATAAGAGAGACAGACAGACAGAGAGAGAAAGACGTATAAGAGAGACAGACAGACAGACAGACAGAAAGACGTATAAGAGAGACAGACAGACAGACAGAAAGACGTATAAGAGAGACAGACAGACAGACAGAAAGACGTATAAGAGAGACAGACAGACAGACAGACAGACAGACAGACAGACAGACAGCAAAATAGGAGACAGACAGACAGACAGCAAAATAGGAGACAGACAGACAGAGGGAGAGATGGGTAAGAAAGGCAGACAGACAGAGAGAGGGAGAGATGCTTTCATGTCTTCTGCACTATATAACAATCATGTATAGTGTACACACCTGTAGTATTTAACTTTAGTGTCTGTGAATGTGTTGTTATGGTTACTACCAATGACTGTTTGTAAACATGCTTTGATCTCTGTAACGAGCTGCAGCTGCTCAAACTGAGACACTGCTGGTATCAATAGCCACTGAACGACCTCCGAAACAAACGCTCATAC
>CM042441.1:26409731-26419731 GCA_023631565.1 Gymnocephalus cernua | reverse complement strand
AAGTATAAATAGTAGAACAAAAGTTGAAGAAGTCCCATCGTCTGCTGAAAGAGCTGAACATTTTAAAAGTTGAATGGCTTAAATAGCTGAAAGTATGCAGAAGTTACGGAGAGCCAAAAAACGTACGGAATAATAATAATAAGAAGAACTAGAAAATGCATTTCCTGCAGAAAATGCGTGGGAATGCTGAATAGCTAAATTGCTAAAGCTAAAGTGGATGAATAGCTTAAATCCGCAAGAAGAAGCTGAAGTAGTGAGAACAGGTTGAAAACTTTGAATGGACATGAATTTCATTAAAAACAGTTGAAAAACACCACGAATGTATACAATGTGTGCCATATTAAGAGGTTTTTCGAAAAGCTGAATTGCTAAAGCTAAGCTGGATGAATAGCTTAAATCTGTAAGAACAAGTTGAAGTGATGAGAATAGTTGGAAAAGTAGTACGGACAGACAGAGAGAGAGAGACTGGTAAGAGAAGCAGACAGACAGACAGACAGACAGACAGACAGACAGACAGAAAGAGAGAGTCGAAAAGAGAGACAGCCAGACAGCGAGACAGCAAGACAGAAAGAGACAGAGACAGACAGACAGAAAGAGAGATGGGTAAGAGAAGCAGACAGACCAACAGAGAGAGAAACGTGTAAGAGAGACAGACAGACAGACAGACAGACAGACAGATGGAGAGATGGGTAAGAAAGGCAGACAGACAGAGGGAGAGATGGGTAAGAAAGGCAGACAGACAGAGGGAGAGATGGGTAAGAAAGGCAGACAGACAGAGGGAGAGATGGGTAAGAAAGGCAGACAGACAGAGGGAGAGATGGGTAAGAAAGGCAGACAGACAGAGGGAGAGATGGGTAAGAAAGACAGACAGACAGACAGACAGACAGACAGACAGACAGACAGCAAAATAGGAGACAGACAGACAGCTGCTTTCATGTCTTCTGCACTATATAACAATCATGTATAGTGTACACACCTGTAGTATTTAACTTTAGTGTCTGTGAATGTGTTGTTATGGTTACTACCAATGACTGTTTTTAAACATGCTTTGATCTCTGTAACGAGCTGCAGCTGCTCAAACTGAGACACTGCTGGTATCAATAGCCACTGAACGACCTCCGAAACAAACGCTCATACTGCCAAAATGAAAGGCGGTATCAGTCAAGTGACGAAATCATGACGACCACGAGGCCTTCCTGAACGAAATCATGTAAAATTTATATGGATAAGGTGAAAAATGTGGCCACACCGGCGATTTCAAAAAGTGGTTTGCTGTCCATTTTGCTTTGAAAAGTTGACTAACTTTTGCATTGCTGTCAATGGACAATGATTCAGAACTCTTGTCATTTGGAAGCTCACAGAGCCAAAAGTATAAGTCGTATCGCACAACTGAGCAAATTGCCTGAAACTAGACAAAAATACCTATGTTTTGATGTATAAATTGTGCATGTGAAGTTAAAATTGTGGGTGTGAGAGCAATTCATATAGAAAGATTTAAGATCATTGTTACAGAGCTACGCACTCTAGCTGGGACATCAACACTCTAAGGGAGCTGCATACACACACATTGAAAAAGCAAAAACATCCTGAAAAAATCAATAAACTTGAACAGCTTTTTCACAAAAACTGTAAAAGATATCAACCTGAAAAGCAATAGCCTAATAGCTGAATTGTTTTTGAACATTTTAAAGTTTGTTTGGTGTCTGTAGGTGAAAGTATGAAGGAGCTGAAACTTTTGGGAGCGGAAGAAGATTTGAAGGATTTGAAGCTTGCTCTCATTGACTTTAATGTTAAAATAAAATGCTTAAAAGCTTAATATTTAAAAAAGTATAAATAGTAGAACAAAAGTTGAAGAAGTCCCATCGTCTGCTGAAAGAGCTGAACATTTTAAAAGTTGAATGGCTTAAATAGCTGAAAGTATGCAGAAGTTACGGAGAGCCAAAAAACGTACGGAATAATAATAATAAGAAGAACTAGAAAATGCATTTCCTGCAGAAAATGCGTGGGAATGCTGAATAGCTAAATTGCTAAAGCTAAAGTGGATGAATAGCTTAAATCCGCAAGAAGAAGCTGAAGTAGTGAGAACAGGTTGAAAACTTTGAATGGACATGAATTTCATTAAAAACAGTTGAAAAACACCACGAATGTATACAATGTGTGCCATATTAAGAGGTTTTTCGAAAAGCTGAATTGCTAAAGCTAAGCTGGATGAATAGCTTAAATCTGTAAGAACAAGTTGAAGTGATGAGAATAGTTGGAAAAGTAGTACGGACAGACAGAGAGAGAGAGACTGGTAAGAGAAGCAGACAGACAGACAGACAGACAGACAGACAGAAAGAGAGAGTCGAAAAGAGAGACAGCCAGACAGCGAGACAGCAAGACAGAAAGAGACAGAGACAGACAGACAGAAAGAGAGATGGGTAAGAGAAGCAGACAGACCAACAGAGAGAGAAACGTGTAAGAGAGACAGACAGACAGACAGACAGACAGACAGATGGAGAGATGGGTAAGAAAGGCAGACAGACAGAGGGAGAGATGGGTAAGAAAGGCAGACAGACAGAGGGAGAGATGGGTAAGAAAGGCAGACAGACAGAGGGAGAGATGGGTAAGAAAGGCAGACAGACAGAGGGAGAGATGGGTAAGAAAGGCAGACAGACAGAGGGAGAGATGGGTAAGAAAGACAGACAGACAGAGGGAGAGATGGGTAAGAAAGACAGACAGACAGACAGACAGAGGGAGAGATGGGTAAGAAAGGCAGACAGACAGAGGGAGAGATGGGTAAGAAAGACAGACAGACAGACAGACAGACAGAGGGAGAGATGGGTAAGAAAGGCAGACAGACAGAGGGAGAGATGGGTAAGAAAGGCAGACAGACAGAGGGAGAGATTGGTAAGAAAGACAGACAGACAGAGGGAGAGATGGGTAAGAAAGGCAGACAGACAGACAGAGGGAGAGATGGGTAAGAAAGGCAGACAGACAGACAGACAGACAGACAGACAGAGGGAGAGATGGGTAAGAAAGGCAGACAGACAGAGGGAGAGATGGGTAAGAAAGGCAGACAGACAGAGGGAGAGATGGGTAAGAAAGACTGACAGACAGAGGGAGAGATGGGTAAGAAAGACAGACAGACAGACAGAGGGAGAGATGGGTAAGAAAGGCAGACAGACAGACAGACAGACAGACAGACAGACAGAGGGAGAGATGGGTAAGAAAGGCAGACAGACAGACAGAGGGAGAGATGGGTAAGAAAGGCAGACAGACAGAGGGAGAGATGGGTAAGAAAGACAGACAGACAGACAGAGGGAGAGATGGGTAAGAAAGACAGACAGACAGACAGACAGAGGGAGAGATGGGTAAGAAAGACAGACAGACAGACAGACAGAGGGAGAGATGGGTAAGAAAGGCAGACAGACAGAGGGAGAGATGGGTAAGAAAGACAGACAGACAGACAGACAGACAGAGGGAGAGATGGGTAAGAAAGGCAGACAGACAGAGGGAGAGATGGGTAAGAAAGACAGACAGACAGACAGAAAGAGGGAGAGATGGGTAAGAAAGGCAGACAGACAGACAGACAGACAGACAGACAGAGGGAGAGATGGGTAAGAAAGGCAGACAGACAGAGGGAGAGATGGGTAAGAAAGGCAGACAGACAGAGGGAGAGATGGGTAAGAAAGACAGACAGACAGAGGGAGAGATGGGTAAGAAAGACAGACAGACAGAGGGAGAGATGGGTAAGAAAGACAGACAGACAGACAGACAGACAGAGGGAGAGATGGGTAAGAAAGGCAGACAGACAGACAGACAGACAGAGGGAGAGATGGGTAAGAAAGGCAGACAGACAGACAGAGGGAGAGATGGGTAAGAAAGGCAGACAGACAGACAGACAGACAGACAGACAGACAGAGGGAGAGATGGGTAAGAAAGGCAGACAGACAGACAGACAGACAGAGGGAGAGATGGGTAAGAAAGGCAGACAGACAGACAGAGGGAGAGATGGGTAAGAAGTAAGTAAGTAAGTAAGTAAGTAAAATTTATTTATAAAGCGCTTTTCACAGATAAAATCACAAAGTGCTGTACAACAGAATAGATAGAACAAACAGTATAAAATGCATATACATATATCAAAAGAAAGGGACGCTAGTGAGAACCCATCAACCAAAAGCTTTCCTAAATAAGCAAGTTTTCAGATCCTTTTTGAAAGAGACAACAGAGTCAGCCAGACGCACGGACAGGGGCAGGGCGTTCCACAGTCTGGGAGCAACAGACTGGAAAGACCGGTCCCCGCGGGTCTTATAACGAGTCTTAGGGACTGCAAGCAAATTTTGGTCAGAGGACCGAAGAGTCCGGCTAGGGAAATACGGCTTCAAAAGGTCTCGGATATACTGTGGGGCCTGACCGTTTAAGGCCCTGAAAGTCAGCACTAAAATCTTAAAGTCGATCCTGAATTTTACAGGGAGCCAATGGAGAGCTGACAAGACTGGAGTGATATGAGACCTTTGAGGGGCACCTGTTAAAAGTCTAGCAGCAGAATTTTGAACAATTTGCAGTTTGTTCAAAGCAGACATATTCAGACAAGTAAACAGAGAGTTGCAGTAGTCAAGCCTTGTTGATATGAAAGCGTGAATTATCATTTCCAGGTCATTCTTTGACAACAATTTGCGAATTTTAGAGATGTTCCTAAGATGATAAAAGCAATTTCGGACGAGCTGTTTTGAGTGTGTCTCCAAAGACATGGCCTGGTCAAACATAACCCCCAGGTTTCTGAGGCTGGGTTTGACAGAGGGGCCCAGGGAGCCAAGGTGCTGTTTGATCAACGTGATCTTATGGTCTGGAGCAAAGATCAGCGTTTCAGTCTTGTTTGAATTTATCTGCAGATAGTTATTGGCAAGCCAGTCTTTGATGGAGGACACACACTTTAGGAACAGGGACAAACGATGAAACTCAGCATCATTAAAGGAACAATACAACTGGACATCGTCGGCATAGAAGTGATATGATACATCCTTGAAACAACCAATAATTTGACCAAGTGGCAAAATGTACAGTAAAAACAAAATAGGACCCAAAACGGACCCTTGTGCCACTCCGCAGGACAAATTGGTTACATCAGACTGTACATTGTTTACAGCAACGTTAAAGGTTCTGTCATGTATATAGGAAGAGAACCACTGAAGGACAGATCCTGATAGTCCCATCTCATTATGAAGCCGATTGATCAGTATACTGTGATCCACAGTGTCAAAAGCAGAAGTCAAATCAAGTAGTACAAGTACAGTGTAGCGGCCAGAGTCTGCTGCCATCATCACATCACTAGAGACTTTGATAAGGGCTGTTTCAGTGGAGTGTAATTTTCGGAAACCAGACTGAAAAGTATCAAACAAGTCATGCTGCTCCATAAAGGAGGTCAGCTGGCATGCAACAACTTTTTCCAAAATTTTGGAGATAAATGGGAGTTTTGATATGGGCCTGTAGTTTTTAGGTTCTGAAGGGTCAAGATTGGGCTTTTTAAGGATCAGGTTTACCACAGCATGTTTGAAGTAGCTGGGAACTGAGCCAGATCTAAGTGACAGATTAATTATTTTTTCCACACAGGGGCCGACAATATCAAACGTTTTCAACAGTAGAGTTGTTGGGACAATGTCGGCGGGGCTCGAAGACGGTTTCATATTTCCTGTTATAGTCTTTACATCCTGTAGGCTGACAGGAGTGAAGGACGACCAAGATGACACAGGTGAAAACTCAGTAGAACAAACACTAATGAGTGGAGAATTTACACTGGCCCTAATGTCATGTACTTTGTTCACAAAGAACGACAAAAAGTTGTTACAGTCCTCTTGTGTGTACACCGGCACAAGAGGAGCTGAAGGTGCAGTAAGATTCTCAATGGTGTCAAACAAGACTTTTGGATTTTTCTTATTTCCTGACACAAGGTTAGAAAAATAAGATGAGCGAGCCTGCTTCATCAAATCATTCAGATCCAGCATCATGTCTTTTAAATGGAGTCGGTGTACCTCTAATTTAGTGGCTTTCCACAGGCGCTCTGTCTTCCGACATTTTCTCCTAAAACTACTGATGTTATCATTTATCCAAGGGAGGGCCTTTTTCTGTGACCCAGAAATCTTTTTAACAGGCGCTACCATATCCAAAACTGACAGACAGTGGTTGTTGAAACTTTCCACAAATGAATCAACATCATCACATTCAACAAAGGAGCGAGAGTCAAAAGAGGCAGAGAAATCACTAGGTGTTCTCTCACTAATGATGCGTTTTTGTGTTACCACGTTACAAACAGTAGGCATTGTGGTAAGTGACAAATTAAAAGAAATACAGCAATGGTCACTAATTTGAAAATCGTCAACACTCAGATTATCAATGTTTAGGCCATAAGAGAAAACCAGATCTAACGTGTGGCCTTTTTTATGCGTGGGGCCAGAAACATGCTGTACAAAATTGAAAGAATCCATAATAGTCAGCAGATCAGCTGCAATCGAACAAGAGGGATCGTCAATATGCAGATTAAAGTCCCCAAGGACTAAAACGCGATCTAGTTTGATTATAGTCGTTAAAAACTCAGAAAAATCGTCAAGAAATGCACGTGCAGGACCAGGAGGTCGGTAAACTAAAACACAGTAAAAGGGGTGTAATTTTCCAACCTTACACATCTGCAGCTCAAAGGAGTTGAACGAGGCGGTGACCATCAAACTGCAGCCGAAAGAATCCCGAACGACCAGCGCAAGTCCGCCTCCACGGCATGCCAGCCGAGGAGTCCCAAACACGGAGCAGT
Organism: Gymnocephalus cernua; assembly: GCA_023631565.1. Classification (NCBI taxonomy): domain Eukaryota; kingdom Metazoa; phylum Chordata; class Actinopteri; order Perciformes; family Percidae; genus Gymnocephalus; species Gymnocephalus cernua. The sequence continues at coordinate 26,412,947 of CM042441.1, read as the reverse complement.
CCGGGGGGCATAGTTCTTTAAGATGGAAGTGCTCGTTTTCTCGCTGCCATGTCTCCGTAATGAACAGAAAATCCAAGTTCTCCTTAGTGAAAAGGTCATTCAAGATAAAAGCCTTGCTCGCAATGGAGCGCGCATTGAGAAGTGCCATCCTGGTAGAGCGCGTGCGTGACAGGGGCTGGCCTGGGACACGCTGGGTGGCATGATCCGTCAGACAGGTAACCGGGCACAGGACACGCTGGCGGGGCGTGCGATGGCAAGCAGGCCGAGAGGGGAAGATCAGGTCGGCGGCACTCCGCACAGGCGATGACTCACGGACCGCGTCCCGATCGGACTCCCAGACCGGAACCAGCCTTAGGCACCGCTCACTCCCCGGAGCATCGGATCCGTTTGGCCCAGATGAAAATCCACGGGATCGCCACTTTCTCCTCCAGACTTGGACCCCGGCCCTGAATCCCCGCTTCCTCCTCTTGCCACGGCGACGTGTAAGCAACAGGTATTCCGGCGATGATGCGTGGCACTCCAGTTTTGGCGGGAAAAACTCAGAAAATCTGTCAGAGGTAATACAGAAGTTCTGCATATGTGCCTTAATATTGAGCAACGCGGCCCGATCATACTGTATCATTGCAGATACATAACTGGTGGTTGATAGAGTTGACACAAGGAAAATCCCGAGGAAAATTACAAATATATGGGAGAGCAGAGAGGTGACCGATGCATAGCCAAACACAGGCGCCATCTTGTCTACCATCCTGAGATGAAAGAAAGAAAGGCAGACAGACAGAGAGAGGGAGAGATGCTTTCATGTCTTCTGCACTATATAACAATCATGTATAGTGTACACACCTGTAGTATTTAACTTTAGTGTCTGTGAACGTGTTGTTATGGTTACTACCAATGACTGTTTGTAAACATGCTTTGATCTCTGTAACGAGCTGCAGCTGCTCAAACTGAGACACTGCTGGTATCCACAGCCACTGAACGACCTCCGAAACAAACGCTCATACTGCCAAAATGAAAGCCGGTATCAGTCAAGTAACGAAATCATGACGACCACGAGGCCTTCCTGAACGAAATCATGTAATATTTATATGGATAAGGTGAAAAATGTGGCCACACCGGCGATTTCAAAAAGTGGTTTGCTGTCCATTTTGCTTTGGAAAGTGGAGTAACTTTTGCATTGCTGTCAATGGACAATGATTCAGAACTCTTGTCATTTGGAAGCTCACAGAGCCAAAAGTATAAGTCGTATCGCACAACTGAGCAAATTGCCTGAAACTAGACAAAAATACCTACGTTTTGATGTATAAATTGTGCATGTGAAGTTAAAATTGTGGGTGTGAGAGCAATTCATAGAGAAAGATTTAAGATCATTGTTACAGAGCTACGCACTCTAGCTGGGACATCAACACTCTAAGGGAGCTGCATACACACACATTGAAAAAGCAAAAACATCCTGAAAAAATCAATAAACTTGAACAGCTTTTTTACAAGAACTGTAAAAGATATCAACCTGAAAAGCAATAGCCTAATAGCTGAATTGTTTTTGAACATTTTAAAGTGTGTTTGGTGTCTGTAGGTGAAAGTATGAAGGAGCAGAAACTTTTGGGAGCGGAAGAAGATTTGAAGGATTTGAAGCTTGCTCTCATTGACTTTAATGTTAAAATAAAATGCTTAAAAGCTGAATATTTAAAAAAGTATAAATAGTAGAAAAGAAGTTGAAGAAGTCCCATCATCTGCTGAAAGAGCTGAAGACTTTAAAAGTTGAATGGTTTAAATAGCTGAAAGTATGCAGAAGTTACGGAGAGCCAAAAAACGTACGGAATAATAAGAAGAACTAGAAAATGCATTTCCTGCAGAAAATGCGTGGGAATGCTGAATAGCTAAATTGCTAAAGCTAAAGTGGATGAATAGCTTAAATCCGCAAGAAGAAGCTGAAGTAGTGAGAACAGGTTGAAAACTTTGAATGGACACGAATTTCATTAAAAACAGTTGAAAAACACCACGAATGTATACAATGTGTGCCATATTAAGAGGTTTTTCGAAAAGCTGAATTGCTAAAGCTAAGCTGGATGAATAGCTTAAATCTGTAAGAACAACTTGAAGTGATGAGAATAGTTGGAAAAGTAGTACGGACAGACAGAGAGAGAGAGACTGGTAAGAGAAGCAGACAGACAGACAGACAGACAGACAGACAGATAGACAGAAAGAGAGAGTCGAAAAGAGAGACAGCCAGACAGCGAGACAGCAAGACAGAAAGAGACAGAGACACAGACAGAAAGAGAGACGGGTAAGAGAAGCAGACAGACCAACAGAGAGAGAAACGTGTAAGAGAGACAGACAGACAGACAGACAGACAGACAGACAGACAGACAGAGGGAGAGATGGGTAAGAAAGGCAGACAGACAGAGGGAGAGATGGGTAAGAAAGGCAGACAGACAGAGGGAGAGATGGGTAAGAAAGACAGACAGACAGACAGACAGAGGGAGAGATGGGTAAGAAAGACAGACAGACAGACAGACAGACAGAGGGAGAGATGGGTAAGAAAGACAGACAGACAGACAAACAGAGGGAGAGATGGGTAAGAAAGACAGACAGACAGACAGACAGAGGGAGAGATGGGTAAGAAAGACAGACAGATAGACAGACAGAGGGAGAGATGGGTAAGAAAGACAGACAGACAGACAGACAGAGGGAGAGATGGGTAAGAAAGACAGACAGACAGACAGACAGAGGGAGAGATGGGTAAGAAAGGCAGACAGACAGACAGACAGACAGACAGACAGAGGGAGAGATGGGTAAGAAAGGCAGACAGACAGACAGACAGACAGACAGAGGGAGAGATGGGTAAGAAAGACAGACAGACAGACAGACAGACAGACAGACAGACGGACAGACAGAGGGAGAGATGGGTAAGAAAGACAGACAGACAGACAGAGGGAGAGATGGGTAAGAAAGACAGACAGACAGACAGACAGAGGGAGAGATGGGTAAGAAAGACAGACAGACAGACAGACAGAGGGAGAGATGGGTAAGAAAGACAGACAGACAGACAGACAGAGGGAGAGATGGGTAAGAAAGGCAGACAGACAGACAGACAGACAGACAGAGGGAGAGATGGGTAAGAAAGGCAGACAGACAGACAGACAGACAGACAGAGGGAGAGATGGGTAAGAAAGATAGACAGACAGACAGACAGACAGACAGACAGACAGACAG
>CM042441.1:26384731-26402231 GCA_023631565.1 Gymnocephalus cernua | reverse complement strand
TGCAGAAGTTGCGCAGAGCCAAAAAACGTACGGAATAATAAGAAGAAAAAAAAATAAAGAACAGAATAACAATAGTTGGGAATGCTGTATAAGCATTCCCACTAACTAGAAAATGCATTTCCTGCAGAAAATGCGTGGGAATGCTGAATAGCTAAATTGCTAAAGCTAAAGTGGATGAATAGCTTAAATCCGTAAGTAGAAGCTGAAGTAGTGAGAATAGGTGGAAAAGTTTGAATGGACACGAATTTCATTAAAAACAGTTGAAAAACACCGCTAATGTATAAAATGTGTGCAATATTAAAAGGCTTTTTGAAAAGCTGATGCTGAACTGAATTGAATGGCTTTCCAAATCATGAATAATTATGGAAGACTTAAAATTGCTTTGAGAGAAATGCAGAAATACGAAACATTGTTTGAAAAATCTCAAATGGATAGCAGTGCACTGCTGGAAAAACTGAAAAAAGCTAAGAGCTCAAATACAGAGAGAGGAAGAGAGGGGGACAGGGAAAGGAGAGAGATAGCAAGAGAGAGGGGGAGGGAGAGAGAGACAGAGAGAGAGGGAGAGGGAAAGAGAGGGAGAAAGGGAGAGAGAGAGAGTGAGAGAGACAGCGACTTCCAATACAAAAATACATTTACTAAAAAGGCTGAAAGTATGAATTCTTTGTATTACTTCCAGACAGGTCTGTTGCATATAATTGTGCATGTGTGTGTGTATGTGTGTGTGAGATAGAGAAAACATAAAGAAAAGAAAATAGAGAACATTATCATCAGAGATGAATTGAATAATGTGCAGCAGTGGGAGTTGAACCCGGTTCTCATGTAGTATTTAACTGTAGTGTCTGTGAATGTGTTGTTATGGTTACGAGCTAATGACTGTTTTTAAACATGCTTTGATCTCTGTGACGTGTGTGTATCTGTCTGCACAATTATGTGTGTTTGTGTATTTGTGTATTTGTGTGAATGTGTGTGTGTGTGTGTGTGTGTGTGTGTGTGTGTGTGTGTGTGTGTGTGTGTGTGTGTGTGTGTGTGAGTGTATGTGAGTGTATGTGTCTGTATTTGTGTTTGATTGTAGGTCTGCGTGTCTGTGTGTGTGAGTGAGACTGACTTTGTGTATGTGTGAGTGTATGTGTGTGTGTGTGTGAGTGTGTGTAGGTTTGGATGTGTTTGGATGTGTGTGTGTGTGTGTGTGTGTGTGTGTGTGTGTGTGTGTGTGTGTGTGTGTGTGTGTGTGTGTGTGTGTGTGTGTGTGTGTGCATCTGTATGAGCGTCCGAGTGTGTGTGTGTGTAAACCTGTGTGTGTGAGTGTGTGTGTGGGTGTGTGTGTATTTGTGTTTGATTGTAGGTCTGCATGTGTGCCTGTGTGTGTGTGAGTGAGACTGACTGTGTTTATGTGTAAGTGTGTGTGTGTGTGAGTGTGTGTCTGCATTTGATTGTAGGTCTGCATGTGTGTCTGTGTGTGAGTGAGACTGACTGTGTGTGTGACACACAGACAGACAGACAGAGAGACAGAGAGACAGACAGACAGAGAGACAGAGAGACAGACAGACAGACAGACAGAGAGACAGACAGAGAGACAGAGAGACAGACAGACAGACAGACAGACAGACAGACAGACACACAGACAGACAGACAGACGTATAAGAGAGACAGACAGACGTATAAGAGAGACAGACAGACAGACAGACAGACGTATAAGAGAGACAGACAGACGTATAAGAGAGACAGACAGACAGAAAGACAGACAGACAGACGTATAAGAGAGACAGACAGACAGACAGAAAGACGTATAAGAGACAGACAGACAGACAGACAGAATGACGTATAAGAGAGACAGACAGACAGCAAGACAGACAGACAGACAGCAAGACAGAAAGACAGACAGACAGACAGACAGACAGCAAGACAGACAGACAGACAGACAGCAAAATAGGAGACAGAAAGACGTATAAGAGAGACAGACAGAAAGACGTATAAGAGAGACAGACAGACAGACAGAAAGACGTATAAGAGAGACAGACAGACAGACAGAAAGACGTATAAGAGAGACAGACAGACAGACAGAAAGACGTATAAGAGAGACAGACAGACAGAAAGACGTATAAGAGAGACAGACAGACAGACAGACAGACGTATAAGAGAGACAGACAGACAGACAGACAGACAGACAGACAGACAGACGTATAAGAGAGACAGACAGACAGAAAGACGTATAAGAGAGATAGACAGACAGAAAGACAGAGTTACTTTTCAATGTGCAGCAGTGGGATTTGAACCCGGGTCTCCCACACAAAAGCTGCTTTCATGTCTTCTGCACTATATAACAATCATGTATAGTGTACACACCTGTAGTATTTAACTTTAGTGTCTGTGAATGTGTTGTTATGGTTACTACCAATGACTGTTTGTAAACATGCTTTGATCTCAGTAACGAGCTGCAGCTGCTCAAACTGAGACACTGCTGGTATCCACAGCCACTGAACGACCTCCGAAACAAACGCTCATACTGCCAAAATGAAAGGCGGTATCAGTCAAGTGACGAAATCATGACGACCACGAGGCCTTCCTGAACGAAATCATGTAAAATTTATATGGATAAGGTGAAAAATGTGGCCACACCGGCGATTTCAAAAAGTGGTTTGCTGTCCATTTTGCTTTGAATAGTTGACTAACTTTTGCATTGCTGTCAATGGACAATGATTCAGAACTCTTGTCATTTGGAAGGTCACAGAGCCAAAAGTATAAGTCGTATCGCACAACTGAGCAAATTGCCTGAAACTAGACAAAAATACCTACGTTTTGATGTATAAATTGTGCATGTGAAGTTAAAATTGTGGGTGTGAGAGCAATTCATAGAGAAAGATTTAAGATCATTGTTACAGAGCTACGCACTCTAGCTGGGACATCAACACTCTAAGGGAGCTGCATACACACACATTGAAAAAGCAAAAACATCCTGAAAAAATCAATAAACTTGAACAGCTTTTTCACAAAAACTGTAAAAGATATCAATCTGAAAAGCACAAGCCCAATAGCCGAATTGTTTGTGAACATTTTAAAGTTTGTTTGGTGTCTGTAGGTGAAAGTATGAAGGAGCTGAAACTTTTGGGAGCGGAAGAAGATTTGAAGGATTTGAAGCTTGCTCTCATTGACTTTAATGTTAAAATAAAATGCTTAAAAGCTTAATATTTAAAAAAGTATAAATAGTAGAAAAAAAGTTGAAGAAGTCCCATCATCTGCTGAAAGAGCCGAAGATTTTAAAAGTTGAATGGTTTAAATAGCTGAAAGTATGCAGAAGTTGCGCAGAGCCAAAAAACGTACGGAATAATAAGAAAAAAGAAAGAACAGAATAACAATAGTTGGGAATGCTGTATAAGCATTCCCACTAACTAGAAAATGCATTTCCTGCAGAAAATGCGTGGGAATGCTGAATAGCTAAATTGCTAAAGCTAAAGTGGATGAATAGCTTAAATCCGCAAGAAGAAGCTGAAGTAGTGAGAACAGGTTGAAAACTTTGAATGGACATGAATTTCATTAAAAACAGTTGAAAAACACCACGAATGTATACAATGTGTGCCATATTAAGAGGTTTTTCGAAAAGCTGAATTGCTAAAGCTAAGCTGGATGAATAGCTTAAATCTGTAAGAACAAGTTGAAGTGATGAGAATAGTTGGAAAAGTAGTACGGACAGACAGAGAGAGAGAGACTGGTAAGAGAAGCAGACAGACAGACAGACAGACAGACAGACAGACAGACAGACAGACAGACAGACAGAGAGACAGACAGACAGAAAGAGAGAGTCGAAAAGAGAGACAGCCAGACAGCGAGACAGCAAGACAGAAAGAGACAGAGACAGACAGACAGAAAGAGAGACGGGTAAGAGAAGCAGACAGACCAACAGAGAGAGAAACGTGTAAGAGAGACAGACAGACAGACAGACAGACAGACAGAGGGAGAGATGGGTAAGAAAGGCAGACAGACAGAGGGAGAGATGGGTAAGAAAGGCAGACAGACAGAGGGAGAGATGGGTAAGAAAGGCAGACAGAGGGAGAGATGGGTAAGAAAGGCAGACAGACAGAGGGAGAGATGGGTAAGAAAGGCAGACAGACAGAGGGAGAGATGGGTAAGAAAGACAGACAGACAGACAGACAGAGGGAGAGATGGGTAAGAAAGGCAGACAGACAGAGGGAGAGATGGGTAAGAAAGACAGACAGACAGACAGACAGACAGAGGGAGAGATGGGTAAGAAAGGCAGACAGACAGAGGGAGAGATGGGTAAGAAAGGCAGACAGACAGAGGGAGAGATGGGTAAGAAAGGCAGACAGACAAAGGGAGAGATGGGTAAGAAAGGCAGACAGACAGAGGGAGAGATGGGTAAGAAAGGCAGACAGACAGACAGACAGACAGACAGAGGGAGAGATGGGTAAGAAAGGCAGACAGACAGACAGACAGACAGACAGAAAGACAGACAGACAGACAGACAGAGGGAGAGATGGGTAAGAAAGGCAAACAGACAGACAGAGGGAGAGATTTGTAAGAAAGGCAAACAGACAGACAGAGGGAGAGATGGGTAAGAAAGGCAGACAGACAGAGAGAGGGAGAGATGCTTTCATGTCTTCTGCACTATAACAATCATGTATAGTGTACACACCTGTAGTATTTAACTTTAGTGTCTGTGAACGTGTTGTTATGGTTACTACCAATGACTGTTTGTAAACATGCTTTGATCTCTGTAACGAGCTGCAGCTGCTCAAACTGAAACACTGCTGGTATCCAGAGCCACTGAACGACCTCCGACACAAATGCTCATACTGCCAAAATGAAAGGCGGTATCAGTCAAGTGACGAAATCATGACGACCACGAGGCCTTCCTGAACGAAATCATGTAAAATTTATATGGATAAGGTGAAAAATGTGGCCACACCGGCGATTTCAAAAAGTGGTTTGCTGTCCATTTTGCTTTGGAAAGTGGAGTAACTTTTGCATTGCTGTCAATGGACAATGATTCAGAACTCTTGTCATTTGGAAGCTCACAGAGCCAAAAGTATAAGTCGTATCGTACAACTGAGCAAATTGCCTGAAACTAGACAAAAATACCTACGTTTTGATGTATAAATTGTGCATGTGAAGTTAAAATTGTGGGTGTGAGAGCAATTCATAGAGAAAGATTTAAGATCATTGTTACAGAGCTACGCACTCTAGCTGGGACATCAACACTCTAAGGGAGCTGCATACACACACATTGAAAAAGCAAAAACATCCTGAAAAAATCAATAAACTTGAACAGCTTTTTCACAAAAACTGTAAAAGATATCAATCTGAAAAGCACAAGCCCAATAGCTGAATTGTTTGTGAACATTTTAAAGTTTGTTTGGTGTCTGTAGGTGAAAGTATGAAGGAGCTGAAACTTTTGGGAGCGGAAGAAGATTTGAAGGATTTGAAGCTTGCTCTCATTGACTTTAATGTTAAAATAAAATGCTTAAAAGCTGAATATTTAAAAAAGTATAAATAGTAGAAAAAAAGTTGAAGAAGTCCCATCGTCTGCTGAAAGAGCTGAACATTTTAAAAGTTGAATGGTTTAAATAGCTGAAAGTATGCAGAAGTTACGGAGAGCCAAAAAACGTACGGAATAATAATAAGAAAAACTAGAAAATGCATTTCCTGCAGAAAATGCGTGGGAATGCTGAATAGCTAAATTGCTAAAGCTAAAGTGGATGAATAGCTTAAATCCGTAAGTAGAAACTGAAGTAGTGAGAATAGGTTGAAAAGTTTGAATGGACACGAATTTCATTAAAAACAGTTGAAAAACACCACTAATGTATAAAATGTGTGCAATATTAAAAGGCTTTTTGAAAAGCTGATGCTGAACTGAATTGAATGGCTTTCAAAATCATGAATAATTATGGAAGACTTAAAAATGCTTTGAGAGAAATGCAGAAATACGAAACATTGTTTGAAAAATCTCAAATGGATAGCAGTGCACTGCTGGAAAAACTGAAAAAAGTTAAGAGCTCAAATACAGAGAGAGGAAGAGAGGGGGACAGGGAAAGGAGAGAGATGGCGAGAGAGAGGGGGAGGGAGAGAGAGACAGAGAGAGAGGGAGAGGGAAAGAGAGGGAGAAAGGGAGAGAGGGACAAAAAGAGAGAGAAAGAAAGAGAAAAGAGACAGGGAGAGAGAGAGAGAGAGAGAGAGGAAGAGAAAGACAGCGACTTCCAATTGCTGGAAGTTCAAATACATTGACTAAAAAGGCTGAAAGTATGAATTCTTTGTATTACTACCAGACAGGTCTGTTGCATATAATTGACACCACGAATGTATACAATGTGTGCCATATTAAGAGGTTTTTCGAAAAGCTGAATTGCTAAAGCTAAGCTGGATGAATAGCTTAAATCTGTAAGAACAAGTTGAAGTGATGAGAATAGTTGGAAAAGTAGTACGGACAGACAGAGAGAGAGAGACTGGTAAGAGAAGCAGACAGACAGACAGACAGACAGACAGACAGACAGAGAGAGTCGAAAAGAGAGACAGCCAGACAGCAAGACAGCAAGACAGAAAGAGACAGAGACAGACAGACAGAAAGAGAGACGGGTAAGAGAAGCAGACAGACCAACAGAGAGAGAAACGTGTAAGAGAGACAGACAGACAGACAGACAGACAGAGGGAGAGATGGGTAAGAAAGGCAGACAGACAGAGGGAGAGATGGGTAAGAAAGGCAGACAGACAGAGGGAGAGATGGGTAAGAAAGGCAGACAGACAGAGGGAGAGATGGGTAAGAAAGGCAGACAGACAGAGGGAGAGATGGGTAAGAAAGGCAGACAGAGGGAGAGATGGGTAAGAAAGACAGACAGACAGAGGGAGAGATGGGTAAGAAAGACAGACAGACAGACAGACAGACAGACAGACAGACAGAGGGAGAGATGGGTAAGAAAGGCAGACAGACAGAGGGAGAGATGGGTAAGAAAGACAGACAGACAGACAGAGGGAGAGATGGGTAAGAAAGGCAGACAGACAGAGGGAGAGATGGGTAAGAAAGGCAGACAGACAGAGGGAGAGATGGGTAAGAAAGACAGACAGACAGAGGGAGAGATGGGTAAGAAAGGCAGACAGACAGAGGGAGAGATGGGTAAGAAAAAAAGACAGACAGAGGGAGAGATGGGTAAGAAAGACAGACAGACAGACAGACAGACAGACAGAGGGAGAGATGGGTAAGAAAGGCAGACAGACAGACAGACAGACAGACAGAGGGAGAGATGGGTAAGAAAGGCAGACAGACAGAGGGAGAGATGGGTAAGAAAGGCAGACAGACAGAGGGAGAGATGGGTAAGAAAGGCAGACAGACAGAGGGAGAGATGGGTAAGAAAGGCAGACAGACAGACAGAGGGAGAGATGGGTAAGAAAGGCAGACAGACAGACAGACAGACAGACAGAGGGAGAGATGGGTAAGAAAGGCAGACAGACAGACAGACAGACAGAGGGAGAGATGGGTAAGAAAGGCAAACAGACAGACAGAGGGAGAGATGGGTAAGAAAGGCAAACAGACAGACAGAGGGAGAGATGGGTAAGAAAGGCAGACAGACAGAGAGAGGGAGAGATGCTTTCATGTCTTCTGCACTATATAACAATCATGTATAGTGTACACACCTGTAGTATTTAACTTTAGTGTCTGTGAACGTGTCGTTATGGTTACTACCAATGACTGTTTGTAAACATGCTTTGATCTCTGTAACGAGCTGCAGCTGCTCAAACTGAGACACTGCTGGTATCCACAGCCACTGAACGACCTCCGAAACAAACGCTCATACTGCCAAAATGAAAGGCGGTATCAGTCAAGTGACGAAATCATGACGACCACGAGGCCTTCCTGAACGAAATCATGTAAAATTTATATGGATAAGGTGAAAAATGTGGCCACACCGGCGATTTCAAAAAGTGGTTTGCTGTCCATTTTGCTTTGGAAAGTGGAGTAACTTTTGCATTGCTGTCAATGGACAATGATTCAGAACTCTTGTCATTTGGAAGCTCACAGAGCCAAAAGTATAAGTCGTATCGCACAACTGAGCAAATTGCCTGAAACTAGACAAAAATACCTACGTTCTGATGTATAAATTGTGCATGTGAAGTTAAAATTGTGGGTGTGAGAGCAATTCATAGAGAAAGATTTAAGATCATTGTTACAGAGCTACGCACTCTAGCTGGGACATCAACACTCTAAGGGAGCTGCATACACACACATTGAAAAAGCAAAAACATCCTGAAAAAATCAATAAACTTGAACAGCTTTTTCACAAGAACTGTAAAAGATATCAACCTGAAAAGCACAAGCCCAATAGCCGAATTATTTGTGAACATTTTAAAGTTTGTTTGGTGTCTGTAGGTGAAAGTATGAAGGAGCTGAAACTTTTGGGAGCGGAAGAAGATTTGAAGGATTTGAAGCTTGCTCTCATTGACTTTAATGTTAAAATAAAATGCTTAAAAGCTTAATATTTAAAAAATTATAAATAGTAGAAAAAAAGTTGAAGAAGTCCCATCGTCTGCTGAAAGAGCTGAATATTTTAAAATTTGAATGGTTTAAATAGCTGAAAGTATGCAGAAGTTGCGCAGAGCCAAAAAACGTACGGAATAATAAGAAGAAAAAAAAATAAAGAACAGAATAACAATAGTTGGGAATGCTGTATAAGCATTCCCACTAACTAGAAAATGCATTTCCTGCAGAAAATGCGTGGGAATGCTGAATAGCTAAATTGCTAAAGCTAAAGTGGATGAATAGCTTAAATCCGTAAGTAGAAGCTGAAGTAGTGAGAATAGGTGGAAAAGTTTGAATGGACACGAATTTCATTAAAAACAGTTGAAAAACACCGCTAATGTATAAAATGTGTGCAATATTAAAAGGCTTTTTGAAAAGCTGATGCTGAACTGAATTGAATGGCTTTCCAAATCATGAATAATTATGGAAGACTTAAAATTGCTTTGAGAGAAATGCAGAAATACGAAACATTGTTTGAAAAATCTCAAATGGATAGCAGTGCACTGCTGGAAAAACTGAAAAAAGCTAAGAGCTCAAATACAGAGAGAGGAAGAGAGGGGGACAGGGAAAGGAGAGAGATAGCAAGAGAGAGGGGGAGGGAGAGAGAGACAGAGAGAGAGGGAGAGGGAAAGAGAGGGAGAAAGGGAGAGAGAGAGAGTGAGAGAGACAGCGACTTCCAATACAAAAATACATTTACTAAAAAGGCTGAAAGTATGAATTCTTTGTATTACTTCCAGACAGGTCTGTTGCATATAATTGTGCATGTGTGTGTGTATGTGTGTGTGAGATAGAGAAAACATAAAGAAAAGAAAATAGAGAACATTATCATCAGAGATGAATTGAATAATGTGCAGCAGTGGGAGTTGAACCCGGTTCTCATGTAGTATTTAACTGTAGTGTCTGTGAATGTGTTGTTATGGTTACGAGCTAATGACTGTTTTTAAACATGCTTTGATCTCTGTGACGTGTGTGTATCTGTCTGCACAATTATGTGTGTTTGTGTATTTGTGTATTTGTGTGAATGTGTGTGTGTGTGTGTGTGTGTGTGTGTGTGTGTGTGTGTGTGTGTGTGTGTGTGTGTGTGTGTGTGTGTGAGTGTATGTGAGTGTATGTGTCTGTATTTGTGTTTGATTGTAGGTCTGCGTGTCTGTGTGTGTGAGTGAGACTGACTTTGTGTATGTGTGAGTGTATGTGTGTGTGTGTGTGAGTGTGTGTAGGTTTGGATGTGTTTGGATGTGTGTGTGTGTGTGTGTGTGTGTGTGTGTGTGTGTGTGTGTGTGTGTGTGTGTGTGTGTGTGTGTGTGTGTGTGTGTGCATCTGTATGAGCGTCCGAGTGTGTGTGTGTGTAAACCTGTGTGTGTGAGTGTGTGTGTGGGTGTGTGTGTATTTGTGTTTGATTGTAGGTCTGCATGTGTGCCTGTGTGTGTGTGAGTGAGACTGACTGTGTTTATGTGTAAGTGTGTGTGTGTGTGAGTGTGTGTCTGCATTTGATTGTAGGTCTGCATGTGTGTCTGTGTGTGAGTGAGACTGACTGTGTGTGTGACACACAGACAGACAGACAGAGAGACAGAGAGACAGACAGACAGAGAGACAGAGAGACAGACAGACAGACAGACAGAGAGACAGACAGAGAGACAGAGAGACAGACAGACAGACAGACAGACAGACAGACACACAGACAGACAGACAGACGTATAAGAGAGACAGACAGACGTATAAGAGAGACAGACAGACAGACAGACAGACGTATAAGAGAGACAGACAGACGTATAAGAGAGACAGACAGACAGAAAGACAGACAGACAGACGTATAAGAGAGACAGACAGACAGACAGAAAGACGTATAAGAGACAGACAGACAGACAGACAGAATGACGTATAAGAGAGACAGACAGACAGCAAGACAGACAGACAGACAGCAAGACAGAAAGACAGACAGACAGACAGACAGACAGCAAGACAGACAGACAGACAGACAGCAAAATAGGAGACAGAAAGACGTATAAGAGAGACAGACAGAAAGACGTATAAGAGAGACAGACAGACAGACAGAAAGACGTATAAGAGAGACAGACAGACAGACAGAAAGACGTATAAGAGAGACAGACAGACAGACAGAAAGACGTATAAGAGAGACAGACAGACAGAAAGACGTATAAGAGAGACAGACAGACAGACAGACAGACGTATAAGAGAGACAGACAGACAGACAGACAGACAGACAGACAGACGTATAAGAGAGACAGACAGACAGAAAGACGTATAAGAGAGATAGACAGACAGAAAGACAGAGTTACTTTTCAATGTGCAGCAGTGGGATTTGAACCCGGGTCTCCCACACAAAAGCTGCTTTCATGTCTTCTGCACTATATAACAATCATGTATAGTGTACACACCTGTAGTATTTAACTTTAGTGTCTGTGAATGTGTTGTTATGGTTACTACCAATGACTGTTTGTAAACATGCTTTGATCTCAGTAACGAGCTGCAGCTGCTCAAACTGAGACACTGCTGGTATCCACAGCCACTGAACGACCTCCGAAACAAACGCTCATACTGCCAAAATGAAAGGCGGTATCAGTCAAGTGACGAAATCATGACGACCACGAGGCCTTCCTGAACGAAATCATGTAAAATTTATATGGATAAGGTGAAAAATGTGGCCACACCGGCGATTTCAAAAAGTGGTTTGCTGTCCATTTTGCTTTGAATAGTTGACTAACTTTTGCATTGCTGTCAATGGACAATGATTCAGAACTCTTGTCATTTGGAAGGTCACAGAGCCAAAAGTATAAGTCGTATCGCACAACTGAGCAAATTGCCTGAAACTAGACAAAAATACCTACGTTTTGATGTATAAATTGTGCATGTGAAGTTAAAATTGTGGGTGTGAGAGCAATTCATAGAGAAAGATTTAAGATCATTGTTACAGAGCTACGCACTCTAGCTGGGACATCAACACTCTAAGGGAGCTGCATACACACACATTGAAAAAGCAAAAACATCCTGAAAAAATCAATAAACTTGAACAGCTTTTTCACAAAAACTGTAAAAGATATCAATCTGAAAAGCACAAGCCCAATAGCCGAATTGTTTGTGAACATTTTAAAGTTTGTTTGGTGTCTGTAGGTGAAAGTATGAAGGAGCTGAAACTTTTGGGAGCGGAAGAAGATTTGAAGGATTTGAAGCTTGCTCTCATTGACTTTAATGTTAAAATAAAATGCTTAAAAGCTTAATATTTAAAAAAGTATAAATAGTAGAAAAAAAGTTGAAGAAGTCCCATCATCTGCTGAAAGAGCTGAAGATTTTAAAAGTTGAATGGTTTAAATAGCTGAAAGTATGCAGAAGTTGCGCAGAGCCAAAAAACGTACGGAATAATAAGAAAAAAGAAAGAACAGAATAACAATAGTTGGGAATGCTGTATAAGCATTCCCACTAACTAGAAAATGCATTTCCTGCAGAAAATGCGTGGGAATGCTGAATAGCTAAATTGCTAAAGCTAAAGTGGATGAATAGCTTAAATCCGCAAGAAGAAGCTGAAGTAGTGAGAACAGGTTGAAAACTTTGAATGGACATGAATTTCATTAAAAACAGTTGAAAAACACCACGAATGTATACAATGTGTGCCATATTAAGAGGTTTTTCGAAAAGCTGAATTGCTAAAGCTAAGCTGGATGAATAGCTTAAATCTGTAAGAACAAGTTGAAGTGATGAGAATAGTTGGAAAAGTAGTACGGACAGACAGAGAGAGAGAGACTGGTAAGAGAAGCAGACAGACAGACAGACAGACAGACAGACAGACAGACAGACAGAGAGACAGACAGACAGAAAGAGAGAGTCGAAAAGAGAGACAGCCAGACAGCGAGACAGCAAGACAGAAAGAGACAGAGACAGACAGACAGAAAGAGAGACGGGTAAGAGAAGCAGACAGACCAACAGAGAGAGAAACGTGTAAGAGAGACAGACAGACAGACAGACAGACAGACAGAGGGAGAGATGGGTAAGAAAGGCAGACAGACAGAGGGAGAGATGGGTAAGAAAGGCAGACAGACAGAGGGAGAGATGGGTAAGAAAGGCAGACAGAGGGAGAGATGGGTAAGAAAGGCAGACAGACAGAGGGAGAGATGGGTAAGAAAGGCAGACAGACAGAGGGAGAGATGGGTAAGAAAGACAGACAGACAGACAGACAGAGGGAGAGATGGGTAAGAAAGGCAGACAGACAGAGGGAGAGATGGGTAAGAAAGACAGACAGACAGACAGACAGACAGAGGGAGAGATGGGTAAGAAAGGCAGACAGACAGAGGGAGAGATGGGTAAGAAAGGCAGACAGACAGAGGGAGAGATGGGTAAGAAAGGCAGACAGACAAAGGGAGAGATGGGTAAGAAAGGCAGACAGACAGAGGGAGAGATGGGTAAGAAAGGCAGACAGACAGACAGACAGACAGACAGAGGGAGAGATGGGTAAGAAAGGCAGACAGACAGACAGACAGACAGACAGAAAGACAGACAGACAGACAGACAGAGGGAGAGATGGGTAAGAAAGGCAAACAGACAGACAGAGGGAGAGATTTGTAAGAAAGGCAAACAGACAGACAGAGGGAGAGATGGGTAAGAAAGGCAGACAGACAGAGAGAGGGAGAGATGCTTTCATGTCTTCTGCACTATAACAATCATGTATAGTGTACACACCTGTAGTATTTAACTTTAGTGTCTGTGAACGTGTTGTTATGGTTACTACCAATGACTGTTTGTAAACATGCTTTGATCTCTGTAACGAGCTGCAGCTGCTCAAACTGAAACACTGCTGGTATCCAGAGCCACTGAACGACCTCCGACACAAATGCTCATACTGCCAAAATGAAAGGCGGTATCAGTCAAGTGACGAAATCATGACGACCACGAGGCCTTCCTGAACGAAATCATGTAAAATTTATATGGATAAGGTGAAAAATGTGGCCACACCGGCGATTTCAAAAAGTGGTTTGCTGTCCATTTTGCTTTGGAAAGTGGAGTAACTTTTGCATTGCTGTCAATGGACAATGATTCAGAACTCTTGTCATTTGGAAGCTCACAGAGCCAAAAGTATAAGTCGTATCGCACAACTGAGCAAATTGCCTGAAACTAGACAAAAATACCTACGTTTTGATGTATAAATTGTGCATGTGAAGTTAAAATTGTGGGTGTGAGAGCAATTCATAGAGAAAGATTTAAGATCATTGTTACAGAGCTACGCACTCTAGCTGGGACATCAACACTCTAAGGGAGCTGCATACACACACATTGAAAAAGCAAAAACATCCTGAAAAAATCAATAAACTTGAACAGCTTTTTCACAAAAACTGTAAAAGATATCAATCTGAAAAGCACAAGCCCAATAGCTGAATTGTTTGTGAACATTTTAAAGTTTGTTTGGTGTCTGTAGGTGAAAGTATGAAGGAGCTGAAACTTTTGGGAGCGGAAGAAGATTTGAAGGATTTGAAGCTTGCTCTCATTGACTTTAATGTTAAAATAAAATGCTTAAAAGCTGAATATTTAAAAAAGTATAAATAGTAGAAAAAAAGTTGAAGAAGTCCCATCGTCTGCTGAAAGAGCTGAACATTTTAAAAGTTGAATGGTTTAAATAGCTGAAAGTATGCAGAAGTTACGGAGAGCCAAAAAACGTACGGAATAATAATAAGAAAAACTAGAAAATGCATTTCCTGCAGAAAATGCGTGGGAATGCTGAATAGCTAAATTGCTAAAGCTAAAGTGGATGAATAGCTTAAATCCGTAAGTAGAAGCTGAAGTAGTGAGAATAGGTTGAAAAGTTTGAATGGACACGAATTTCATTAAAAACAGTTGAAAAACACCACTAATGTATAAAATGTGTGCAATATTAAAAGGCTTTTTGAAAAGCTGATGCTGAACTGAATTGAATGGCTTTCAAAATCATGAATAATTATGGAAGACTTAAAAATGCTTTGAGAGAAATGCAGAAATACGAAACATTGTTTGAAAAATCTCAAATGGATAGCAGTGCACTGCTGGAAAAACTGAAAAAAGTTAAGAGCTCAAATACAGAGAGAGGAAGAGAGGGGGACAGGGAAAGGAGAGAGATGGCGAGAGAGAGGGGGAGGGAGAGAGAGACAGAGAGAGAGGGAGAGGGAAAGAGAGGGAGAAAGGGAGAGAGGGACAAAAAGAGAGAGAAAGAAAGAGAAAAGAGACAGGGAGAGAGAGAGAGAGAGAGAGAGGAAGAGAAAGACAGCGACTTCCAATTGCTGGAAGTTCAAATACATTGACTAAAAAGGCTGAAAGTATGAATTCTTTGTATTACTACCAGACAGGTCTGTTGCATATAATTGACACCACGAATGTATACAATGTGTGCCATATTAAGAGGTTTTTCGAAAAGCTGAATTGCTAAAGCTAAGCTGGATGAATAGCTTAAATCTGTAAGAACAAGTTGAAGTGATGAGAATAGTTGGAAAAGTAGTACGGACAGACAGAGAGAGAGAGACTGGTAAGAGAAGCAGACAGACAGACAGACAGACAGACAGACAGACAGAGAGAGTCGAAAAGAGAGACAGCCAGACAGCAAGACAGCAAGACAGAAAGAGACAGAGACAGACAGACAGAAAGAGAGACGGGTAAGAGAAGCAGACAGACCAACAGAGAGAGAAACGTGTAAGAGAGACAGACAGACAGACAGACAGACAGACAGAGGGAGAGATGGGTAAGAAAGGCAGACAGACAGAGGGAGAGATGGGTAAGAAAGGCAGACAGACAGAGGGAGAGATGGGTAAGAAAGGCAGACAGACAGAGGGAGAGATGGGTAAGAAAGGCAGACAGACAGAGGGAGAGATGGGTAAGAAAGGCAGACAGAGGGAGAGATGGGTAAGAAAGACAGACAGACAGAGGGAGAGATGGGTAAGAAAGACAGACAGACAGACAGACAGACAGACAGACAGACAGAGGGAGAGATGGGTAAGAAAGGCAGACAGACAGAGGGAGAGATGGGTAAGAAAGACAGACAGACAGACAGAGGGAGAGATGGGTAAGAAAGGCAGACAGACAGAGGGAGAGATGGGTAAGAAAGGCAGACAGACAGAGGGAGAGATGGGTAAGAAAGACAGACAGACAGAGGGAGAGATGGGTAAGAAAGGCAGACAGACAGAGGGAGAGATGGGTAAGAAAAAAAGACAGACAGAGGGAGAGATGGGTAAGAAAGACAGACAGACAGACAGACAGACAGACAGAGGGAGAGATGGGTAAGAAAGGCAGACAGACAGACAGACAGACAGACAGACAGAGGGAGAGATGGGTAAGAAAGGCAGACAGACAGAGGGAGAGATGGGTAAGAAAGGCAGACAGACAGAGGGAGAGATGGGTAAGAAAGGCAGACAGACAGAGGGAGAGATGGGTAAGAAAGGCAGACAGACAGACAGAGGGAGAGATGGGTAAGAAAGGCAGACAGACAGACAGACAGACAGACAGACAGAGGGAGAGATGGGTAAGAAAGGCAGACAGACAGACAGACAGACAGAGGGAGAGATGGGTAAGAAAGGCAAACAGACAGACAGAGGGAGAGATGGGTAAGAAAGGCAAACAGACAGACAGAGGGAGAGATGGGTAAGAAAGGCAGACAGACAGAGAGAGGGAGAGATGCTTTCATGTCTTCTGCACTATATAACAATCATGTATAGTGTACACACCTGTAGTATTTAACTTTAGTGTCTGTGAACGTGTCGTTATGGTTACTACCAATGACTGTTTGTAAACATGCTTTGATCTCTGTAACGAGCTGCAGCTGCTCAAACTGAGACACTGCTGGTATCCACAGCCACTGAACGACCTCCGAAACAAACGCTCATACTGCCAAAATGAAAGGCGGTATCAGTCAAGTGACGAAATCATGACGACCACGAGGCCTTCCTGAACGAAATCATGTAAAATTTATATGGATAAGGTGAAAAATGTGGCCACACCGGCGATTTCAAAAAGTGGTTTGCTGTCCATTTTGCTTTGGAAAGTGGAGTAACTTTTGCATTGCTGTCAATGGACAATGATTCAGAACTCTTGTCATTTGGAAGCTCACAGAGCCAAAAGTATAAGTCGTATCGCACAACTGAGCAAATTGCCTGAAACTAGACAAAAATACCTACGTTTTGATGTATAAATTGTGCATGTGAAGTTAAAATTGTGGGTGTGAGAGCAATTCATAGAGAAAGATTTAAGATCATTGTTACAGAGCTACGCACTCTAGCTGGGACATCAACACTCTAAGGGAGCTGCATACACACACATTGAAAAAGCAAAAACATCCTGAAAACATCAATAAACTTGAAGAGCTTTTTCACAAAAACTGTAAAAGATATCAATCTGAAAAGCACAAGCCCAATAGCCGAATTGTTTGTGAACATTTTAAAGTTTGTTTGGTGTCTGTAGGTGAAAGTATGAAGGAGCTGAAACTTTTGGGAGCGGAAGAAGATTTGAAGAATTTGAAGCTTGCTCTCATTGACTTTAATGTTAAAATAAAATGCTTAAAAGCTTAATATTTAAAAAAGTATAAATAGTAGAAAAAAAGTTGAAGAAGTCCCATCATCTGCTGAAAGAGCTGAAGATTTTAAAAGTTGAATGGTTTAAATAGCTGAAAGTATGCAGAAGTTGCGCAGAGCCAAAAAACGTACGGAATAATAAGAAGAAAAAAGAAAGAACAGAATAACACTAGAAAATGCATTTCCTGCAGAAAATGCGTGGGAATGCTGAATAGCTAAATTGCTAAAGCTAAAGTGGATGAATAGCTTAAATCCGTACGTAAAAGCTGAAGTAGTGAGAATAGGTGGAAAAGTTTGAATGGACACGAATTTCATTAAAAACAGTTGAAAAACACCACTAATGTATAAAATGTGTGCAATATTAAAAGGCTTTTTGAAAAGCTGATGCTGAACTGAATTGAATGGCTTTCAAAATCATGAATAATTATGGAAGACTTAAAAATGC
>CM042441.1:26377231-26382231 GCA_023631565.1 Gymnocephalus cernua | reverse complement strand
GTGGGCACACCAGCGATTTCAAAAAGGGGTTTGCTGTCCATTTTGCTGTGACCTGGAGAGGATTTTTAATATAGGGTGTGAATGGCGAGAAAATCAGAACTCTTGTCATTTGGAAGCTCACAGAGCCAAAAGTATAAGTCGTATCGCACAACTGAGCAAATTGCCTGAAACTAGACAAAAATACCTACGTTTTGATGTATAAATTGTGCATGTGAAGTTAAAATTGTGGGTGTGAGAGCAATTCATAGAGAAAGATTTAAGATCATTGTTACAGAGCTACGCACTCTAGCTGGGACATCAACACTCTAAGGGAGCTGCATACACACACATTGAAAAAGCAAAAACATCCTGAAAAAATCAATAAACTTGAACAGCTTTTTCACAAAAACTGTAAAAGATATCAATCTGAAAAGCACAAGCCCAATAGCCGAATTGTTTGTGAACATTTTAAAGTTTGTTTGGTGTCTGTAGGTGAAAGTATGAAGGAGCTGAAACTTTTGGGAGCGGAAGAAGATTTGAAGGATTTGAAGCTTGCTCTCATTGACTTTAATGTTAAAATAAAATGCTTAAAAGCTTAATATTTAAAAAAGTATAAATAGTAGAAAAAAAGTTGAAGAAGTCCCATCATCTGCTGAAAGAGCTGAAGATTTTAAAAGTTGAATGGTTTAAATAGCTGAAAGTATGCAGAAGTTGCGCAGAGCCAAAAAACGTACGGAATAATAAGAAAAAAGAAAGAACAGAATAACAATAGTTGGGAATGCTGTATAAGCATTCCCACTAAAAAGAAAAAATAAAGAACAGGATAACAATAGTTGGGAATGCTGTATAAGCATTCCCACTAAAAATAAAGAACAGAATAACAATAGTTGGGAATGCTGTATAAGCATTCCCACTAAAAACTAGAAAATGCATTTCCTGCAGAAAATGCGTGGGAATGCTGAATAGCTAAATTGCTAAAGCTAAAGTGGATGAATAGCTTAAATCCGTAAGTAGAAGCTGAAGTAGTGAGAATAGGTTAAAAAGTTTGAATGGACACGAATTTCATTAAAAACAGTTGAAAAACACCGCTAATGTATAAAATGTGTGCAATATTAAAAGGCTTTTTGAAAAGCTGATGCTGAACTGAATTGAATGGCTTTCAAAATCATGAATAATTATGGAAGACTTAAAAATGCTTTGAGAGAAATGCAGAAATACGAAACATTGTTTGAAAAATCTCAAATGGATAGCAGTGCACTGCTGGAAAAACTGAAAAAAGGTAAGAGCTCAAATACAGAGAGAGGAAGAGAGGGGGACAGGGAAATGAGAGAGATGGCGAGAGAGAGGGGAGGGAGAGAGAGACAGAGAGAGAGGGAGAGGGAAAGAGAGGGAGAAAGGGAGAGAGGGACAAAAAGAGAGAGAAAGAAAGAGAAAAGAGACAGGGTGAGAGAGAGAGAGAGAGGAAGAGAAAGACAGCGACTTCCAATTGCTGGAAGTTCAAATAAATTGACTAAAAAGGCTGAAAGTATGAATTCTTTGTATTACTACCAGACAGGTCTGTTGCATATAATTGTGCATGTGTGTGTGTATGTGTGTGTGAGATAGAGAAAACATAAAGAAAAGAAAATAGAGAACATTATCATCAGAGATGAATTGAATAATGTGCAGCAGTGGGAGTTGAACCCGGTTCTCATGTAGTATTTAACTGTAGTGTCTGTGAATGTGTTGTTATGGTTACGAGCTAATGACTGTTTCTAAACATGCTTTGATCTCTGTGACGTGTGTGTGTATCTGTCTGCATATGTATGTGTGTGTGTTTGTCAGTGTGTTTGTGTATATTTGTATTTGTGTGAATGTGTGTGTGTGTGTGTGTGTGTATGTGTCTGTATTTGTGTTTGATTGTAGGTCTGCGTGTCTGTGTGTGTGAGTGAGACTGACTTTGTGTATGTGTGAATGTATGTGTGTGTGTGTGAGTGTGTGTGTGTAGGTTTGGATGTGTTTGGATGTGTGTGTGTGTGTGTGTTTGGATGTGTGTTTGTGTGTGTGTGTGTGTGTGTGTGTGTGTGTGTGTGTGTGTGTGTGTGTGTGTGTGTGTGTGTGTGTGTGTGTGTGTGCATCTTTCTGAGCGTCCGAGTGTGTGTGTGTAAACCTGTGTGTGTGTGTGTGTGTGTGTGTGTGTGGGTGTGTGTGTATTTGTGTTTGATTGTAGGTCTGCATGTGTGCCTGTGTGTGAGTGAGACTGACTGTGTGTATGTGTGAGTGTATATGTGACAGACAGACAGACAGACAGACAGACAGACAGACAGAGAGACAGAGAGACAGACAGACAGACGTATAAGAGAGACAGAGAGACAGACAGACAGACAGACAGACAGACAGACAGACAGACAGCAAAATAGGATACAGAAAGACAGAAAGACAGACAGACAGAAAGACGTATAAGAGAGACAGACAGACAGACAGACAGAAAGACGTATAAGAGAGACAGACAGACAGACAGACAGACAGAAAGACGTATAAGAGAGACAGACAGACAGAAAGACGTATAAGAGAGACAGACAGACAGACAGCAAGACAGAAAGACAGACAGACAGACAGACAGCAAGACAGAAAGACAGACAGACAGACAGACAGCAAAATAGGAGACAGAAAGACGTATAAGAGAGACAGACAGAAAGACGTATAAGAGAGACAGACAGACAGACAGAAAGACGTATAAGAGAGACAGACAGACAGACAGAAAGACGTATACGAGAGACAGACAGACAGAAAGACAGACAGACAGACAGACAGCAAAATCGGAGACAGAAAGACGTATAAGAGAGACAGACAGACAGACAGACATATAAGAGAGACAGACAGACAGACAGACAGACGTATAAGAGAGACAGACAGACAGACAGACAGCAAAATAGGAGACAGAAAGACAGACAGCAAAATAGGAGACAGAAAGACGTATAAGAGAGACAGACAGACAGCAAAATAGGAGACAGAAAGACGTATAAGAGAGACAGACAGACAGACAGCAAAATAGGAGACAGAAAGACGTATAAGAGAGACTGACAGACAGACAGAAAGACGTATAAGAGATACAGACAGACAGACAGAAAGACGTATAAGAGAGAAAGACAGACAGACAGAAAGACGTATAAGAGAGACAGACAGGCAGACAGACAGACAGACAGACAGACAGACGTATAAGAGAGACAGACAGACAGACAGACAGACAGACGTATAAGAGAGACAGACAGACAGACAGACAGCAAAATAGGAGACAGACAGACAGCAAAATAGGAGACAGAAAGACGTATAAGAGAGACAGACAGACAGACAGCAAAATAGGAGACAGAAAGACGTATAAGAGAGACAGACAGACAGACAGAAAGACGTATAAGAGAGACAGACAGACAGACAGACAGAAAGACGTATAAGAGAGACAGACAGACAGACAGAAAGACGTATAAGAGAGACGGACAGACAGACAGAAAGACGTATAAGAGAGACAGACAGACAGACAGACAGACAGACAGACAGACAGACGTATAAGAGAGACAGACAGACAGACAGACAGACAGCAAAATAGGAGACAGACAGACAGCAAAATACGAGACAGAAAGACGTATAAGAGAGACAGACAGACAGACAGACAGAAAGACGTATAAGAGAGACAGACAGACAGACAGAAAGACGTATAAGAGAGACAGACAGACAGACAGACAGACAGACAGCAAAATAGGAGACAGACAGACAGCAAAATAGGAGACAGACAGACAGCAAAATAGGAGACAGAAAGACGTATAAGAGAGACAGACAGACAGACAGAAAGACGTATAAGAGAGACAGACAGACAGACAGAAAGACGTATAAGAGAGACAGACAGACAGACAGACAGAAAGACGTATAAGAGAGACAGACAGACAGACAGACAGAAAGACGTATAAGAGAGACAGACAGACAGAGAGAGAAAGACGTATAAGAGAGACAGACAGACAGACAGACAGAAAGACGTATAAGAGAGACAGACAGACAGACAGAAAGACGTATAAGAGAGACAGACAGACAGACAGAAAGACGTATAAGAGAGACAGACAGACAGACAGACAGACAGACAGACAGACAGACAGACAGACAGCAAAATAGGAGACAGACAGACAGCTGCTTTCATGTCTTCTGCACTATATAACAATCATGTATAGTGTACACACCTGTAGTATTTAACTTTAGTGTCTGTGAATGTGTTGTTATGGTTACTACCAATGACTGTTTGTAAACATGCTTTGATCTCTGTAACGAGCTGCAGCTGCTCAAACTGAGACACTGCTGGTATCAATAGCCACTGAACGACCTCCGAAACAAACGCTCATACTGCCAAAATGAAAGGCGGTATCAGTCAAGTGACGAAATCATGACGACCACGAGGCCTTCCTGAACGAAATCATGTAAAATTTATATGGATAAGGTGAAAAATGTGGCCACACCGGCGATTTCAAAAAGTGGTTTGCTGTCCATTTTGCTTTGAAAAGTTGACTAACTTTTGCATTGCTGTCAATGGACAATGATTCAGAACTCTTGTCATTTGGAAGCTCACAGAGCCAAAAGTATAAGTCGTATCGCACAACTGAGCAAATTGCCTGAAACTAGACAAAAATACCTACGTTTTGATGTATAAATTGTGCATGTGAAGTTAAAATTGTGGGTGTGAGAGCAATTCATAGAGAAAGATTTAAGATCATTGTTACAGAGCTACGCACTCTAGCTGGGACATCAACACTCTAAGGGAGCTGCATACACACACATTGAAAAAGCAAAAACATCCTGAAAAAATCAATAAACTTGAACAGCTTTTTCACAAAAACTGTAAAAGATATCAACCTGAAAAGCAATAGCCTAATAGCTGAATTGTTTTTGAACATTTTAAAGTTTGTTTGGTGTCTGTAGGTAAAAGTATGAAGGAGCTGAAACTTTTGGGAGCGGAAGAAGATTTGAAGGATTTGAAGCTTGCTCTCATTGACTTTAATGTT
>CM042441.1:26334731-26372231 GCA_023631565.1 Gymnocephalus cernua | reverse complement strand
AAAACTGAAAAAAGGTAAGAGCTCAAATACAGAGAGAGGAAGAGAGGGGGACAGGGAAATGAGAGAGATGGCGAGAGAGAGGGGAGGGAGAGAGAGACAGAGAGAGAGGGAGAGGGAAAGAGAGGGAGAAAGGGAGAGAGGGACAAAAAGAGAGAGAAAGAAAGAGAAAAGAGACAGGGAGAGAGAGAGAGAGAGAGGAAGAGAAAGACAGCGACTTCCAATTGCTGGAAGTTCAAATACATTGACTAAAAAGGCTGAAAGTATGAATTCTTTGTATTACTACCAGACAGGTCTGTTGCATATAATTGTGCATGTGTGTGTGTATGTGTGTGTGAGATAGAGAAAACATAAAGAAAAGAAAATAGAGAACATTATCATCAGAGATGAATTGAATAATGTGCAGCAGTGGGAGTTGAACCCGGTTCTCATGTAGTATTTAACTGTAGTGTCTGTGAATGTGTTGTTATGGTTACGAGCTAATGACTGTTTCTAAACATGCTTTGATCTCTGTGACGTGTGTGTGTATCTGTCTGCATATGTATGTGTGTGTGTGTGTCAGTGTGTTTGTGTATATTTGTATTTGTGTGAATGTGTGTGTGTGTGTGTGTGTGTGTGTGTATGTGTCTGTATTTGTGTTTGATTGTAGGTCTGCGTGTCTGTGTGTGTGAGTGAGACTGACTTTGTGTATGTGTGAATGTATGTGTGTGTGTGTGAGTGTGTGTGTGTAGGTTTGGATGTGTTTGGATGTGTGTTTGTGTGTGTGTGTGTGTGTGTGTGTGTGTGTGTGTGTGTGTGTGTGTGTGCATCTTTCTGAGCGTCCGAGTGTGTGTGTGTAAAGCTGTGTGTGTGTGTGTGTGTGTGTGTGGGTGTGTGTGTATTTGTGTTTGATTGTAGGTCTGCATGTGTGCCTGTGTGTGTGTGAGTGAGACTGACTGTGTGTATGTGTGAGTGTGTGTGTGTGTGTGTGCGTGTGTGTCTGCATTTGATTGTAGGTCTGCATGTGTGTCTGTGTGTGAGTGAGACTGACTGTGTGTATGTGTGAGTGTATATGTGACAGACAGACAGACAGACAGACAGACAGACAGACAGACAGACAGACGTATAAGAGAGACAGAGAGACAGACAGACGTATAAGAGAGACAGACAGACAGACAGACAGACAGACAGACAGACAGCAAAATAGGATACAGAAAGACAGAAAGACAGACAGACAGAAAGACGTATAAGAGAGACAGACAGACAGACAGACAGAAAGACGTATAAGAGAGACAGACAGACAGACAGACAGACAGAAAGACGTATAAGAGAGACAGACAGACAGAAAGACGTATAAGAGAGACAGACAGACAGACAGCAAGACAGAAAGACAGACAGACAGACAGACAGCAAGACAGAAAGACAGATAGACAGACAGACAGACAGACAGCAAAATAGGAGACAGAAAGACGTATAAGAGAGACAGACAGAAAGACGTATAAGAGAGACAGACAGACAGACAGAAAGACGTATAAGAGAGACAGACAGACAGACAGAAAGACGTATAAGAGAGACAGACAGACAGAAAGACAGACAGACAGACAGACAGACAGCAAAATAGGAGACAGAAAGACGTATAAGAGAGACAGACAGACAGACAGACATATAAGAGAGACAGACAGACAGACAGACAGACAGACGTATAAGAGAGACAGACAGACAGACAGACAGCAAAATAGGAGACAGAAAGACGTATAAGAGAGACAGACAGACAGACAGAAAGACGTATAAGAGATACAGACAGACAGACAGAAAGACGTATAAGAGAGAAAGACAGACAGACAGAAAGACGTATAAGAGAGACAGACAGGCAGACAGACAGACAGACAGACAGACGTATAAGAGAGACAGACAGACAGACAGACAGACAGATGTATAAGAGAGACAGACAGACAGACAGACAGCAAAATAGGAGACAGACAGACAGCAAAATAGGAGACAGAAAGACGTATAAGAGAGACAGACAGACAGACAGCAAAATAGGAGACAGAAAGACGTATAAGAGAGACAGACAGACAGACAGAAAGACGTATAAGAGAGACAGACAGACAGACAGAAAGACGTATAAGAGAGACAGACAGACAGACAGACAGACGTATAAGAGAGACAGACAGACAGACAGACAGACGTATAAGAGAGACAGACAGACAGACAGACAGACAGCAAAATAGGAGACAGACAGACAGCAAAATAGGAGACAGAAAGACGTATAAGAGAGACAGACAGACAGCAAATTAGGAGACAGAAAGACGTATAAGAGAGACAGACAGACAGACAGACAGAAAGACGTATAAGAGAGACAGACAGACAGACAGAAAGACATATAAGAGAGACAGACAGACAGAAAGACGTATAAGAGAGACAGACAGACAGACAGAAAGACGTATAAGAGAGACAGACAGACAGACAGACAGAAAGACGTATAAGAGAGACAGACAGACAGACAGACAGAAAGACGTATAAGAGAGACAGACAGACAGAGAGAGAAAGACGTATAAGAGAGACAGACAGACAGACAGACAGAAAGACGTATAAGAGAGACAGACAGACAGACAGAAAGACGTATAAGAGAGACAGACAGACAGACAGAAAGACGTATAAGAGAGACAGACAGACAGACAGACAGACAGACAGACAGACAGCAAAATAGGAGACAGACAGACAGACAGACAGACAGCAAAATAGGAGACAGACAGACAGCTGCTTTCATGTCTTCTGCACTATATAACAATCATGTATAGTGTACACACCTGTAGTATTTAACTTTAGTGTCTGTGAATGTGTTGTTATGGTTACTACCAATGACTGTTTGTAAACATGCTTTGATCTCTGTAACGAGCTGCAGCTGCTCAAACTGAGACACTGCTGGTATCAATAGCCACTGAACGACCTCCGAAACAAACGCTCATACTGCCAAAATGAAAGGCGGTATCAGTCAAGTGACGAAATCATGACGACCACGAGGCCTTCCTGAACGAAATCATGTAAAATTTATATGGATAAGGTGAAAAATGTGGCCACACCGGCGATTTCAAAAAGTGGTTTGCTGTCCATTTTGCTTTGGAAAGTGGAGTAACTTTTGCATTGCTGTCAATGGACAATGATTCAGAACTCTTGTCATTTGGAAGCTCACAGAGCCAAAAGTATAAGTCGTATCGCACAACTGAGCAAATTGCCTGAAACTAGACAAAAATACCTACGTTTTGATGTATAAATTGTGCATGTGAAGTTAAAATTGTGGGTGTGAGAGCAATTCATAGAGAAAGATTTAAGATCATTGTTACAGAGCTACGCACTCTAGCTGGGACATCAACACTCTAAGGGAGCTGCATACACACACATTGAAAAAGCAAAAACATCCTGAAAAAAATCAATAAACTTGAACAGCTTTTTCACAAAAACTGTAAAAGATATCAACCTGAAAAGCAATAGCCTAATAGCTGAATTGTTTTTGAACATTTTAAAGTTTGTTTGGTGTCTGTAGGTAAAAGTATGAAGGAGCTGAAACTTTTGGGAGCAGAAGAAGATTTGAAGGATTTGAAGCTTGCTCTCATTGACTTTAATGTTAAAATAAAATGCTTAAAAGCTTAATATTTAAAAAAGTATAAATAGTAGAAAAAAAGTTGAAGAAGTCCCATCGTCTGCTGAAAGAGCTGAACATTTTAAAAGTTGAATGGCTTAAATAGCTGAAAGTATGCAGAAGTTACGGAGAGCCAAAAAACGTACGGAATAATAAGAAAAACTAGAAAATGCATTTCCTGCAGAAAATGCGTGGGAATGCTGAATAGCTAAATTGCTAAAGCTAAAGTGGATGAATAGCTTAAATCCGCAAGCTGAAGTAGTGAGAACAGGTTGAAAACTTTGAATGGACATGAATTTCATTAAAAACAGTTGAAAAACACTACGAATGTATACAATGTGTGCCATATTAAGAGGTTTTTCGAAAAGCTGAATTGCTAAAGCTAAGCTGGATGAATAGCTTAAATCTGTAAGAACAAGTTGAAGTGATGAGAATAGTTGGAAAAGTAGTACGGACAGACAGAGAGAGAGAGACTGGTAAGAGAAGCAGACAGACAGACAGACAGACAGACAGACAGACAGACAGACAGACAGACAGACAGAAAGAGAGAGTCAAAAAGAGAGACAGCCAGACAGCGAGACAGCAAGACAGAAAGAGACAGAGACAGACAGACAGAAAGAGAGACGGGTAAGAGAAGCAGACAGACCAACAGAGAGAGAAACGTGTAAGAGAGACAGACAGACAGACAGACAGACAGACAGACAGAGGGAGAGATGGGTAAGAAAGGCAGACAGACAGAGGGAGAGATGGGTAAGAAAGGCAGACAGACAGAGGGAGAGATGGGTAAGAAAGGCAGACAGACAGACAGACAGACAGAGGGAGAGATGGGTAAGAAAGACAGACAGACAGACAGACAGACAGAGGGAGAGATGGGTAAGAAAGGCAGACAGACAGAGGGAGAGATGGGTAAGAAAGACTGACAGACAGACAGACAGACAGACAGAGGGAGAGATGGGTAAGAAAGGCAGACAGACAGAGGGAGAGATGGGTAAGAAAGGCAGACAGACAGAGGGAGAGATGGGTAAGAAAGACAGACAGACAGAGGGAGAGATGGGTAAGAAAGACAGACAGACAGAGGGAGAGATGGGTAAGAAAGACAGACAGACAGACAGACAGACAGAGGGAGAGATGGGTAAGAAAGGCAGACAGACAGACAGACAGACAGACAGACAGAGGGAGAGATGGGTAAGAAAGGCAGACAGACAGAGGGAGAGATGGGTAAGAAAGGCAAACAGACAGACAGAGGGAGAGATGGGTAAGAAAGGCAGACAGACAGAGAGAGGGAGAGATGCTTTCATGTCTTCTGCACTATATAACAATCATGTATAGTGTACACACCTGTAGTATTTAACTTTAGTGTCTGTGAACGTGTTGTTATGGTTACTACCAATGACTGTTTGTAAACATGCTTTGATCTCTGTAACGAGCTGCAGCTGCTCAAACTGAGACACTGCTGGTATCCACAGCCACTGAACGACCTCCGAAACAAACGCTCATACTGCCAAAATGAAAGGCGGTATCAGTCAAGTGACGAAATCATGACGACCACGAGGCCTTCCTGAACGAAATCATGTAAAATTTATATGGATAAGGTGAAAAATGTGGCCACACCGGCGATTTCAAAAAGTGGTTTGCTGTCCATTTTGCTTTGGAAAGTGGAGTAACTTTTGCATTGCTGTCAATGGACAATGATTCAGAACTCTTGTCATTTGGAAGCTCACAGAGCCAAAAGTATAAGTCGTATCGCACAACTGAGCAAATTGCCTGAAACTAGACAAAAATACCTACGTTTTGATGTATAAATTGTGCATGTGAAGTTAAAATTGTGGGTGTGAGAGCAATTCATAGAGAAAGATTTAAGATCATTGTTACAGAGCTACGCACTCTAGCTGGGACATTAACACTCTAAGGGAGCTGCATACACACACATTGAAAAAGCAAAAACATCCTGAAAAAATCAATAAACTTGAACAGCTTTTTCACAAAAACTGTAAAAGATATCAACCTGAAAAGCAATAGCCTAATAGCTGAATTGTTTTTGAACATTTTAAAGTTTGTTTGGTGTCTGTAGGTGAAAGTATGAAGGAGCTGAAACTTTTGGGAGCGGAAGAAGATTTGAAGGATTTGAAGCTTGCTCTCATTGACTTTAATGTTAAAATAAAATGCTTAAAAGCTTAATATTTAAAAAAGTATAAATAGTAGAAAAAAAGTTGAAGAAGTCCCATCGTCTGCTGAAAGAGCTGAACATTTTAAAAGTTGAATGGCTTAAATAGCTGAAAGTATGCAGAAGTTACGGAAAGCCAAAAAACGTACGGAATAATAAGAAAAATAAAGAACAGAATAACAATAGTTGGGAATGTGTGATGGGAGGCAGGGAATGGTGGACCCAAATGCAGAGTCAGGCAGGAGATGGTTTGAACAGAAGAGATTTATTGAAGTCCAAAGGCGGGGTAAAAAACCAAACAAAAGAAGATCCAAAAAACAGGAGGTGAACACAAAGAGTCGTGAGGCAGCAGGGAAAAAACGAGGAATCCAAACAACACACCAGGAGCAAGCCAATATGGGACTGGGAGGGTAGGACACAAAAAGCAAAATGATCAGACAAAGGACAAAGGAAACTCAGGGCCTAAATAAACTGGTTAACGAGGAAACAAGAGGCAGGTGACACAAGGGCTGGGGAACAGGTGGCAAACATCAGGTAATCACACAGGCGGGAAAACACAGGAAGTAAAACTAGACATCACAAGGGGAGACAAACAACCTTTCAAAACAAAACAGGAAATGGGAAGGGACTAACAGAGAACATGAAATGAACGAAATACAGAAACTTGACAACACTAGACAAAAACCACAGAACATAAACGAAGGGGAAATACAGAAAAAGCAAAAAGCAAACAAGGGAAATACACACAACCACGACAGAACCCCCTCCTCAAGGGACGGATTCCAGACGTCCCTAAAAAAAAGAAACAAACAGAAAACTACCCAAGAGGGCGAGAGTCCGGAGGAGGAAAAAAAAAAGGGCGACTGGGGCATAGGGAACAGAGAGCCCTAGGGGCACAGGGCACTGGGGACACGGGGCACTGGGAACACGGGGCACTAGGGACACAGGGAACTGGGGACAAAGGGGACAGAGAGCACTAGGGACACAGAGGGCACTAGGGACACAGGGCACTGGGGACACGGGGCACTAGGGACACAGGGAACTGGGGACAAAGAGCACTAGGGACACAGAGGGCACTAGGGACACAGGGCACTGGGGACACAGGGGACAGAGAGCACTAGGGACACAGGGCACAGAGGGCACTAAGGACACAAGGCACTGGGGACACGGGGCACTAGGGACACAGGGGTCACAGGAAACGAAGGGCGCTGGGTCACAGGAAACGAAGGGCGCTGGGTCACAGGGAGCAAAGGGCGCTGGGGCACCGGGAGCAAAGGGCGCTGGGGCACCGGGAGCAAAGGGCGCTGGGGCACAGGGAGCAAAGGGCGCTGGGGCACAGGGAGCAAAGGGCGCTGGGGCACAGGGAGCAAAGGGCGCTGGGGCACAGGGAGCAAAGGGCGCTGGGGCACAGGGAGCAAAGGGCGCTGGGGCACAGGGAGCAAAGGACGCCGGGGCACAGGGAGAAAAGGGCGCCGGGGCACAGGGAGCAAAGGGCGCCGGGGCACAGGGAGCAAAGGGCGCCGGGGCACAGGGAGCAAAGGGCGCCGGGGCACAGGGAGCAAAGGGCGCCGGGGCACAGGGAGCAAAGGGCGCCGGGGCACAGGGAGCAAAGGGCGCTGGGGACTCAGGGACTGGGAACTGGGGAGTGAGGACACACGGGACTGGACAGACTTGGACGAGACAGACGCAGACAAAGACGAGACAGACTCAGACTGGACACATGCAGACAGAGATTCAGACAGAACAGACACGGATGGGACTGACGCAGACGGGACAAACATAGAAGGGACCGACTCGGACTTAGGGGCAGGGAAGGTAACAAGGACGCGGACCGTGAGGGGGACAGAGACGGGCATAGTGACGGGAACAAAGACGGGCACTTTGACATAGACAAGGACGGGCACGGTGACAAAGACGGGCATGGTTACAGGGACGGGAACGGGCACGGTGACAGGAACGGAGATGGGCACGGTGATAGGGATGGAGACGGGCACGGTGACGGGGATGGAGATGGGCACGGTGACGGGGATGGAGACGGGCACGGTGATGGGGACGGACAGATTGGGTTTGGGGACGCCGGAGCCCGGCAAGATACGAGGGGGAAAAGGCATCCCAAGGTTAGGGAAGCCGGACACCAGTTTGGGGGAGCGGTTAGCAAGCCGGGGGTCTGGGAGGCCGCTAACCGACCGGGGAACGGGGAGGCCGCTAACCGGCCGGGGAAGAGGGAGACCGATAACCGGCCGGGGAAGGGGAAGACCGCTAGCCGGCCGGGACTTGGGGGGCTTTGGGGAACCGCTAGCCGGCCGGGGAAAGGGGAGACCGCTAGCTGGCCGGGGAAGGGGGAGACCACTAGCCGGCCGGGGAAGGGGGAGACCGCTAGCTGGCCGGGACTCAGGGGGCTTTGGGGGACCGCTAGCCGACCGGGACACGGGGGGCTTTGGGGGACCGCTAGCCGGCCGGGACTCGGGGGGCTCTGGGAGACCGCTAACTGGCCGGGACTCGGGGGGCTCTGGGAGACCGCTAGCCGGCCGGGACTCGGGGGGCTCTGGGAGACCGCTAGCCGGCCGGGACTCGGGGGGCTCTGGGAGACCGCTAGCCGGCCGGGGAAGGGGGAGACCGCTAGCCGGCCGGGACTCGGGGGGCTCTGGGAGACCGCTAGCCGGCCGGGGAAGGGGGAGACCGCTAGCCGGCCGGGACTCGGGGGGCTCTGGGGAACCGCTAGCCGGCCGGGACTCGGGGGGCTCTGGGGAACCGCTAGCCGGCCGGGACTCGGGGGGCTCTGGGGAACCGCTAGCCGGCCGGGACTCGGGGGGCTCTGGGGGACCGCTAGCCGGCCGGGACTCGGGGGGCTCTGGGGGACCGCTAGCCGGCCGGGGAAGGGGGAGACCGCTAGCCGGCCGGGGAAGGAGGAGACCGCTAGCCGGCCGGGGAAGGGGGAGACCGCTAGCCGGCCGGGGAAGGGGGAGACCGCTAGCCGGCCGGGGAAGGGGGAGACCGCTGCACGGCCGGGACTCAGGGGGTTCTGGGGGGCCGCTGCACGGCCGGGACTCAGGGGGTTCTGGGGGACCGCTGCACGGCCGGGACTCAGGGGGTTCTGGGGGTCCGCTGCACGGCCGGGACTCAGGGGGTTCTGGGGGTCCGCTGCACGGCCGGGACTCAGGGGGTACTGGGGGGCCGCTGCACGGCCGGGACTCAGGGGGTTCTGGGGGGCCGCTGCACGGCCGGGACTCAGGGGGTTCTGGGGGGCCGCTGCACGGCCGGGACTCAGGGGGTTCTGGGGGGCCGCTGCACGGCCGGGACTCAGGGGGTTCTGGGGGGCCGCTGCACGGCCGGGACTCAGGGGGTTCCGGGGGACCGCTACACGGCCGGGACTCAGGGGGCTCCGGGGGACCGCTACACGGCCGGGACTCAGGGGGCTCCGGGGGGCCGCTACACGGCCGGGACTCAGGGGGTTCTGCGGGGCCGCTGCACGGCCGGGAGTCAGGGGGCTCTGGGGGGCCGCTACACGGCCGGGACTCAGGGGGCTCTGGGGGACCGCTACACGGCCGGGACTCAGGGGGCTCTGGGGGGCCGCTACACGGCCGGGACTCAGGGGGTTCTGGGGGGCCGCTGCACGGCCGGGACTCAGGGGGCTCTGGGGGACCGCTACACGGCCGGGACTCAGGGGGCTCTGGGGGGCCGCTACACGGCCGGGACTCAGGGGGCTCTGGGGGGCCGCTACACGGCCGGGACTCAGGGGGCTCTGGGGGGCCGCTACACGGCCGGGACTCAGGAGGCTCTGGGGGGCCGCTACACGGCCGGGACTCAGGGGGCTCTGGGGGGCCGCTACACGGCCGGGACTCAGGGGGCTCTGGGGGGCCGCTACACGGCCGGGACTCAGGGGGTTCTGGGGGGCCGCTGCACGGCCGGGATTCAGGGGGCTCTGGGGGGCCGCTACACGGCCGGGACTCAGGGAGCTCGGAGGCCGGCAAAGCCTCCAGGACAGTCTCTGGGGCATTGACCAACGGCAAAGTCTCTGGGGGATTGCCCGACGGCAAAGTCTCTGGAGCGCTGACCGACGGCAAAGTCTCTGAGGTGCTGACCCACGGCAAAGTCTCTGAGGCGCCGGAGACCAGCGTAGACTCGGGGAGAACGGTCGGCGTCGACTCTGGGAGGACGGACGGCGTCGACTCTGGGAGGACGGTCGGCGTCGACTCTGGGAGGACGGTCGGCGTCGACTCTGGGAGGACGGTCGGCGTCGACTCCGGGAGGACGGTCGGCGTCGACTCTGGGAGGACGGTCGGCGCCGACAGCGGAGGTCCCAAACAGCCGGACAGCCCAGGCCCGGAGACAGAAGGGCTGCACGTCAGCTCAGGGACAAAAGGGCTGCAGGGAAGGCCAAACTCCCTGGCAGTAGCCCGCCAGCGAACCTCCATAATATGTTTGGCCAGGGCGGGGTTCCTCTCATGGAGCCCACGTAACATACCCAACAACTGCTCCCCGTCATTGTCCATGGGATGAAACAACGGTTCAAACTTTACCACTGCTGGGTCCATGTGTGGTCTGATCATTCTGTGATGGGAGGCAGGGAATGGTGGACCCAAATGCAGAGTCAGGCAGGAGATGGTTTGAACAGAAGAGATTTATTGAAGTCCAAAGGCGGGGTAAAAAACCAAACAAAAGAAGATCCAAAAAACAGGAGGTGAACACAAAGAGTCGTGAGGCAGCAGGGAAAAAACGAGGAATCCAAACAACACACCAGGAGCAAGCCAATATGGGACTGGGAGGGTAGGACACAAAAAGCAAAATGATCAGACAAAGGACAAAGGAAACTCAGGGCCTAAATAAACTGGTTAACGAGGAAACAAGAGGCAGGTGACACAAGGGCTGGGGAACAGGTGGCAAACATCAGGTAATCACACAGGCGGGAAAACACAGGAAGTAAAACTAGACATCACAAGGGGAGACAAACAACCTTTCAAAACAAAACAGGAAATGGGAAGGGACTAACAGAGAACATGAAATGAACGAAATACAGAAACTTGACAACACTAGACAAAAACCACAGAACATAAACGAAGGGGAAATACAGAAAAAGCAAAAAGCAAACAAGGGAAATACACACAACCACGACAGAATGCTGTATAAGCATTCCCACTAACTAGAAAATGCATTTCCTGCAGAAAATGCGTGGGAATGCTGAATAGCTAAATTGCTAAAGCTAAAGTGGATGAATAGCTTAAATCCGTAAGTAGAAGCTGAAGTAGTGAGAATAGGTTGAAAAGTTTGAATGGACACGAATTTCATTAAAAACAGTTGAAAAACACCGCTAATGTATAAAATGTGTGCAATATTAAAAGGCTTTTTGAAAAGCTGATGCTGAACTGAATTGAATGGCTTTCAAAATCATGAATAATTATGGAAGACTTAAAAATGCTTTGAGAGAAATGCAGAAATACGAAACATTGTTTGAAAAATCTCAAATGGATAGCAGTGCACTGCTGGAAAAACTGAAAAAAGGTAAGAGCTCAAATACAGAGAGAGGAAGAGAGGGGGACAGGGAAAGGAGAGAGATGGCGAGAGAGAGGGGGAGGGAGAGAGAGACAGAGAGAGAGGGAGAGGGAAAGAGAGGGAGAAAGGGAGAGAGGGACAAAAAGAGAGAGAAAGAAAGAGAAAAGAGACGGAGAGAGAGAGAGAGAGAGGAAGAGAAAGACAGCGACTTCCAATTGCTGGAAGTTCAAATACATTTACTAAAAAGGCTGAAAGTATGAATTCTTTGTATTACTACCAGACAGGTCTGTTGCATATAATTGTGCATGTGTGTGTGTATATGTGTGTGTGAGATAGAGAAAACATAAAGAAAAGAAAATGGAGAACATTATCATCAGAGATGAATTGAATAATGTGCAGCAGTGGGAGTTGAACCCGGTTCTCATGTAGTATTTAACTGTAGTGTCTGTGAATGTGTTGTTATGGTAACGAGCTAATGACTGTTTCTAAACATGCTTTGATCTCTGTGACGTGTGTGTGTATCTGTCTGCATATGTATGTGTGTGTGTGTGTCAGTGTGTTTGTGTATATCTGTATTTGTGTGAATGTGTGTGTGTGTGTGTGTGTATGTGTATGTGTCTGTATTTGTGTTTGATTGTAGGTCTGCGTGTCTGTTTGTGTGAGTGAGACTGACTTTGTGTATGTGTGAATGTATGTGTGTGTGTGTGTGAGTGTGTGTGTGTGTAGGTTTGGATGTGTTTGGATGTGTGTTTGTGTGTGTGTGTGTGTGTGTGTGTGTGTGTGTGTGTGTGTGTGTGTGTGTGTGTGTGTGTGTGTGTGTGTGTGTGTGTGTGTGTGTGTGTGCATCTTTCTGAGCGTCCGAGTGTGTGTGTGTAAACCTGTGTGTGTGTGTGTGTGTGTGTGTGTGTGTGTGTGTGGGTGGGTGTGTGTGTATTTGTGTTTGATTGTAGGTCTGCATGTGTGCCTGTGTGTGTGTGAGTGAGACTGACTGTGTGTATGTGTGAGTGTGTGTGTGTGTGAGTGTGTGTCTGCATTTGATTGTAGGTCTGCATGTGTGTCTGTGTGTGAGTGAGACTGACTGTGTGTATGTGTGAGTGTGTATGTGACAGACAGACAGACAGACAGACAGACAGAGAGACAGAGAGACAGACAGACAGACAGACGTATAAGAGAGACAGAGAGACAGACAGACGTATAAGAGAGACAGACAGACAGACAGACAGACAGACAGACAGACAGCAAAATAGGAGACAGAAAGACAGACAGACAGCAAAATAGGAGACAGAAAGACAGAAAGACAGACAGACAGAAAGACGTATAAGAGAGACAGACAGACAGACAGACAGAAAGACGTATAAGAGAGACAGACAGACAGACAGACAGACAGAAAGACGTATAAGAGAGACAGACAGACAGACAGCAAGACAGAAAGACAGACAGACAGACAGACAGCAAGACAGAAAGACAGACAGACAGACAGACAGCAAGACAGACAGACAGACAGACAGCAAAATAGGAGACAGAAAGACGTATAAGAGAGACAGACAGAAAGACGTATAAGAGAGACAGACAGACAGACAGAAAGACGTATAAGAGAGACAGACAGACAGACAGACAGAAAGACGTATAAGAGAGACAGACAGACAGACAGAAAGACGTATGAGACAGACAGACAGAAAGACAGACAGACAGACAGACAGACAGCAAAATAGGAGACAGAAAGACGTATAAGAGAGACAGACAGACAGACAGATGTATAAGAGAGACAGACAGACAGACAGACGTATAAGAGAGACAGACAGACAGACAGACAGACAGCAAAATAGGAGACAGAAAGACAGACAGCAAAATAGGAGACAGAAAGACGTATAAGAGAGACAGACAGACAGCAAAATAGGAGACAGAAAGACGTATAAGAGAGACAGACAGACAGCAAAATAGGAGACAGAAAGACGTATAAGAGAGACAGACAGACAGACAGCAAAATAGGAGACAGAAAGACGTATAAGAGAGACAGACAGACAGACAGAAAGACGTATAAGAGATACAGACAGACAGACAGAAAGACGTATAAGAGAGAAAGACAGACAGACAGAAAGACGTATAAGAGAGACAGACAGACAGACAGACAGACAGAGGGAGAGATGGGTAAGAAAGACAGACAGACAGACAGACAGAGGGAGAGATGGGTAAGAAAGACAGACAGACAGACAGACAGAGGGAGAGATGGGTAAGAAAGACAGACAGACAGACAGACAGAGGGAGAGATGGGTAAGAAAGACAGACAGACAGACAGACAGAGGGAGAGATGGGTAAGAAAGACAGACAGACAGACAGACAGAGGGAGAGATGGGTAAGAAAGACAGACAGACAGACAGAGGGAGAGATGGGTAAGAAAGGCAGACAGACAGACAGACAGACAGACAGAGGGAGAGATGGGTAAGAAAGGCAGACAGACAGACAGACAGACAGACAGACAGACAGACAGAGGGAGAGATGGGTAAGAAAGACAGACAGACAGACAGACAGACAGACAGACAGACAGACAGAGGGAGAGATGGGTAAGAAAGACAGACAGACCGACAGACAGAGGGAGAGATGGGTAAGAAAGGCAGACAGACAGACAGACAGACAGACAGACAGACAGACAGACAGAGGGAGAGATGGGTAAGAAAGGCAGACAGACAGACAGACAGACAGACAGACAGACAGACAGACAGACAGAGGGAGAGATGGGTAAGAAAGACAGACAGACAGACAGACAGACAGAGGGAGAGATGGGTAAGAAAGGCAGACAGACAGACAGACAGAGGGAGAGATGGGTAAGAAAGGCAGACAGACAGACAGACAGACAGACAGAGGGAGAGATGGGTAAGAAAGGCAGACAGACAGACAGACAGACAGAAAGACAGACAGACAGACAGACAGACAGAGGGAGAGATGGGTAAGAAAGGCAGACAGACAGACAGACAGACAGACAGAGGGAGAGATGGGTAAGAAAGACAGACAGACAGACAGACAGAGGGAGAGATGGGTAAGAAAGGCAGACAGACAGACAGACAGACAGACAGACAGACAGACAGACAGAGGGAGAGATGGGTAAGAAAGACAGACAGACAGACAGACAG
The DNA here is from genome assembly GCA_023631565.1 of Gymnocephalus cernua. NCBI lineage: Eukaryota > Metazoa > Chordata > Actinopteri > Perciformes > Percidae > Gymnocephalus > Gymnocephalus cernua. The sequence continues at coordinate 26,357,833 of CM042441.1, read as the reverse complement.
ACAGACAGAGGGAGAGATGGGTAAGAAAGACAGACAGACAGACAGACAGACAGAGGGAGAGATGGGTAAGAAAGGCAGACAGACAGACAGACAGACAGACAGACAGACAGACAGACAGAGGGAGAGATGGGTAAGAAAGGCAGACAGACAGACAGACAGACAGACAGACAGACAGACAGACAGACAGAGGGAGAGATGGGTAAGAAAGACAGACAGACAGACAGACAGACAGACAGACAGACAGAGGGAGAGATGGGTAAGAAAGGCAGACAGACAGACAGACAGACAGACAGAGGGAGAGATGGGTAAGAAAGGCAGACAGACAGACAGACAGACAGACAGACAGAGGGAGAGATGGGTAAGAAAGGCAGACAGACAGACAGACAGACAGACAGACAGACAGACAGACAGACAGAGGGAGAGATGGGTAAGAAAGGCAGACAGACAGACAGACAGACAGACAGACAGAGGGAGAGATGGGTAAGAAAGGCAGACAGACAGACAGACAGACAGACAGACAGACAGACAGAGGGAGAGATGGGTAAGAAAGGCAGACAGACAGACAGACAGACAGACAGACAGAGGGAGAGATGGGTAAGAAAGGCAGACAGACAGACAGACAGACAGACAGACAGAGGGAGAGATGGGTAAGAAAGGCAGACAGACAGACAGACAGACAGACAGACAGACAGACAGAGGGAGAGATGGGTAAGAAAGGCAGACAGACAGACAGACAGACAGAGGGAGAGATGGGTAAGAAAGGCAGACAGACAGACAGACAGACAGACAGACAGACAGACAGACAGACAGAGGGAGAGATGGGTAAGAAAGGCAGACAGACAGACAGACAGACAGACAGAGGGAGAGATGGGTAAGAAAGGCAGACAGACAGACAGACAGACAGACAGACAGACAGAGGGAGAGATGGGTAAGAAAGGCAGACAGACAGACAGACAGACAGACAGACAGACAGACAGAGGGAGAGATGGGTAAGAAAGGCAAACAGACAGACAGAGGGAGAGATGGGTAAGAAAGGCAGACAGACAGAGAGAGGGAGAGATGCTTTCATGTCTTCTGCACTATATAACAATCATGTATAGTGTACACACCTGTAGTATTTAACTTTAGTGTCTGTGAATGTGTTGTTATGGTTACTACCAATGACTGTTTGTAAACATGCTTTGATCTCTGTAACGAGTTGCAGCTGCTCAAACTGAGACACTGCTGGTATCCACAGCCACTGAACGACCTCCGAAACAAACGCTCATACTGCCAAAATGAAAGGCGGTATCAGTCAAGTGACGAAATCATGACGACCACGAGGCCTTCCTGAACGAAATCATGTAAAATTTATATGGATAAGGTGAAAAATGTGGCCACACCGGCGATTTCAAAAAGTGGTTTGCTGTCCATTTTGCTTTGGAAAGTTGAGTAACTTTTGCATTGCTGTCAATGGACAATGATTCAGAACTCTTGTCATTTGGAAGCTCACAGAGCCAAAAGTATAAGTCGTATCGCACAACTGAGCAAATTGCCTGAAACTAGACAAAAATACCTACGTTTTAGCAATAGCCTAATAGCTGAATTGTTTTTGAACATTTTAAAGTTTGTTTGGTGTCTGTAGGTGAAAGTATGAAGGAGCAGAAACTTTTGGGAGCGGAAGAAGATTTGAAGGATTTGAAGCTTGCTCTCATTGACTTTAATGTTAAAATAAAATGCTTAAAAGCTTAATATTTAAAAAAGTATAAATAGAAGAAAAACAGTTGAAGAAGTCCCATCATCTGCTGAAAGAGCTGAAGACTTTAAAAGTTGAATGGTTTAAATAGCTGAAAGTATGCAGAAGTTAGGGAGAGCCAAAAAACGTACGGAATAATAATAAGAAGAACTAGAAAATGCATTTCCTGCAGAAAATGCGTGGGAATGCTGAATAGCTAAATTGCTAAAGCTAAAGTGGATGAATAGCTTAAATCCGTAAGTAGAAGCTGAAGTAGTGAGAATAGGTTGAAAAGTTTGAATGGACACGAATTTCATTAAAAACAGTTGAAAAACACCGCTAATGTATAAAATGTGTGCAATATTAAAAGGCTTTTTGAAAAGCTGATGCTGAACTGAATTGAATGGCTTTCAAAATCATGAATAATTATGGAAGACTTAAAAATGCTTTGAGAGAAATGCAGAAATACGAAACATTGTTTGAAAAATCTCAAATGGATAGCAGTGCACTGCTGGAAAAACTGAAAAAAGGTAAGAGCTCAAATACAGAGAGAGGAAGAGAGGGGGACAGGGAAATGAGAGAGATGGCGAGAGAGAGGGGAGGGAGAGAGAGACAGAGAGAGAGGGAGAGGGAAAGAGAGGGAGAAAGGGAGAGAGGGACAAAAAGAGAGAGAAAGAAAGAGAAAAGAGACAGGGAGAGAGAGAGAGAGAGAGGAAGAGAAAGACAGCGACTTCCAATTGCTGGAAGTTCAAATACATTGACTAAAAAGGCTGAAAGTATGAATTCTTTGTATTACTACCAGACAGGTCTGTTGCATATAATTGTGCATGTGTGTGTGTATGTGTGTGTGAGATAGAGAAAACATAAAGAAAAGAAAATAGAGAACATTATCATCAGAGATGAATTGAATAATGTGCAGCAGTGGGAGTTGAACCCGGTTCTCATGTAGTATTTAACTGTAGTGTCTGTGAATGTGTTGTTATGGTTACGAGCTAATGACTGTTTCTAAACATGCTTTGATCTCTGTGACGTGTGTGTGTATCTGTCTGCATATGTATGTGTGTGTGTGTGTCAGTGTGTTTGTGTATATTTGTATTTGTGTGAATGTGTGTGTGTGTGTGTGTGTGTGTGTGTATGTGTCTGTATTTGTGTTTGATTGTAGGTCTGCGTGTCTGTGTGTGTGAGTGAGACTGACTTTGTGTATGTGTGAATGTATGTGTGTGTGTGTGTGAGTGTGTGTGTGTAGGTTTGGATGTGTTTGGATGTGTGTGTGTGTGTGTGTTTGGATGTGTGTTTGTGTGTGTGTGTGTGTGTGTGTGTGTGTGTGTGTGTGTGCATCTTTCTGAGCGTCCGAGTGTGTGTGTGTAAAGCTGTGTGTGTGTGTGTGTGTGTGTGTGGGTGTGTGTGTATTTGTGTTTGATTGTAGGTCTGCATGTGTGCCTGTGTGTGTGTGAGTGAGACTGACTGTGTGTATGTGTGAGTGTGTGTGTGTGTGTGAGTGTGTGTCTGCATTTGATTGTAGGTCTGCATGTGTGTCTGTGTGTGAGTGAGACTGACTGTGTGTATGTGTGAGTGTATATGTGACAGACAGACAGACAGACAGACAGACAGACAGACAGACAGACGTATAAGAGAGACAGAGAGACAGACAGACGTATAAGAGAGACAGACAGACAGACAGACAGACAGACAGACAGCAAAATAGGATACAGAAAGACAGAAAGACAGACAGACAGAAAGACGTATAAGAGAGACAGACAGACAGACAGACAGACAGAAAGACGTATAAGAGAGACAGACAGACAGACAGACAGACAGAAAGACGTATAAGAGAGACAGACAGACAGAAAGACGTATAAGAGAGACAGACAGACAGACAGCAAGACAGAAAGACAGACAGACAGACAGACAGCAAGACAGAAAGACAGATAGACAGACAGACAGACAGACAGCAAAATAGGAGACAGAAAGACGTATAAGAGAGACAGACAGAAAGACGTATAAGAGAGACAGACAGACAGACAGAAAGACGTATAAGAGAGACAGACAGACAGACAGAAAGACGTATAAGAGAGACAGACAGACAGAAAGACAGACAGACAGACAGACAGACAGCAAAATAGGAGACAGAAAGACGTATAAGAGAGACAGACAGACAGACATATAAGAGAGACAGACAGACAGACAGACAGACGTATAAGAGAGACAGACAGACAGACAGACAGCAAAATAGGAGACAGAAAGACAGACAGCAAAATAGGAGACAGAAAGACGTATAAGAGAGACAGACAGACAGACAGAAAGACGTATAAGAGATACAGACAGACAGACAGAAAGACGTATAAGAGAGAAAGACAGACAGACAGAAAGACGTATAAGAGAGACAGACAGGCAGACAGACAGACAGACAGACAGACGTATAAGAGAGACAGACAGACAGACAGACAGACAGACAGATGTATAAGAGAGACAGACAGACAGACAGCAAAATAGGAGACAGACAGACAGCAAAATAGGAGACAGAAAGACGTATAAGAGAGACAGACAGACAGACAGCAAAATAGGAGACAGAAAGACGTATGAGAGAGACAGACAGACAGACAGAAAGACGTATAAGAGAGACAGACAGACAGACAGAAAGACGTATAAGAGAGACAGACAGACAGACAGACAGACAGACGTATAAGAGAGACAGACAGACAGACAGACAGACAGCAAAATAGGAGACAGACAGACAGCAAAATAGGAGACAGAAAGACGTATAAGAGAGACAGACAGACAGCAAATTAGGAGACAGAAAGACGTATAAGAGAGACAGACAGACAGACAGACAGAAAGACGTATAAGAGAGACAGACAGACAGACAGAAAGACATATAAGAGAGACAGACAGACAGAAAGACGTATAAGAGAGACAGACAGACAGACAGAAAGACGTATAAGAGAGACAGACAGACAGACAGACAGAAAGACGTATAAGAGAGACAGACAGACAGACAGACAGACAGCAAAATAGGAGACAGACAGACAGCTGCTTTCATGTCTTCTGCACTATATAACAATCATGTATAGTGTACACACCTGTAGTATTTAACTTTAGTGTCTGTGAATGTGTTGTTATGGTTACTACCAATGACTGTTTGTAAACATGCTTTGATCTCTGTAACGAGCTGCAGCTGCTCAAACTGAGACACTGCTGGTATCAATAGCCACTGAACGACCTCCGAAACAAACGCTCATACTGCCAAAATGAAAGGCGGTATCAGTCAAGTGACGAAATCATGACGACCACGAGGTCTTCCTGAACGAAATCATGTAAAATTTATATGGATAAGGTGAAAAATGTGGCCACACCGGCGATTTCAAAAAGTGGATTGCTGTCCATTTTGCTTTGGAAAGTGGAGTAACTTTTGCATTGCTGTCAATGGACAATGATTCAGAACTCTTGTCATTTGGAAGCTCACAGAGCCAAAAGTATAAGTCGTATCGCACAACTGAGCAAATTGCCTGAAACTAGACAAAAATACCTACGTTTTGATGTATAAATTGTGCATGTGAAGTTAAAATTGTGGGTGTGAGAGCAATTCATAGAGAAAGATTTAAGATCATTGTTACAGAGCTACGCACTCTAGCTGGGACATCAACACTCTAAGGGAGCTGCATACACACACATTGAAAAAGCAAAAACATCCTGAAAAAATCAATAAACTTGAACAGCTTTTTCACAAAAACTGTAAAAGATATCAACCTGAAAAGCAATAGCCTAATAGCTGAATTGTTTGTGAACATTTTAAAGTTTGTTTGGTGTCTGTAGGTAAAAGTATGAAGGAGCTGAAACTTTTGGGAGCAGAAGAAGATTTGAAGGATTTGAAGCTTGCTCTCATTGACTTTAATGTTAAAATAAAATGCTTAAAAGCTTAATATTTAAAAAAGTATAAATAGTAGAAAAAAAGTTGAAGAAGTCCCATCGTCTGCTGAAAGAGCTGAACATTTTAAAAGTTGAATGGCTTAAATAGCTGAAAGTATGCAGAAGTTACGGAGAGCCAAAAAACGTACGGAATAATAAGAAAAACTAGAAAATGCATTTCCTGCAGAAAATGCGTGGGAATGCTGAATAGCTAAATTGCTAAAGCTAAAGTGGATGAATAGCTTAAATCCGCAAGCTGAAGTAGTGAGAACAGGTTGAAAACTTTGAATGGACATGAATTTCATTAAAAACAGTTGAAAAACACTACGAATGTATACAATGTGTGCCATATTAAGAGGTTTTTCGAAAAGCTGAATTGCTAAAGCTAAGCTGGATGAATAGCTTAAATCTGTAAGAACAAGTTGAAGTGATGAGAATAGTTGGAAAAGTAGTACGGACAGACAGAGAGAGAGAGACTGGTAAGAGAAGCAGACAGACAGACAGACAGACAGACAGACAGACAGACAGACAGACAGACAGACAGACAGAAAGAGAGAGTCAAAAAGAGAGACAGCCAGACAGCGAGACAGCAAGACAGAAAGAGACAGAGACAGACAGACAGAAAGAGAGACGGGTAAGAGAAGCAGACAGACCAACAGAGAGAGAAACGTGTAAGAGAGACAGACAGACAGACAGACAGACAGACAGACAGAGGGAGAGATGGGTAAGAAAGGCAGACAGACAGAGGGAGAGATGGGTAAGAAAGGCAGACAGACAGAGGGAGAGATGGGTAAGAAAGGCAGACAGACAGACAGACAGACAGAGGGAGAGATGGGTAAGAAAGACAGACAGACAGACAGACAGACAGACAGACAGAGGGAGAGATGGGTAAGAAAGGCAGACAGACAGAGGGAGAGATGGGTAAGAAAGACTGACAGACAGACAGACAGACAGAGGGAGAGATGGGTAAGAAAGGCAGACAGACAGAGGGAGAGATGGGTAAGAAAGGCAGACAGACAGAGGGAGAGATGGGTAAGAAAGACAGACAGACAGAGGGAGAGATGGGTAAGAAAGACAGACAGACAGAGGGAGAGATGGGTAAGAAAGACAGACAGACAGACAGACAGACAGAGGGAGAGATGGGTAAGAAAGGCAGACAGACAGACAGACAGACAGACAGAGGGAGAGATGGGTAAGAAAGGCAGACAGACAGAGGGAGAGATGGGTAAGAAAGGCAAACAGACAGACAGAGGGAGAGATGGGTAAGAAAGGCAGACAGACAGAGAGAGGGAGAGATGCTTTCATGTCTTCTGCACTATATAACAATCATGTATAGTGTACACACCTGTAGTATTTAACTTTAGTGTCTGTGAACGTGTTGTTATGGTTACTACCAATGACTGTTTGTAAACATGCTTTGATCTCTGTAACGAGCTGCAGCTGCTCAAACTGAGACACTGCTGGTATCCACAGCCACTGAACGACCTCCGAAACAAACGCTCATACTGCCAAAATGAAAGGCGGTATCAGTCAAGTGACGAAATCATGACGACCACGAGGCCTTCCTGAACGAAATCATGTAAAATTTATATGGATAAGGTGAAAAATGTGGCCACACCGGCGATTTCAAAAAGTGGTTTGCTGTCCATTTTGCTTTGGAAAGTGGAGTAACTTTTGCATTGCTGTCAATGGACAATGATTCAGAACTCTTGTCATTTGGAAGCTCACAGAGCCAAAAGTATAAGTCGTATCGCACAACTGAGCAAATTGCCTGAAACTAGACAAAAATACCTACGTTTTGATGTATAAATTGTGCATGTGAAGTTAAAATTGTGGGTGTGAGAGCAATTCATAGAGAAAGATTTAAGATCATTGTTACAGAGCTACGCACTCTAGCTGGGACATTAACACTCTAAGGGAGCTGCATACACACACATTGAAAAAGCAAAAACATCCTGAAAAAATCAATAAACTTGAACAGCTTTTTCACAAAAACTGTAAAAGATATCAACCTGAAAAGCAATAGCCTAATAGCTGAATTGTTTTTGAACATTTTAAAGTTTGTTTGGTGTCTGTAGGTGAAAGTATGAAGGAGCTGAAACTTTTGGGAGCGGAAGAAGATTTGAAGGATTTGAAGCTTGCTCTCATTGACTTTAATGTTAAAATAAAATGCTTAAAAGCTTAATATTTAAAAAAGTATAAATAGTAGAAAAAAAGTTGAAGAAGTCCCATCGTCTGCTGAAAGAGCTGAACATTTTAAAAGTTGAATGGCTTAAATAGCTGAAAGTATGCAGAAGTTACGGAAAGCCAAAAAACGTACGGAATAATAAGAAAAACTAGAAAATGCATTTCCTGCAGAAAATGCGTGGGAATGCTGAATAGCTAAATTGCTAAAGCTAAAGTGGATGAATAGCTTAAATCCGTAAGAAGAAGCTGAAGTAGTGAGAATAGGTGGAAAAGTTTGAATGGACACGAATTTCATTAAAAACAGTTGAAAAACACCACTAATGTATAAAATGTGTGCAGTATTAAAAGGATTTTTGAAAAGCTCATGCTGAACTGAATTGAATGGCTTTCAAAATCATGAATAATTATGGAAGACTTAAAAATTCTTTGAGAGACATTGATGAAAATGCAGAAATATGAAACATTGTTTGAAAAATCTGAAATGGATAGCAGTGCACTGCTGAAAATGCATATGAGTGAGTGTGTGTGTGTGTGTGTGTGTGTGTGTGTGTGTGTGTGTGTGTGTGTGTGTGTCTGTGTGTGTGTGTGTGTGTAGGTTTGGACGTGTTTGGATGTATGTGTATGTGTGTGTGTGTGTGTGTGTGTGTGTGTGTGTGTGTGTGTGTGTGTGTGTGTGTGTGTGTGTGTCTGTGTGTGTGTGTGTGTGTAGGTTTGGACGTGTTTGGATGTATGTGTATGTGTGTGTGTGTGTGTGTGTGTGTGTGTGTGTGTGTGTGTGTGTGTGTGTGTGTGTGAGAGAGAGAGAGATAGAGAAAACGCAAAGAAGAAGAAAAGAAAATAGAGAATGTTATCCCCAGAGATACATTGATTAATGTGCAGCAGGGTGATTCAAACCCAGTTCTCCCACACGAGAGCCACGTGTCATGTCCTAGGCACCATCAGACTGTCAGGTACATAGCACACACCTGTAGTATTTAACTTTAGTGTCTGTGAACGTGTTGTTATGGTTACTACTAATGACTGTTTGTAAACATGCTTTGATCTCTGTGTCGTGTGTGTATCTGTCTGCATATGTATTTATGTGTGTGTGTGTGTGTGTGTGTGTGTGTGTGTGTGTGTGTGTGTGTGTGTGTGTGTGTGTGTCTGTGTGTGTGTCTGACTGTGTGTATGTGTGAGTGTGTGTGTGTGTGTGTGTATGTGTAGGTTTGTATGTGTGTGTGTGCGCATGTGTGTGTGTGTGCGCGCGTGTGTGTGTGTGTCTCGCGGGTGTGTGTGTGTCTCGCGGGTGTGTGTGTCTATGTCGTGTGTGTGTGTGTGTGTGTTTGTGTGTGTGGTGAATAGCTAAATTGCTAAAGCTAAACTGGATGAACAGCTTAAATCTGTAAAAAGAAGTTGAAGTAGTGAGAATAGGTGGAAAAGTATGAATGGTTGTAATTAACACGAATTTCGTTAAAAAGTTGAACAACACCACTAACGTAAAAAGTATGTGGAATATTTAAAAAAAAATGTAAAAGCTGATTCTAAACTGAATTGAATGAGAGTGATTGTAATTTCATTGTCTGTGAAAAAGTGCTGAGTCATGCTATAAGGAGGAGCAGCAGGTGTTCCGTCAGCTGTAATCAAGCCTTCCTTTGATGTTTAATTACAAACACCTGCTAATTATAAACATTGAAGACAGTGAGATCCAGACAGACAGACGTATAAGAGAAATAGACAGAAAGAGAAAGACAGAAAGAGAGACAGACTGACAGCAAGAGAGACGGGTAAAGGAAGCAGAGACAGACAGAAAGAGTTGCATTTTAATGTGCAGCAGTGGGATTTGAACCCGGCTCTCCCACACAAAAGCTGCTTTCATGTCATCTGCACTATCAGACAATCATGCATAGTGTACACACCTGTAGTATTTAACTTTAGTGTCTGTGAACGTGTTGTTATGGTTACTACCACTGACTGTTTGTAAACATGCTTTGATCTCTGTAACGAGCTCCAGCTGCGGTTAAGTGTCCTGTCAGACAAGGCACTCAACTACAGACATTGCATACCGACCTCCGAAACAAACGCTCATACTGCCAAAATGAAAAGCGGTATCAGTCAAATGACGAAATCATGACGACCACGAGGCCTTCCTGAACAAAATCATGTAAAATTTATATGGATAAAGTGAAAAATGTGGCCACACCGGCGATTTCAAAAAGTGGTTTGCTGGTCATTTTGCTTTGGAAAGTGGAGTAACTTTTGCATTGCTGTCAATGGACAAAGATTCAGAACTCTTGTCATTTGGAAGCTCACAGAGCCAAAAGTATAAGTCGTATCGCACAACTGAGCAAATTGGCTGAAACTAGATAAAAATACCTACGTTTTGATGTATAAATTGTGCATGTGAAGTTAAAATTGTGGGTGTGAGAGCAATTCATAGAGAAAGATTTAAGATAATGTTTACAAAGCTTCGCACTCTAAGCTGTGAAGACTCCACACTAAGAAGCTACATACACACACATTGAAAAAGCAAAAACATCCTGAAAATATCACTAAACTTTAACAGCTATTTTACAAAAACTGTAAAAGATATCAATCTGAAAAGCCAAAGCCCAATAGCTGAATTGTTTGTGAACATTTTAAAGTTTGTTTGGTGTCTGTAGGTGAAAGTATGAAGGAGCTGAAACTTTTGGGAGCGGAAGAAGATTTGAAGGATTTGAAGCTTGCTCTCATTGACTTTAATGTTAAAATAAAATGCTTAAAAGCTGAATATTTAAAAAAGTATAAATAGTAGAAAAAAAGTTGAAGAAGTCCCATCGTCTGCTGAAAGAGCTGAACATTTTAAAAGTTGAATGGTTTAAATAGCTGAAAGTATGCAGAAGTTACGGAGAGCCAAAAAACGTACGGAATAATAATAAGAAAAAAAAGAAAAAATAAAGAACAGGATAACAATAGTTGGGAATGCTGAATCAGCATTCCCACTAATAAAGAACAGAACTAGAAAATGCATTTCCTGCAGAAAATGCGTGGGAATGCTGAATAGCTAAATTGCTAAAGCTAAAGTGGATGAATAGCTTAAATCCGTAAGTAGAAGCTGAAGTAGTGAGAATAGGTTGAAAAGTTTGAATGGACACGAATTTCATTAAAAACAGTTGAAAAACACCACGAATGTATAAAATGTGTGCAATATTAAAAGGCTTTTTGAAAAGCTGATGCTGAACTGAATTGAATGGCTTTCAAAATCATGAATAATTATGGAAGACTTAAAAATGCTTTGAGAGAAATGCAGAAATACGAAACATTGTTTGAAAAATCTCAAATGGATAGCAGTGCACTGCTGGAAAAACTGAAAAAAGGTAAGAGCTCAAATACAGAGAGAGGAAGAGAGGGGGACAGGGAAAGGAGAGAGATGGCGAGAGAGAGAGGGGGAGGGAGAGAGAGACAGAGAGAGAGGGAGAGGGAAAGAGAGGGAGAAAGGGAGAGAGGGACAAAAAGAGAGAGAAAGAAAGAGAAAAGAGACAGGGAGAGAGAGAGAGAGAGAGAGAGAGAGAGAGAGAGGAAGAGAAAGACAGCGACTTCCAATTGCTGGAAGTTCAAATACATTGACTAAAAAGGCTGAAAGTATGAATTCTTTGTATTACTACCAGACAGGTCTGTTGCATATAATTGTGCATGTGTGTGTGAGATAGAGAAAACATAAAGAAAAGAAAATAGAGAACATTATCATCAGAGATGAATTGAATAATGTGCAGCAGTGGGAGTTGAACCCGGTTCTCATGTAGTATTTAACTGTAGTGTCTGTGAATGTGTTGTTATGGTTATGACTGTTTCTAAACATGCTTTGATCTCTGTGACGTGTGTGTGTATCTGTCTGCATATGTATGTGTGTGTGTGTGTGTGTCAGTGTGTTTGTGTATATGTGTATTTGTGTGAATGTGTGTGTGTGTGTGTATGTGTCTGTATTTGTGTTTGATTGTAGGTCTGCGTGTCTGTGTGTGTGAGTGAGACTGACTTTGTGTATGTGTGAGTGTATGTGTGTGTGTGTGTGTAAGTGTGTGTGTGTAGGTTTGGATGTGTTTGGATGTGTGTGTGTGTGTGTTTGGATGTGTGTTTGTGTGTGTGTGTGTGTGTGTGTGTGTGTGTGTGTGTGTGTGTGTGTGTGTGTGTGTGTGTGTGTGCATCTGTATGAGCGTCCGAGTGTGTGTGTGTAAACCTGTGTGTGTGTGGGTGTGTGTGTATTTGTGTTTGATTGTAGGTCTGCATGTGTGCCTGTGTGTGTGTGAGTGAGACTGACTGTGTGTATGTGTGAGTGTGTGTCTGCATTTGATTGTAGGTCTGCATGTGTGTCTGTGTGTGAGTGAGACTGACTGTGTGTATGTGTGAGTGTGTGTGTGACAGACAGACAGACAGACAGACAGACAGACAGAGAGACAGAGAGACAGACAGACAGACGTATAAGAGAGACAGAGAGACAGACAGACGTATAAGAGAGACAGACAGACAGACAGACACAGACAGACAGACAGCAAAATAGGAGACAGAAAGACAGACAGACAGACAGACAGACAGACAGACAGACAGAAAGACGTATAAGAGAGACAGACAGACAGACAGACAGAAAGACGTATAAGAGAGACAGACAGACAGACAGAAAGACGTATAAGAGAGACAGACAGACAGACAGACAGAAAGACGTATAAGAGAGACAGACAGACAGACAGCAAGACAGAAAGACAGACAGACAGACAGACAGACAGCAAGACAGACAGACAGACAGACAGACAGCAAGACAGAAAGACAGACAGACAGCAAGACAGACAGACAGCAAAATAGGAGACAGAAAGACATATAAGAGAGACAGACAGAAAGACGTATAAGAGAGACAGACAGACAGACAGAAAGACGTATAAGAGAGACAGACAGACAGACAGACAGACAGCAAAATAGGAGACAGAAAGACGTATAAGAGAGACAGACAGACAGACAGAAAGACGTATAAGAGAGACAGACAGACAGACGTATAAGAGAGACAGACAGACAGACAGACAGACAGACGTATAAGAGAGACAGACAGACAGACAGACAGACAGACGTATAAGAGAGACAGACAGACAGCCAGACGTATAAGAGAGACAGACACACAGACAGAAAGACGTATAAGAGAGACAGACAGACAGACAGACAGCAAAATAGGAGACAGAAAGACAGACAGCAAAATAGGAGACAGAAAGACGTATAAGAGAGACAGACAGACAGCAAAATAGGAGACATAAAGACGTATAAGAGAGACAGACAGACAGACAGCAAATTAGGAGACAGAAAGACGTATAAGAGAGACAGACAGACAGACAGCAAAATAGGAGACAGAAAGACGTATAAGAGAGACAGACAGACAGACAGAAAGACGTATAAGAGAGACAGACAGACAGACAGACAGACGTATAAGAGAGACAGACAGACGTATAAGAGAGACAGACAGACAGACAGACAGACAGCAAAATAGGAGACAGACAGACAGCAAAATAGGAGACAGAAAGACGTATAAGAGAGACAGACAGACAGCAAAATAGGAGACAGAAAGACGTATAAGAGAGACAGACAGACAACAAAATAGGAGAGAGAAAGACGTATAAGAGAGACAGACAGACAGACAGAAAGACGTATAAGAGAGACAGACAGACAGACAGAAAGACGTATAAGAGAGACAGACAGACAGACAGAAAGACGTGTAAGAGAGACAGACAGACAGACAGACGTATAAGAGAGACAGACAGACAGACAGACAGCAAAATAGGAGACAGACAGACAGCAAAATAGGAGACAGAAAGACGTATAAGAGAGACAGACAGACAGCAAAATAGGAGACAGAAAGACGTATAAGAGAGACAGACAGACAGACAGAAAGACGTATAAGAGAGACAGACAGACAGACAGAAAGACATATAAGAGAGACAGACAGACAGACAGACAGACAGACAGACAGCAAAATAGGAGACAGACAGACAGCAAAATAGGAGACAGAAAGACGTATAAGAGAGACAGACACACAGACAGAAAGACGTATAAGAGAGACAGACAGACAGAAAGACGTATAAGAGAGACAGACAGACAGACAGAAAGACGTATAAGAGAGACAGACAGACAGACAGAAAGACGTATAAGAGAGACAGACAGACAGACAGAAAGACGTATAAGAGACAGACAGACAGACAGACGTATAAGAGAGACAGACAGACAGACAGACAGCAAAATAGGAGACAGAAAGACGTATAAGAGAGACAGACAGACAGACAGAAAGACGTATGAGACAGACAGACAGACAGAAAGACGTATAAGAGAGACAGACAGACAGACAGACAGACAGCAAAATAGGAGACAGAAAGACAGCTGCTTTCATGTCTTCTGCACTATATAACAATCATGTATAGTGTACACACCTGTAGTATTTAACTTTAGTGTCTGTGAATGTGTTGTTATGGTTACTACCAATGACTGTTTGTAAACATGCTTTGATCTCTGTAACGAGCTGCAGCTGCTCAAACTGAGACACTGCTGGTATCCACAGCCACTGAACGACCTCCGAAACAAACACTCATACTGCCAAAATGAAAGGCGGTATCAGTCAAGTGACGAAATCATGACGACCACGAGGCCTTCCTGAACGAAATCATGTAAAATGTATATGGATAAGGTGAAAAATGTGGCCACACCGGCGATTTCAAAAAGTGGTTTGATGTCAATTTTGCTTTGAAAAGTTGAGTAACTTTTGCATTGCTGTCAATGGACAATGATTCAGAACTCTTGTCATTTGGAAGCTCAGGCTGAAAGTATGAATTCTTTGTATTACTACCAGACAGGTCTGTTGCATATAATTGTGCATGTGTGTGTGAGATAGAGAAAACATAAAGAAAAGAAAATAGAGAACATTATCATCAGAGATGAATTGAATAATGTGCAGCAGTGGGAGTTGAACCCGGTTCTCATGTAGTATTTAACTGTAGTGTCTGTGAATGTGTTGTTATGGTTATGACTGTTTCTAAACATGCTTTGATCTCTGTGACGTGTGTGTGTATCTGTCTGCATATGTATGTGTGTGTGTGTGTGTGTCAGTGTGTTTGTGTATATGTGTATTTGTGTGAATGTGTGTGTGTGTGTGTGTATGTGTCTGTATTTGTGTTTGATTGTAGGTCTGCGTGTCTGTGTGTGTGAGTGAGACTGACTTTGTGTATGTGTGAGTGTATGTGTGTGTGTGTGTGTGTGAGTGTGTGTGTGTAGGTTTGGATGTGTTTGGATGTGTGTGTGTGTGTGTGTTTGGATGTGTGTTTGTGTGTGTGTGTGTGTGTGTGTGTGTGTGTGTGTGTGTGTGTGTGTGTGTGTGTGTGTGTGTGTGTGTGTGTGTGTGTGTGTGTGCATCTGTATGAGCGTCCGAGTGTGTGTGTGTAAACCTGTGTGTGTGTGGGTGTGTGTGTATTTGTGTTTGATTGTAGGTCTGCATGTGTGCCTGTGTGTGTGTGAGTGAGACTGACTGTGTGTATGTGTGAGTGTGTGTCTGCATTTGATTGTAGGTCTGCATGTGTGTCTGTGTGTGAGTGAGACTGACTGTGTGTATGTGTGAGTGTGTGTGTGACAGACAGACAGACAGACAGACAGACAGAGAGACAGAGAGACAGACAGACAGACGTATAAGAGAGACAGAGAGACAGACAGACGTATAAGAGAGACAGACAGACAGACAGACACAGACAGACAGACAGCAAAATAGGAGACAGAAAGACAGACAGACAGACAGACAGACAGACAGACAGACAGAAAGACGTATAAGAGAGACAGACAGACAGACAGACAGAAAGACGTATAAGAGAGACAGACAGACAGACAGAAAGACGTATAAGAGAGACAGACAGACAGACAGACAGAAAGACGTATAAGAGAGACAGACAGACAGACAGCAAGACAGAAAGACAGACAGACAGACAGACAGACAGACAGACAGCAAAATAGGAGACAGACAGACAGCTGCTTTCATGTCTTCTGCACTATATAACAATCATGTATAGTGTACACACCTGTAGTATTTAACTTTAGTGTCTGTGAATGTGTTGTTATGGTTACTACCAATGACTGTTTGTAAACATGCTTTGATCTCTGTAACGAGCTGCAGCTGCTCAAATTGAGACACTGCTGGTATCCACAGCCACTGAACGACCTCCGAAACAAACGCTCATACTGCCAAAATGAAAGGCGGTATCAGTCAAGTGACGAAATCATGACGACCACGAGGCCTTCCTGAACGAAATCATGTAAAATTTATATGGATAAGGTGAAAAATGTGGCCACACCGGCGATTTCAAAAAGTGGTTTGCTGTCCATTTTGCTTTGGAAAGTGGAGTAACTTTTGCATTGCTGTCAATGGACAATGATTCAGAACTCTTGTCATTTGGAAGCTCACAGAGCCAAAAGTATAAGTCGTATCGCACAACTGAGCAAATTGCCTGAAACTAGACAAAAATACCTACTTTTTGATGTATAAATTGTGCATGTGAAGTTAAAATTGTGGGTGTGAGAGCAATTCATAGAGAAAGATTTAAGATCATTGTTACAGAGCTACGCACTCTAGCTGGGACATCAACACTCTAAGGGAGCTGCATACACACACATTGAAAAAGCAAAAACATCCTGAAAAAATCAATAAACTTGAACAGCTTTTTCACAAAAACTATAAAAGATATCAATCTGAAAAGCACAAGCCCAATAGTCGAATTGTTTGTGAACATTTTAAAGTTTGTTTGGTGTCTGTAGGTGAAAGTATGAAGGAGCTGAAACTTTTGGGAGCAGAAGAAGATTTGAAGGATTTGAAGCTTGCTCTCATTGACTTTAATGTTAAAATAAAATGCTTAAAAGCTTAATATTTAAAAAATTATAAATAGTAGAAAAAAAGTTGAAGAAGTCCCATCATCTGCTGAAAGAGCTGAATATTTTAAAATTTGAATGGTTTAAATAGCTGAAAGTATGCAGAAGTTATGAAGAGCCACAAAACGTACGGAAGAAAGCGGAAAAAGAACTAGAAAATGCATTTCCTGCAGAAAATGCGTGGGAATGCTGAATAGCTAAATTGCTAAAGCTAAAGTGGATGAATAGCTTAAATCCGTAAGTAGAAGCTGAAGTAGTGAGAATAGGTTGAAAAGTTTGAATGGACACGAATTTCATTAAAAACAGTTGAAAAACACCGCTAATGTATAAAATGTGTGCAATATTAAAAGGCTTTTTGAAAAGCTGATGCTGAACTGAATTGAATGGCTTTCAAAATCATGAATAATTATGGAAGACTTAAAAATGCTTTGAGAGAAATGCAGAAATACGAAACATTGTTTGAAAAATCTCAAATGGATAGCAGTGCACTGCTGGAAAAACTGAAAAAAGGTAAGAGCTCAAATACAGAGAGAGGAAGAGAGGGGGACAGGGAAATGAGAGAGATGGCGAGAGAGAGGGGAGGGAGAGAGAGACAGAGAGAGAGGGAGAGGGAAAGAGAGGGAGAAAGGGAGAGAGGGACAAAAAGAGAGAGAAAGAAAGAGAAAAGAGACAGGGAGAGAGAGAGAGAGAGGAAGAGAAAGACAGCGACTTCCAATTGCTGGAAGTTCAAATACATTGACTAAAAAGGCTGAAAGTATGAATTCTTTGTATTACTACCAGACAGGTCTGTTGCATATAATTGTGCATGTGTGTGTGTATGTGTGTGTGAGATAGAGAAAACATAAAGAAAAGAAAATAGAGAACATTATCATCAGAGATGAATTGAATAATGTGCAGCAGTGGGAGTTGAACCCGGTTCTCATGTAGTATTTAACTGTAGTGTCTGTGAATGTGTTGTTATGGTTACGAGCTAATGACTGTTTCTAAACATGCTTTGATCTCTGTGACGTGTGTGTGTATCTGTCTGCATATGTATGTGTGTGTGTGTGTCAGTGTGTTTGTGTATATTTGTATTTGTGTGAATGTGTGTGTGTGTGTGTGTGTATGTGTCTGTATTTGTGTTTGATTGTAGGTCTGCGTGTCTGTGTGTGTGAGTGAGACTGACTTTGTGTATGTGTGAATGTATGTGTGTGTGTGTGTGTGAGTGTGTGTGTGTAGGTTTGGATGTGTTTGGATGTGTGTGTGTGTGTGTGTGTGTGTGTGTTTGGATGTGTGTTTGTGTGTGTGTGTGTGTGTGTGTGTGTGTGCATCTTTCTGAGCGTCCGAGTGTGTGTGTGTAAACCTGTGTGTGTGTGTGTGTGTGGGTGTGTGTGTATTTGTGTTTGATTGTAGGTCTGCATGTGTGCCTGTGTGTGTGTGAGTGAGACTGACTGTGTGTATGTGTGAGTGTGTGTGTGTGTGAGTGTGTGTCTGCATTTGATTGTAGGTCTGCATGTGTGTCTGTGTGTGAGTGAGACTGACTGTGTGTATGTGTGAGTGTGTATGTGACAGACAGACAGACAGACAGACAGACAGACAGAGAGACAGAGAGACAGACAGACAGACAGACGTATAAGAGACAGAGAGACAGACAGACGTATAAGAGAGACAGACAGACAGACAGACAGACAGACAGACAGACAGACAGCAAAATAGGAGACAGAAAGACAGACAGACAGACAGACAGACAGAAAGACGTATAAGAGAGACAGACAGACAGACAGACAGAAAGACGTATAAGAGAGACAGACAGACAGACAGACAGACAGAAAGACGTATAAGAGAGACAGACAGACAGAAAGACGTATAAGAGAGACAGACAGACAGACAGCAAGACAGAAAGACAGACAGACAGACAGCAAGACAGAAAGACAGACAGACAGACAGACAGCAAGACAGACAGACAGACAGACAGCAAAATAGGAGACAGAAAGACGTATAAGAGAGACAGACAGAAAGACGTATAAGAGAGACAGACAGACAGACAGACAGAAAGGCGTATAAGAGAGACAGACAGACAGAAAGACGTATAAGAGAGACAGACAGACAGACAGAAAGACGTATAAGAGAGACAGACAGACAGAAAGACAGACAGACAGACAGACAGACAGACAGCAAAATAGGAGACAGAAAGACGTATAAGAGAGACAGACAGACAGACAGACGTATAAGAGAGACAGACAGACAGACAGACAGACGTATAAGAGAGACAGACAGACAGACAGACAGACAGCAAAATAGGAGACAGAAAGACAGACAGCAAAATAGGAGACAGAAAGACGTATAAGAGAGACAGACAGACAGCAAAATAGGAGACAGAAAGACGTATAAGAGAGACAGACAGACAGCAAAATAGGAGACAGAAAGACGTATAAGAGAGACAGACAGACAGACAGCAAAATAGGAGACAGAAAGACGTATAAGAGAGACAGACAGACAGACAGAAAGACGTATAAGAGATACAGACAGACAGACAGAAAGACGTATAAGAGAGAAAGACAGACAGACAGAAAGACGTATAAGAGAGACAGACAGACAGACAGACAGACAGACAGACAGACAGACAGACAGACAGACAGACAGACAGACGTATAAGAGAGACAGACAGACAGACAGACAGACAGACGTATAAGAGAGACAGACAGACAGACAGACAGCAAAATAGGAGACAGACAGACAGCAAAATAGGAGACAGAAAGACGTATAAGAGAGACAGACAGACAGACAGCAAAATAGGAGACAGAAAGACGTATAAGAGAGACAGACAGACAGACAGAAAGACGTATAAGAGAGACAGACAGACAGACAGAAAGACGTATAAGAGAGACAGACAGACAGACAGAAAGACGTATAAGAGAGACAGACAGACAGACAGACAGACGTATAAGAGAGACAGACAGACAGACAGACGTATAAGAGAGACAGACAGACAGACAGCAAAATAGGAGACAGAAAGACGTATAAGAGAGACAGACAGACAGACAGACAGACAGAAAGACGTATAAGAGAGACAGACAGACAGACAGAAAGACGTATAAGAGAGACAGACAGACAGACAGAAAGACGTATAAGAGAGAGAGACAGACAGACAGAAAGACGTATAAGAGAGACAGACAGACAGACAGACAGACAGACAGACAGACAGACAGACAGACAGACAGCAAAATAGGAGACAGACAGACAGAGGGAGAGATTGGTAAGAAAGGCAGACAGACAGAGAGAGGGAGAGATGCTTTCATGTCTTCTGCACTATATAACAATCATGTATAGTGTACACACCTGTAGTATTTAACTTTAGTGTCTGTGAATGTGTTGTTATGGTTACTACCAATGACTGTTTGTAAACATGCTTTGATCTCTGTAACGAGCTGCAGCTGCTCAAACTGAGACACTGCTGGTATCAATAGCCACTGAACGACCTCCGAAACAAACGCTCATACTGCCAAAATGAAAGGCGGTATCAGTCAAGTGACGAAATCATGACGACCACGAGGCCTTCCTGAACGAAATCATGTAAAATTTATATGGATAAGGTAAATAATGTGGCCACACCGGCGATTTCACGTATAAGAGAGACAGACAGACAGACAGACAGACAGAAAGACGTATAAGAGAGACAGACAGACAGACAGAAAGACGTATAAGAGAGACAGACAGACAGACAGAAAGACGTATAAGAGAGAGAGACAGACGGACAGAAAGACGTATAAGAGAGACAGACAGACAGAAAGACGTATAAGAGAGACAGACAGACAGACAGAAAGACGTATAAGAGAGACAGACAGACAGAAAGACAGACAGACAGACAGACAGCAAAATAGGAGACAGAAAGACGTATAAGAGAGACAGACAGACAGACAGACGTATAAGAGAGACAGACAGACAGACAGACAGACGTATAAGAGAGACAGACAGACAGACAGACAGACAGCAAAATAGGAGACAGAAAGACAGACAGCAAAATAGGAGACAGAAAGACGTATAAGAGAGACAGACAGACAGCAAAATAGGAGACAGAAAGACGTATAAGAGAGACAGACAGACAGCAAAATAGGAGACAGAAAGACGTATAAGAGAGACAGACAGACAGACAGCAAAATAGGAGACAGAAAGACGTATAAGAGAGACAGACAGACAGACAGAAAGACGTATAAGAGATACAGACACACAGACAGACAGACAGACAGACAGACAGACAGACAGACAGACGTATAAGAGAGACAGACAGACAGACAGACAGACAGACAGACGTATAAGAGAGACAGACAGACAGACAGACAGCAAAATAGGAGACAGACAGACAGCAAAATAGGAGACAGAAAGACGTATAAGAGAGACAGACAGACAGACAGCAAAATAGGAGACAGAAAGACGTATAAGAGAGACAGACAGACAGACAGAAAGACGTATAAGAGAGACAGACAGACAGACAGAAAGACGTATAAGAGAGACAGACAGACAGACAGAAAGACGTATAAGAGAGACAGACAGACAGACAGACAGACGTATAAGAGAGACAGACAGACAGACAGACGTATAAGAGAGACAGACAGACAGACAGCAAAATAGGAGACAGAAAGACGTATAAGAGAGACAGACAGACAGACAGACAGACAGAAAGACGTATAAGAGAGACAGACAGACAGACAGACAGAAAGACGTATAAGAGAGACAGACAGACAGACAGAAAGACGTATAAGAGAGAGAGACAGACAGACAGAAAGACGTATAAGAGAGACAGACAGACAGACAGACAGACAGACAGACAGACAGACAGCAAAATAGGAGACAGACAGACAGACATACAGACAGACAGACAGACAGACAGCAAAATAGGAGACAGACAGACAGAGGGAGAGATTGGTAAGAAAGGCAGACAGACAGAGAGAGGGAGAGATGCTTTCATGTCTTCTGCACTATATAACAATCATGTATAGTGTACACACCTGTAGTATTTAACTTTAGTGTCTGTGAATGTGTTGTTATGGTTACTACCAATGACTGTTTGTAAACATGCTTTGATCTCTGTAACGAGCTGCAGCTGCTCAAACTGAGACACTGCTGGTATCAATAGCCACTGAACGACCTCCGAAACAAACGCTCATACTGCCAAAATGAAAGGCGGTATCAGTCAAGTGACGAAATCATGACGACCACGAGGCCTTCCTGAACGAAATCATGTAAAATTTATATGGATAAGGTAAATAATGTGGCCACACCGGCGATTTCACGTATAAGAGAGACAGACAGACAGACAGACAGACAGACAGAAAGACGTATAAGAGAGACAGACAGACAGACAGAAAGACGTATAAGAGAGACAGACAGACAGACAGAAAGACGTATAAGAGAGAGAGACAGACAGACAGAAAGACGTATAAGAGAGACAGACAGACAGACAGACAGACAGACGTATAAGAGAGACAGACAGACAGACAGACAGACGTATAAGAGAGACAGACAGACAGACAGCAAAATAGGAGACAGACAGACAGCAAAATAGGAGACAGAAAGACGTATAAGAGAGACAGACAGACAGCAAATTACGAGACAGAAAGACGTATAAGAGAGACAGACAGACAGACAGAAAGACGTATAAGAGAGACAGACAGACAGACAGAAAGACATATAAGAGAGACAGACAGACAGAAAGACGTATAAGAGAGACAGACAGACAGACAGAAAGACGTATAAGAGAGACAGACAGACAGACAGACAGACAGACAGCAAAATAGGAGACAGACAGACAGCAAAATAGGAGACAGACAGACAGCAAAATAGGAGACAGAAAGACGTATAAGAGAGACAGACAGACAGACAGAAAGACGTATAAGAGAGACAGACAGACAGACAGACAGAAAGACGTATAAGAGAGACAGACAGACAGACAGACAGAAAGACGTATAAGAGAGACAGACAGACAGAGAGAGAAAGACGTATAAGAGAGACAGACAGACGGACAGACAGAAAGACGTATAAGAGAGACAGACAGACAGACAGAAAGACGTATAAGAGAGACAGACAGACAGACAGAAAGACGTATAAGAGAGACAGACAGACAGACAGACAGACAGACAGACAGACAGACAGACAGACAGCAAAATAGGAGACAGACAGACAGACAGACAGACAGACAGACAGCAAAATAGGAGACAGACAGACAGAGGGAGATATTGGTAAGAAAGGCAGACAGACAGAGAGAGGGAGAGATGCTTTCATGTCTTCTGCACTATATAACAATCATGTATAGTGTACACACCTGTAGTATTTAACTTTAGTGTCTGTGAATGTGTTGTTATGGTTACTACCAATGACTGTTTGTAAACATGCTTTGATCTCTGTAACGAGCTGCAGCTGCTCAAACTGAGAC
>CM042441.1:26317231-26327231 GCA_023631565.1 Gymnocephalus cernua | reverse complement strand
CACTCTAAGGGAGCTGCATACACACACATTGAAAAAGCAAAAACATCCTGAAAAAATCAATAAACTTGAACAGCTTTTTCACAAAACCTGTAAAAGATATCAATCTGAAAAGCACAAGCCCAATAGCCGAATTGTTTGTGAACATTTTAAAGTTTGTCTGGTGTCTGTAGGTGAAAGTATGAAGGAGCTGAAACTTTTGGGAGCGGAAGAAGATTTGAAGGATTTGAAGCTTGCTCTCATTGACTTTAATGTTAAAATAAAATGCTTAAAAGCTTAATATTTAAAAAAGTATAAATAGTAGAAAAAAAGTTGAAAAAGTCCCATCATCTGCTGAAAGAGCTGAAGATTTTAAAAGTTGAATGGTTTAAATAGCTGAAAGTATGCAGAAGTTACGCAGAGCCAAAAAACGTACGGAATAATAAGAAGAAAAAAGAAAGAACAGAATAACAATAGTTGGGAATGCTGTATAAGCATTCCCACTAATAACAATAGTTGGGAATGCTGTATAAGCATTCCCACTAACTAGAAAATGCATTTCCTGCAGAAAATGCGTGGGAATGCTGAATAGCTAAATTGCTAAAGCTAAAGTGGATGAATAGCTTAAATCCGTAAGTAGAAGCTGAAGTAGTGAGAATAGGTTGAAAAGTTTGAATGGACATGAATTTCATTAAAAACAGTTGAAAAACACCGCTAATGTATAAAATGTGTGCAATATTAAAAGGCTTTTTGAAAAGCTGATGCTGAACTGAATTGAATGGCTTTCAAAATCATGAATAATTATGGAAGACTTAAAAATGCTTTGAGAGAAATGCAGAAATACGAAACATTGTTTGAAAAATCTCAAATGGATAGCAGTGCACTGCTGGAAAAACTGAAAAAAGGTAAGAGCTCAAATACAGAGAGAGGAAGAGAGGGGGACAGGGAAAGGAGAGAGATGGCGAGAGAGAGGGGGAGGGAGAGAGAGACAGAGAGAGAGGGAGAGGGAAAGAGAGGGAGAAAGGGAGAGAGGGACAAAAAGAGAGAGAAAGAAAGAGAAAAGAGACGGAGAGAGAGAGAGAGAGAGGAAGAGAAAGACAGCGACTTCCAATTGCTGGAAGTTCAAATACATTTACTAAAAAGGCTGAAAGTATGAATTCTTTGTATTACTACCAGACAGGTCTGTTGCATATAATTGTGCATGTGTGTGTGTATATGTGTGTGTGAGATAGAGAAAACATAAAGAAAAGAAAATGGAGAACATTATCATCAGAGATGAATTGAATAATGTGCAGCAGTGGGAGTTGAACCCGGTTCTCATGTAGTATTTAACTGTAGTGTCTGTGAATGTGTTGTTATGGTTACGAGCTAATGACTGTTTCTAAACATGCTTTGATCTCTGTGTGTGTATCTGTCTGCATATGTATGTGTGTGTGTGTGTCAGTGTGTTTGTGTATATCTGTATTTGTGTGAATGTGTGTGTGTGTGTGTGTGTGTATGTGTATGTGTCTGTATTTGTGTTTGATTGTAGGTCTGCGTGTCTGTTTGTGTGAGTGAGACTGACTTTGTGTATGTGTGAATGTATGTGTGTGTGTGTGTGAGTGTGTGTGTGTAGGTTTGGATGTGTTTGGATGTGTGTTGTGTGTGTGTGTGTGTGTGTGTGTGTGTGTGTGTGTGTGTGTGTGTGTGTGTGTGTGTGTGTGTGTGTGTGTGTGTGTGTGTGTGTGTGTGCATCTTTCTGAGCGTCCGAGTGTGTGTGTGTAAACCTGTGTGTGTGTGTGTGTGTGTGTGTGTGTGTGTGTGTGTGGTGTGTGTGTATTTGTGTTTGATTGTAGGTCTGCATGTGTGCCTGTGTGTGTGTGAGTGAGACTGACTGTGTGTATGTGTGAGTGTGTGTGTGTGTGAGTGTGTGTCTGCATTTGATTGTAGGTCTGCATGTGTGTCTGTGTGTGAGTGAGACTGACTGTGTGTATGTGTGAGTGTGTATGTGACAGACAGACAGACAGACAGACAGACAGAGAGACAGAGAGACAGACAGACAGACAGACGTATAAGAGAGACAGAGAGACAGACAGACGTATAAGAGAGACAGACAGACAGACAGACAGACAGACAGACAGACAGACAGACAGCAAAATAGGAGACAGAAAGACAGACAGACAGACAGCAAAATAGGAGACAGAAAGACAGAAAGACAGACAGACAGAAAGACGTATAAGAGAGACAGACAGACAGACAGACAGAAAGACGTATAAGAGAGACAGACAGACAGACAAACAGACAGAAAGACGTATAAGAGAGACAGACAGACAGACAGCAAGACAGAAAGACAGACAGACAGACAGACAGCAAGACAGAAAGACAGACAGACAGACAGACAGCAAGACAGACAGACAGACAGACAGCAAAATAGGAGACAGAAAGACGTATAAGAGAGACAGACAGAAAGACGTATAAGAGAGACAGACAGACAGACAGAAAGACGTATAAGAGAGACAGACAGACAGACAGACAGAAAGACGTATAAGAGAGACAGACAGACAGACAGAAAGACGTATGAGACAGACAGACAGAAAGACAGACAGACAGACAGACAGACAGCAAAATAGGAGACAGAAAGACGTATAAGAGAGACAGACAGACAGACAGATGTATAAGAGAGACAGACAGACAGACAGACGTATAAGAGAGACAGACAGACAGACAGACAGACAGACAGCAAAATAGGAGACAGAAAGACAGACAGCAAAATAGGAGACAGAAAGACGTATAAGAGAGACAGACAGACAGCAAAATAGGAGACAGAAAGACGTATAAGAGAGACAGACAGACAGCAAAATAGGAGACAGAAAGACGTATAAGAGAGACAGACAGACAGACAGCAAAATAGGAGACAGAAAGACGTATAAGAGAGACAGACAGACAGACAGAAAGACGTATAAGAGATACAGACAGACAGACAGAAAGACGTATAAGAGAGAAAGACAGACAGACAGAAAGACGTATAAGAGAGACAGACAGACAGACAGACAGACAGACAGACAGACAGACAGACAGACAGACAGACGTATAAGAGAGACAGACAGACAGACAGACAGACGTATAAGAGAGACAGACAGACAGACACACAGCAAAATAGGAGACAGACAGACAGCAAAATAGGAGACAGAAAGACGTATAAGAGAGACAGACAGACAGACAGCAAAATAGGAGACAGAAAGACGTATAAGAGAGACAGACAGACAGACAGAAAGACGTATAAGAGAGACAGACAGACAGACAGACAGACGTATAAGAGAGACAGACAGACAGACAGACAGACAGACAGACAGACAGACAGACAGACAGACAGACAGACAGACGTATAAGAGAGACAGACAGACAGACAGACAGCAAAATAGGAGACAGAAAGACGTATAAGAGAGACAGACAGACAGAAAGACGTATAAGAGAGACAGACAGACAGAAAGACATATAAGAGAGACAGACAGACAGACAGAAAGACGTATAAGAGAGACAGACAGACAAACAGACAGACAGCAAAATAGGAGACAGACAGACAGCAAAATAGGAGACAGACAGACAGCAAAATAGGAGACAGAAAGACGTATAAGAGAGACAGACAGACAGACAGAAAGACGTATAAGAGAGACAGACAGACAGAAAGACGTATAAGAGAGACAGACAGACAGACAGAAAGACGTATAAGAGAGACAGACAGACAGACAGACAGACAGACGTATAAGAGAGACAGACAGACAGAGAGAGAAAGACGTATAAGAGAGACAGACAGACAGACAGACAGAAAGACGTATAAGAGAGACAGACAGACAGACAGAAAGACGTATAAGAGAGACAGACAGACAGACAGAAAGACGTATAAGAGAGACAGACAGACAGACAGACAGACGTATAAGAGAGACAGACAGACAGACAGACAGAAAGACGTATAAGAGAGACAGACAGACAGAGAGAGAAAGACGTATAAGAGAGACAGACAGACAGACAGACAGAAAGACGTATAAGAGAGACAGACAGACAGACAGAAAGACGTATAAGAGAGACAGACAGACTGACAGAAAGACGTATAAGAGAGACAGACAGACAGACAGACAGACAGACAGACAGACAGACAGCAAAATAGGAGACAGACAGACAGCTGCTTTCATGTCTTCTGCACTATATAACAATCATGTATAGTGTACACACCTGTAGTATTTAACTTTAGTGTCTGTGAATGTGTTGTTATGGTTACTACCAATGACTGTTTGTAAACATGCTTTGATCTCTGTAACGAGCTTCAGCTGCTCAAACTGAGACACTGCTGGTATCCACAGCCACTGAACGACCTCCGAAACAAACGCTCATACTGCCAAAATGAAAGGCGGTATCAGTCAAGGGACGAAATCATGACGACCACGAGGCCTTCCTGAACGAAATCATGTAACATTTATATGGATAAGGTGAAAAATGTGGCCACACCGGCGATTTCAAAAAGTGGTTTGCTGTCCATTTTGCTTTGGAAAGTGGAGTAACTTTTGCATTGCTGTCAATGGACAATGATTCAGAACTCTTGTCATTTGGAAGCTCACAGAGCCAAAAGTATAAGTCGTATCGCAAAACTGAGCAAATTGCCTGAAACTAGACAAAAATACCTACGTTTTGATGTATAAATTGTGCATGTGAAGTTAAAATTGTGGGTGTGAGAGCAATTCATAGAGAAAGATTTAAGATCATTGTTACAGAGCTACGCACTCTAGCTGGGACATCAACACTCTAAGGGAGCTGCATACACACACATTGAAAAAGCAAAAACATCCTGAAAAAATCAATAAACTTGAACAGCTTTTTCACAAAAACTGTAAAAGATATCAACCTGAAAAGCAATAGCCTAATAGCTGAATTGTTTTTGAACATTTTAAAGTGTGTTTGGTGTCTGTGGGTGAAAGTATGAAGGAGCTGAAACCTTTGGGAGCGGAAGAAGATTTGAAGGATTTGAAGCTTGCTCTCATTGACTTTAATGTTAAAATAAAATGCTTAAAAGCTTAATATTTAAAAAAGTATAAATAGTAGAACAAAAGTTGAAGAAGTCCCATCGTCTGCTGAAAGAGCTGAACATTTTAAAAGTTGAATGGCTTAAATAGCTGAAAGTATGCAGAAGTTACGGAGAGCCAAAAAACGTACGGAATAATAATAATAAGAAGAAAAACTAGAAAATGCATTTCCTGCAGAAAATGCGTGGGAATGCTGAATAGCTAAATTGCTAAAGCTAAAGTGGATGAATAGCTTAAATCCGCAAGAAGAAGCTGAAGTAGTGAGAACAGGTTGAAAACTTTGAATGGACATGAATTTCATTAAAAACAGTTGAAAAACACCACGAATGTATACAATGTGTGCCATATTAAGAGGTTTTTCGAAAAGCTGAATTGCTAAAGCTAAGCTGGATGAATAGCTTAAATCTGTAAGAACAAGTTGAAGTGATGAGAATAGTTGGAAAAGTAGTACGGACAGACAGAGAGAGAGAGACTGGTAAGAGAAGCAGACAGACAGACAGACAGACAGACAGACAGACAGACAGAAAGAGAGAGTCGAAAAGAGAGACAGCCAGACAGCGAGACAGCAAGACAGAAAGAGACAGAGACAGACAGACAGAAAGAGAGACGGGTAAGAGAAGCAGACAGACCAACAGAGAGAGAAACGTGTAAGAGAGACAGACAGACAGACAGACAGAGGGAGAGATGGGTAAGAAAGGCAGACAGACAGAGGGAGAGATGGGTAAGAAAGGCAGACAGACCGAGGGAGAGATGGGTAAGAAAGGCAGACAGACAGAGGGAGAGATGGGTAAGAAAGGTAGACAGACAGAGGGAGAGATGGGTAAGAAAGGCAGACAGACAGAGGGAGAGATGGGTAAGAAAGACAGACAGACAGAGGGAGAGATGGGTAAGAAAGACAGACAGACAGACAGACAGACAGACAGACAGACAGAGGGAGAGATGGGTAAGAAAGGCAGACAGACAGAGGGAGAGATGGGTAAGAAAGACAGACAGACAGACAGACAGACAGAGGGAGAGATGGGTAAGAAAGGCAGACAGACAGAGGGAGAGATTGGTAAGAAAGACAGACAGACAGAGGGAGAGATGGGTAAGAAAGGCAGACAGACAGACAGAGGGAGAGATGGGTAAGAAAGGCAGACAGACAGACAGACAGACAGACAGACAGACAGAGGGAGAGATGGGTAAGAAAGGCAGACAGACAGAGGGAGAGATGGGTAAGAAAGGCAGACAGACAGAGGGAGAGATGGGTAAGAAAGACTGACAGACAGAGGGAGAGATGGGTAAGAAAGACAGACAGACAGACAGAGGGAGAGATGGGTAAGAAAGGCAGACAGACAGACAGACAGACAGAGGGAGAGATGGGTAAGAAAGGCAGACAGACAGACAGAGGGAGAGATGGGTAAGAAAGGCAGACAGACAGAGGGAGAGATGGGTAAGAAAGACAGACAGACAGACAGAGGGAGAGATGGGTAAGAAAGACAGACAGACAGACAGACAGACAGAGGGAGAGATGGGTAAGAAAGGCAGACAGACAGAGGGAGAGATGGGTAAGAAAGACAGACAGACAGACAGACAGAAAGAGGGAGAGATGGGTAAGAAAGGCAGACAGACAGACAGACAGACAGACAGACAGACAGACAGAGGGAGAGATGGGTAAGAAAGGCAGACAGACAGAGGGAGAGATGGGTAAGAAAGGCAGACAGACAGAGGGAGAGATGGGTAAGAAAGACAGACAGACAGAGGGAGAGATGGGTAAGAAAGACAGACAGACAGAGGGAGAGATGGGTAAGAAAGACAGACAGACAGACAGAGGGAGAGATGGGTAAGAAAGGCAGACAGACAGACAGACAGACAGAGGGAGAGATGGGTAAGAAAGGCAGACAGACAGACAGAGGGAGAGATGGGTAAGAAAGGCAGACAGACAGACAGACAGACAGACAGACAGACAGAGGGAGAGATGGGTAAGAAAGGCAGACAGACAGACAGACAGACAGAGGGAGAGATGGGTAAGAAAGGCAGACAGACAGACAGAGGGAGAGATGGGTAAAAAAGGCAGACAGACAGAGAGAGGGAGAGATGCTTTCATGTCTTCTGCACTATATAACAATCATGTATAGTGTACACACCTGTAGTATTTAACTTTAGTGTCTGTGAACGTGTTGTTATGGTTACTACCAATGACTGTTTGTAAACATGCTTTGATCTCTGTAACGAGCTGCAGCTGCTCAAACTGAGACACTGCTGGTATCCACAGCCACTGAACGACCTCCGAAACAAACGCTCATACTGCCAAAATGAAAGGCGGTATCAGTCAAGTAACGAAATCATGACGACCACGAGGCCTTCCTGAACGAAATCATGTAATATTTATATGGATAAGGTGAAAAATGTGGCCACACCGGCGATTTCAAAAAGTGGTTTGCTGTCCATTTTGCTTTGGAAAGTGGAGTAACTTTTGCATTGCTGTCAATGGACAATGATTCAGAACTCTTGTCATTTGGAAGCTCACAGAGCCAAAAGTATAAGTCGTATCGCACAACTGAGCAAATTGCCTGAAACTAGACAAAAATACCTACGTTTTGATGTATAAATTGTGCATGTGAAGTTAAAATTGTGGGTGTGAGAGCAATTCATAGAGAAAGATTTAAGATCATTGTTACAGAGCTACGCACTCTAGCTGGGACATCAACACTCTAAGGGAGCTGCATACACACACATTGAAAAAGCAAAAACATCCTGAAAAAATCAATAAACTTGAACAGCTTTTTTACAAGAACTGTAAAAGATATCAACCTGAAAAGCAATAGCCTAATAGCTGAATTGTTTTTGAACATTTTAAAGTGTGTTTGGTGTCTGTAGGTGAAAGTATGAAGGAGCAGAAACTTTTGGGAGCGGAAGAAGATTTGAAGGATTTGAAGCTTGCTCTCATTGACTTTAATGTTAAAATAAAATGCTTAAAAGCTTAATATTTAAAAAAGTATAAATAGTAGAAAAGAAGTTGAAGAAGTCCCATCATCTGCTGAAAGAGCTGAAGACTTTAAAAGTTGAATGGTTTAAATAGCTGAAAGTATGCAGAAGTTACGGAGAGCCAAAAAACGTACGGAATAATAAGAAGAACTAGAAAATGCATTTCCTGCAGAAAATGCGTGGGAATGCTGAATAGCTAAATTGCTAAAGCTAAAGTGGATGAATAGCTTAAATCCGCAAGAAGAAGCTGAAGTAGTGAGAACAGGTTGAAAACTTTGAATGGACATGAATTTCATTAAAAACAGTTGAAAAACACCACGAATGTATACAATGTGTGCCATATTAAGAGGTTTTTCGAAAAGCTGAATTGCTAAAGCTAAGCTGGATGAATAGCTTAAATCTGTAAGAACAAGTTGAAGTGATGAGAATAGTTGGAAAAGTAGTACGGACAGACAGAGAGAGAGAGACTGGTAAGAGAAGCAGACAGACAGACAGACAGACAGACAGACAGACAGACAGAAAGAGAGAGTCGAAAAGAGAGACAGCCAGACAGCGAGACAGCAAGACAGAAAGAGACAGAGACAGACAGACAGAAAGAGAGACGGGTAAGAGAAGCAGACAGACCAACAGAGAGAGAAATGTGTAAGAGAGACAGACAGACAGACAGACAGACAGAGGGAGAGATGGGTAAGAAAGGCAGACAGACAGAGGGAGAGATGGGTAAGAAAGGCAGACAGACAGAAGGAGAGATGGGTAAGAAAGGCAGACAGACAGAGGGAGAGATGGGTAAGAAAGGCAGACAGACAGAGGGAGAGATGGGTAAGAAAGGCAGACAGACAGAGGGAGAGATGGGTAAGAAAGGCAGACAGACAGAGGGAGAGATGGGTAAGAAAGACAGACAGACAGAGGGAGAGATGGGTAAGAAAGACAGACAGACAGACAGACAGAGGGAGAGATGGGTAAGAAAGGCAGACAGACAGAGGGAGAGATGGGTAAGAAAGACAGACAGACAGACAGACAGAGGGAGAGATGGGTAAGAAAGGCAGACAGACAGAGGGAGAGATGGGTAAGAAAGGCAGACAGACAGAGGGAGAGATGGGTAAGAAAGACAGACAGACAGAGGGAGAGATGGGTAAGAAAGACAGACAGACAGACAGACAGACAGACAGACAGACAGAGGGAGAGATGGGTAAGAAAGGCAGACAGACAGACAGACAGAGGGAGAGATGGGTAAGAAAGGCAGACAGACAGAGGGAGAGATGGGTAAGAAAGACAGACAGACAGAGGGAGAGATGGGTAAGAAAGACAGACAGACAGAGGGAGAGATGGGTAAGAAAGACAGACAGACAGACAGACAGACAGACAGAGGGAGAGATGGGTAAGAAAGGCAGACAGACAGAGGGAGAGATGGGTAAGAAAGACAGACAGACAGAGGGAGAGATGGGTAAGAAAGACAGACAGAGAGAGGGAGAGATGGGTAAGAAAGACAGACAGACAGACAGACAGACAGACAGACAGACAGAGGGAGAGATGGGTAAGAAAGGCAGACAGACAGACAGACAGACAGAGGGAGAGATGGGTAAGAAAGGCAGACAGACAGACAGACAGACAGACAGACAGAGGGAGAGATGGGTAAGAAAGGCAGACAGACAGACAGACAGACAGACAGACAGACAGACAGACAGAGGGAGAGATGGGTAAGAAAGGCAAACAGACAGACAGAGGGAGAGATGGGTAAGAAAGGCAAACAGACAGACAGAGGGAGAGATGGGTAAGAAAGGCAGACAGACAGAGAGAGGGAGAGATGCTTTCATGTCTTCTGCACTATATAACAATCATGTATAGTGTACACACCTGTAGTATTTAACTTTAGTGTCTGTGAACGTGTTGTTATGGTTACTACCAATGACTGTTTGTAAACATGCTTTGATCTCTGTAACGAGCTGCAGCTGCTCAAACTGAGACACTGCTGGTATCCACAGCCACTGAACGACCTCCGAAAC
>CM042441.1:26272231-26307231 GCA_023631565.1 Gymnocephalus cernua | reverse complement strand
AGAAAATGCGTGGGAATGCTGAATAGCTAAATTGCTAAAGCTAAAGTGGATGAATAGCTTAAATCCGCAAGAAGAAGCTGAAGTAGTGAGAACAGGTTGAAAACTTTGAATGGACATGAATTTCATTAAAAACAGTTGAAAAACACCACGAATGTATACAATGTTGTATACAAGAGGTTTTTCGAAAAGCTGAATTGCTAAAGCTAAGCTGGATGAATAGCTTAAATCTGTAAGAACAAGTTGAAGTGATGAGAATAGTTGGAAAAGTAGTATGGACAGACAGAGAGAGGGAGACTGGTAAGAGAAGCAGACAGACAGACAGACAGACAGACAGACAGACAGACAGACAGACAGACAGACAGACAGAAAGAGAGAGTCGAAAAGAGAGACAGCCAGACAGCGAGACAGCAAGACAGAAAGAGACAGAGACAGACAGACAGAAAGAGAGACGGGTAAGAGAAGCAGACAGACCAACAGAGAGAGAAACGTGTAAGAGAGACAGACAGACAGACAGACAGACAGAGGGAGAGATGGGTAAGAAAGGCAGACAGACAGAGGGAGAGATGGGTAAGAAAGGCAGACAGACAGAAGGAGAGATGGGTAAGAAAGGCAGACAGACAGAGGGAGAGATGGGTAAGAAAGGCAGACAGACAGAGGGAGAGATGGGTAAGAAAGGCAGACAGACAGAGGGAGAGATGGGTAAGAAAGGCAGACAGACAGAGGGAGAGATGGGTAAGAAAGACAGACAGACAGAGGGAGAGATGGGTAAGAAAGACAGACAGACAGACAGACAGAGGGAGAGATGGGTAAGAAAGGCAGACAGACAGAGGGAGAGATGGGTAAGAAAGACAGACAGACAGACAGACAGAGGGAGAGATGGGTAAGAAAGGCAGACAGACAGAGGGAGAGATGGGTAAGAAAGGCAGACAGACAGAGGGAGAGATGGGTAAGAAAGACAGACAGACAGAGGGAGAGATGGGTAAGAAAGACAGACAGACAGACAGACAGACAGAGGGAGAGATGGGTAAGAAAGGCAGACAGACAGACAGACAGAGGGAGAGATGGGTAAGAAAGGCAGACAGACAGAGGGAGAGATGGGTAAGAAAGACAGACAGACAGAGGGAGAGATGGGTAAGAAAGACAGACAGACAGACAGACAGACAGAGGGAGAGATGGGTAAGAAAGGCAGACAGACAGAGGGAGAGATGGGTAAGAAAGACAGACAGACAGAGGGAGAGATGGGTAAGAAAGACAGACAGACAGAGGGAGAGATGGGTAAGAAAGACAGACAGACAGACAGACAGACAGACAGACAGAGGGAGAGATGGGTAAGAAAGGCAGACAGACAGACAGACAGACAGACAGAGGGAGAGATGGGTAAGAAAGGCAGACAGACAGACAGACAGACAGACAGAGGGAGAGATGGGTAAGAAAGGCAGACAGACAGACAGACAGACAGACAGACAGACAGACAGACAGACAGACAGACAGAGGGAGAGATGGGTAAGAAAGGCAAACAGACAGACAGAGGGAGAGATGGGTAAGAAAGGCAAACAGACAGACAGAGGGAGAGATGGGTAAGAAAGGCAGACAGACAGAGAGAGGGAGAGATGCTTTCATGTCTTCTGCACTATATAACAATCATGTATAGTGTACACACCTGTAGTATTTAACTTTAGTGTCTGTGAACGTGTTGTTATGGTTACTACCAATGACTGTTTGTAAACATGCTTTGATCTCTGTAACGAGCTGCAGCTGCTCAAACTGAGACACTGCTGGTATCCACAGCCACTGAACGACCTCCGAAACAAACGCTCATACTGCCAAAATGAAAGGCGGTATCAGTCAAGTGACGAAATCATGACAACCACGAGGCCTTCCTGAACGAAATCATGTAAAATTTATATGGATAAGGTGAAAAATGTGGCCACACCGGCGATTTCAAAAAGTGGTTTGCTGTCCATTTTGCTTTGGAAAGTGGAGTAACTTTTGCATTGCTGTCAATGGACAATGATTCAGAACTCTTGTCATTTGGAAGCTCACAGAGCCAAAAGTATAAGTCGTATCGCAAAACTGAGCAAATTGCCTGAAACTAGACAAAAATACCTACGTTTTGATGTATAAATTGTGCATGTGAAGTTAAAATTGTGGGTGTGAGAGCAATTCATAGAGAAAGATTTAAGATCATTGTTACAGAGCTACGCACTCTAGCTGGGACATCAACACTCTAAGGGAGCTGCATACACACACATTGAAAAAGCAAAAACATCCTGAAAAAATCAATAAACTTGAACAGCTTTTTCACAAAAACTGTAAGAGATATCAATCTGAAAAGCACAAGCCCAATAGCCGAATTGTTTGTGAACATTTTAAAGTTTGTTTGGTGTCTGTAGGTGAAAGTATGAAGGAGCTGAAACTTTTGGGAGCGGAAGAAGATTTGAAGGATTTGAAGCTTGCTCTCATTGACTTTAATGTTAAAATAAAATGCTTAAAAGCTTAATATTTACAAAAGTATAAATAGTAGAAAAAACGTTGAAGAAGTCCCATCATCTGCTCAAAGAGCTGAATATTTTAAAATTTGAATGGTTTAAATAGCTGAAAGTATGCAGAAGTTACAGAGTGCCAAAAAACGTACCGAATAATAAGAAGAAGAAGAAGAAGAACTAGAAAATGCATTTCCTGCAGAAAATGCGTGGGAATGCTGAATAGCTAAATTGCTAAAGCTAAAGTGGATGAATAGCTTAAATCCGCAAGAAGAAGCTGAAGTAGTGAGAACAGGTTGAAAACTTTGAATGGACACGAATTTCATTAAAAACAGTTGAAAAACACCACGAATGTATACAATGTGTGCCATATTAAGAGGTTTTTCGAAAAGCTGAATTGCTAAAGCTAAGCTGGATGAATAGCTTAAATCTGTAAGAACAACTTGAAGTGATGAGAATAGTTGGAAAAGTAGTACGGACAGACAGAGAGAGAGAGACTGGTAAGAGAAGCAGACAGACAGACAGACAGACAGACAGACAGATAGACAGAAAGAGAGAGTCGAAAAGAGAGACAGCCAGACAGCGAGACAGCAAGACAGAAAGAGACAGAGACAGACAGACAGAAAGAGAGACGGGTAAGAGAAGCAGACAGACCAACAGAGAGAGAAACGTGTAAGAGAGACAGACAGACAGACAGACAGACAGACAGACAGACAGAGGGAGAGATGGGTAAGAAAGGCAGACAGACAGAGGGAGAGATGGGTAAGAAAGGCAGACAGACAGAGGGAGAGATGGGTAAGAAAGACAGACAGACAGACAGACAGAGGGAGAGATGGGTAAGAAAGACAGACAGACAGACAGACAGACAGAGGGAGAGATGGGTAAGAAAGACAGACAGACAGACAGACAGAGGGAGAGATGGGTAAGAAAGACAGACAGACAGACAGACAGAGGGAGAGATGGGTAAGAAAGACAGACAGATAGACAGACAGAGGGAGAGATGGGTAAGAAAGACAGACAGACAGACAGACAGAGGGAGAGATGGGTAAGAAAGACAGACAGACAGACAGACAGAGGGAGAGATGGGTAAGAAAGGCAGACAGACAGACAGACAGACAGACAGAGGGAGAGATGGGTAAGAAAGGCAGACAGACAGACAGACAGACAGACAGAGGGAGAGATGGGTAAGAAAGACAGACAGACAGACAGACAGACAGACAGACAGACAGACAGACGGACAGACAGAGGGAGAGATGGGTAAGAAAGACAGACAGACAGACAGAGGGAGAGATGGGTAAGAAAGACAGACAGACAGACAGACAGAGGGAGAGATGGGTAAGAAAGACAGACAGACAGACAGACAGAGGGAGAGATGGGTAAGAAAGGCAGACAGACAGACAGACAGACAGACAGAGGGAGAGATGGGTAAGAAAGGCAGACAGACAGACAGACAGACAGACAGAGGGAGAGATGGGTAAGAAAGACAGACAGACAGACAGACAGACAGACAGACAGACAGACAGACAGAGGGAGAGATGGGTAACAAAGACAGACAGACAGACAGACAGAGGGAGAGATGGGTAAGAAAGACAGACAGACAGACAGACAGAGGGAGAGATGGGTAAGAAAGACAGACAGACAGACAGACAGAGGGAGAGATGGGTAAGAAAGACAGACAGACAGACAGACAGAGGGAGAGATGGGTAAGAAAGACAGACAGACAGACAGACAGAGGGAGAGATGGGTAAGAAAGACAGACAGACAGACAGAGGGAGAGATGGGTAAGAAAGGCAGACAGACAGACAGACAGACAGACAGAGGGAGAGATGGGTAAGAAAGGCAGACAGACAGACAGACAGACAGACAGACAGACAGAGGGAGAGATGGGTAAGAAAGACAGACAGACAGACAGACAGACAGAGGGAGAGATGGGTAAGAAAGACAGACAGACAGACAGACAGAGGGAGAGATGGGTAAGAAAGGCAGACAGACAGACAGACAGACAGACAGACAGACAGACAGAGGGAGAGATGGGTAAGAAAGACAGACAGATAGACAGACAGAGGGAGAGATGGGTAAGAAAGACAGACAGACAGACAGACAGAGGGAGAGATGGGTAAGAAAGACAGACAGACAGACAGACAGAGGGAGAGATGGGTAAGAAAGGCAGACAGACAGACAGACAGACAGACAGAGGGAGAGATGGGTAAGAAAGGCAGACAGACAGACAGACAGACAGAGGGAGAGATGGGTAAGAAAGACAGACAGACAGACAGACAGACAGACAGACAGACAGACG
Source organism: Gymnocephalus cernua (assembly GCA_023631565.1). Lineage (NCBI taxonomy): Eukaryota > Metazoa > Chordata > Actinopteri > Perciformes > Percidae > Gymnocephalus > Gymnocephalus cernua. The sequence goes on along the minus strand of CM042441.1, from coordinate 26,302,449 downwards.
GACAGACAGAGGGAGAGATGGGTAAGAAAGACAGACAGACAGACAGAGGGAGAGATGGGTAAGAAAGACAGACAGACAGACAGACAGAGGGAGAGATGGGTAAGAAAGACAGACAGACAGACAGACAGAGGGAGAGATGGGTAAGAAAGGCAGACAGACAGACAGACAGACAGACAGAGGGAGAGATGGGTAAGAAAGGCAGACAGACAGACAGACAGACAGACAGAGGGAGAGATGGGTAAGAAAGACAGACAGACAGACAGACAGACAGACAGACAGACAGACAGACAGACAGACAGACAGAGGGAGAGATGGGTAAGAAAGACAGACAGACAGACAGACAGAGGGAGAGATGGGTAAGAAAGACAGACAGACAGACAGACAGAGGGAGAGATGGGTAAGAAAGACAGACAGACAGACAGACAGAGGGAGAGATGGGTAAGAAAGACAGACAGACAGACAGACAGAGGGAGAGATGGGTAAGAAAGACAGACAGACAGACAGACAGAGGGAGAGATGGGTAAGAAAGACAGACAGACAGACAGAGGGAGAGATGGGTAAGAAAGGCAGACAGACAGACAGACAGACAGACAGAGGGAGAGATGGGTAAGAAAGGCAGACAGACAGACAGACAGACAGACAGACAGACAGAGGGAGAGATGGGTAAGAAAGACAGACAGACAGACAGACAGACAGAGGGAGAGATGGGTAAGAAAGACAGACAGACAGACAGACAGAGGGAGAGATGGGTAAGAAAGGCAGACAGACAGACAGACAGACAGACAGACAGACAGACAGAGGGAGAGATGGGTAAGAAAGACAGACAGACAGACAGACAGACAGACAGACAGACAGACAGACAGAGGGAGAGATGGGTAAGAAAGACAGACAGACAGACAGACAGAGGGAGAGATGCACTGTAAAAAAAAAAAGTTATTTCACTGGAATTTACTGTAAAATTTTACGTGTTTTTTTCCGTTTTTTCTACATTAAGTGTTAATGCCATAAAAATACGGAAAAAGACTTTTATTTAAAAAAAAACACATTAAATAAAGGTTGTAGTCTGTAAATTGATATAATGAGAAAATATAGTTGTTTAACAGGATAATTCCATTGCTTAATGAGCTTGAAAGTTATATTACATTGAATTTTATGTAAAAAGACAAAAAATAACCATAATTTTACTGAGTGTAAAATTGAGGCATCTTTCTGTTTTTTTACAGTTAAACCTTAAAATTAATATAAAGAAACGTTAAAAAACAATCGTGAAAAAACGGTAAAAAGTCTGGCAGCAAAGTTGCCAAACACTTACCGTAAAATGACAGTCAAAAACCTTATGTTATTCTACAAAGAACTTCTTTTTAAAATACAGATATTTACTGTACATTTTCTGTATTTTTTCCGTCCAACTACTGTAAAATTAAAAAGAATTGTAATTATAAAACATATTTAGAATGTTAAACAAATGTATAAATCTGTACAAACACTGACAAATATTGCAGAATACCTTAAAATTACATAAGTTGAATGAAAACTGCTGTTTTCATACTGTTTTTTTTGGTAAATTCACAAGATTATCCAATCCATCCCCAAGAACTCCCTGTCAAAGTACAGATTTCTGGATGTAAAACACACAGAAATCATGTCAAATGAAAGTAAAATGACCCTCTTTTTACAGCCCATTAATAGTATCTTAAAAGCTTTAGGCATTTATTTTATATGATTATCCAGTCTATTTACAGTAAATTCCTGTTTAATACTGGTTTTCTACTGTACAAAAAAGCAACTATCTAATATACCTACATACTTTAACCATTAATATAACAGTTTTACTTTATATAAACAGTATTTTATAGTGATTAAACACAACTATTCAATATATCTACAGACTTATCCCATTAATATACTGTTTGTTTACTTTGTAAAAACATTTGACAGTATTTACAATTAAATATCCAATATATGCATCAGAGACTCTTCAGAAAAATAAATAAATAATAAGTAAATATTGGTATAATGTATAGGGGTCCATTTTAGCTTATTCAATGTGGTCTCATACATACTGTGTTAGTGTTTTAATCGCTGTCAAACATCATCCTGGCCAATATCTCCTAATGGAAGTGTACTAAAGGGGTTACCAGAGGTACTGAGACAGGTAGGACCAGCCTGACCCGTTTAATGCATTGAATGAGGCTGACATGAACCCTCACTGCATGGCCTCAACCACTCCACAGCACAAACCCACAAGCATTGTTCTCAAGTATAGTTGGATCAATGTAATTCTATTAGAAACTAAAATACTGTAATATTTTGTAAGCATATTTATGGTAATACAAACAGTAAAAGAACTTGGCAGCACACAAGCTTAAACAACCAGCTAAAGCTGTATCGTACCAAATCACCACTGGGGCCTATGTGGACAAAGATGCTGTATTCAGATCTGTCTTTGTAAAAATATAGATTCTCTCACCTAAATATTTGTGGAAACAAAGCCATAGCTTCATTTAAGGGAATGCATAAGAGACAAGAGTCAACCTAAACTGCAAGCCTTGGATGTACATGATGTCTGTTTTAGTCCAAGTCTGTGATATGCTCATCACTATATAATCATGTTTTGGTCTGACAAATGAGTTGACAAAAGAATCGTGCAGCCACAGTTCACATCACATAGGCCCACAACCCTATAGGCCTACAGGATGGCGATACAGTACACAGAGAGCCAGGCAGCCTACATCTTCACTATCCTAATATTTTAGGGGGCATCTGATGATCTTGCCTCATTTAACTTCCGTGGAGGCCATGTGAGGCTATTTCAGATTCAAGGCCCAACATCTTTTTCCACTGACTGCTTACTTTGCTGAGGTCTGCTGTGATGCCTTATACTGTGTCCACTCTGGCTTCTGATGTTTGTTCCTGTCTATGTCATGCAAACAGCTCAGAGCATGAGCTTCCCTCTTATGTGGGGTAGAATGAATATTATGCATGTCCAGTACCTCAAAAGCCTCACCAGCGCCTGACAAGACCTCTGTGATCTGATCACCTCTGCCTCTGACACAGGCATTGATGCACATACAGCCTGGGCAATATGTGTTCCATTTAGGTGTAACATTAATACGTTAATACGTCTGCTACACTTTTATAAGGGGTGGAAAATCAATATTCATGCACACCAGTACCTCAAATACATACCTGCTTGCCTAACTTGCACACCACCTAACCTAACTTGTTCAACTAGTTCCAACCCTCATACAGTTTAATTCAACCCTGCGTTGATACGCCATAACAGACACAACAGAGCCATACGTGTAATGCCAGATGTTGCTTCATAGTGTCCTATACCTGTAATTTACTGTAACAATAAAGAAATCTTGAATTGTGTGCGGCTGCCCATTTAAAGTGTGTCCCCTCTTATGAAAGTCATGCCTACTGACAAACAGTATGGACATCTGCAACATTATGCTTATTTGAGAAATGATCTGTTTTTTCATAGGCCTTTCATAAAAGGCTGTTAATCCACTTTAAAAACGTTGGAGGCTGTCTTCCAATACAATATGTTAGACCAGAGGTTTTGAAAGTGGGAGGCAGGCCCCCCTAAGAAGCTCCAAACTGTTTTAGGGGAGGCTCGTGAATGTAAATGAAAATTAGGAATTCAGAAATACAGTAGTTTGGGGAAGTTTTTAGTGTTTTTTTCAGTCAGAAACTAATAAATGCATGCGGGACAAACCTCTTTTTTATGTATTTGGTGTACTTGAAATAATATGTAGCATACACATTCTTTTCCTTATGAAGGTGCATGATACATTTGTTACATTATTTTCTCTTAATATTAAGACCCAAAATGAGTGTTCAACAAAATGCCAGGTCTTTGTGCAGTCCTACTGCTCCCTCAAATCATTTTGCCTCTCCCCAGTTTCTACAGGTCAAAGGGAATAAAGAGTTTTTCATGGGCTGAGGTAATATAAGGTGAATAAAGACATGAAGTATGAATAAAGCCTTACATTGGTGTGCTATATATTGTTTTAATTTAGCAATACATGCAATGTGTGAAAGACTGGGAAGTGATGTTAGTGCTCAACAGTTCAACCAAGGCTTCTGTAGCATCAACATGAATTTAGTAATCTGGGGGTGAAGCGATGCAATACCTTACAATGGTTGAAAAAACATAAATGTAAACAGAATTAGTCTCTTTAGTCTCTGTGCTTCAAATATCAAGAAAGTGCGCGCAGATTCAAATAACTGAATGTTGTGAAATCATTGGATGAATCATGCCAGGCGAGACAATCTTGACCAATGGTATTGTTTGACTTCAGAGGGGGAGGGGCTAACGTCAAGATCAACGGCACAGAGACACTGTGGAGTGGATAACGTAGCTAGCTAATGCAGGACATTTCCACGAAGATTCACATTCAGCTTTCACTTCAGGTAATGTAATACTGTTGTTTTTATTTACATGTAGTTTCCTCACGAGATATCAACTGAACATGAGTTAAGATAACACTTGCAATTTTAAAATGTCAGCAGGGATAACGTTAGCATTTGCCGTTTATGTGCCTTATCAACATCTGGCGCAACATTATGCCTGTCCTTAGGTAACGGTAGCCTTGAATGTGAACCATGCACCAGTCGTAATGTTAGCTAGCTAAATATATAGGCTAGCTAACAGTTAACTATATTATAGTTGTCAGTTGACTAACGCTAACGTCAGTGTTCCATGTTTAACTTAAGTTCCTATTTCCTCGTGCAAACACGGACCTGACAAAGACAGTGGCAGTTAACTTAGTAACGTTAACTTGCTAAGTAACGTTATGTTAGACTGTTTAGCAGGTTAGCTTGATTAGCTAGCCAGGTACTAATACTAGTAATTAAAGAAACGTCATAACGCTCCGTTGCTCCTAACACTAGGTAGTTAACATTACATGCTAGCTAAGCTATCTCAGCTGACTAACTTTAATTTGGTTCTACTTTATGAACAGTGAACCACACGTTGTAATTAACGTTTTACCCCTGCTTCATTCAAGATTGTGTATCAAGTTACAACATGACATTACACAGAGAGACTGCTTTGTGGACCACAACATCTTAATTTGAACGTGATCGTTATTTTCACTCATGATTCAGTGTGTCCAACTTAACATTATCATTCTGTCTTTCCAGAGAGAATGTTTCCATTCTCGCTTTCCACATAAAAGTAGATGGACAGAGAATTGAACAAACTCAGAAATAAGATATAGGCTACCTGCTCTACTTAGAAGTGTCTCTCCTTCCAGTCCAGACCACTCAGTATGTAATTAAATATGTATTTTAAGTTTCATTTTTGCTGTAAATCTAAATAAATAATTACCTGGTGGTCAATGCTGGCAAGCCACCACAAATACATTAATGTAGCTATAGTACTGTTACAGTAATGTTGAAATGTTAAAAAAAATCTCACCCTAATTCTTTAATCCCTGTTTAGGCAAGATGGAAGAAAGGAGGATACAAGATTAAGAAGACCAAGGAGAAAAAGAAAGCTAAAGTAAAGAGATGTTCACCATACAGTATCACACGTAATCAGCTGTACCTTACCACATCTTTCTCACCCATGATATGGCTCTCATTCTGTGTTCGGTTTGACAGGGATCAAGAGGCCAATGACCAGTTAATGAAGGCTGAACCAACAGACCAGACTGAGAACAGGATAGCCCAGAGCAAGAGGGGGCCCAGCAGAGGCTAAGGAGGAGGCAGAACACCCACATACAGCTGAAGGAGGTACCGAATGACATCTGCACTGGTAATAGTTGCTTTACCTGGGCTGTGCTTGTAAACAAAAACAAACCGAGGTCTGAACCGAACGTGTATTTGTCACATTGTTACACCCCTATTTGTTGGTACAGCCTTACTTGAGTCTAAACACAGTGACTTGGGACTTGTTCAAGATGGTGAAGGTTAAAGCGTAACTCTCGGCAAAATGCAACCATGGGTGTTTTTGTGAATGTACCCGAGTCAAACTTCAGGTTAAAAGCATAATTAGGACGGTAGCACAGCTTTTAAGATTTACCATATCTTCGTTTTCCGGTCAAATGGCCTTTTGAATGGGAGAGCTAGGGGCACTACTATGATCACATCAAAATGACTTTTTTTAAAACACTAAGAAGGCTCAACACAACACTTTGCTCCAAGTATCACCAGGGGATCTACACATTAACGAAAGTATTGAGAACATTGATTGTGTTCACAGAGTTTACTAAAAAAGGTTTTTGAACGACTTAGTTTAGCAGTTGTTGTTTCCGGGTGCTAACATCTCCAAATGCAGCTTAACAGGGAGGAGAGTAAAGATGGAAAGCTCCTAAAGCTTAGTTCCATATAAATACACGGATAATTTATTGTTTAGTCATTAGTGAAAAACCATATCTACCTTGTAGTTGAAAAAGGAGCCTCACATAAGAATTACATTTCCTCTTATTGAGTCTGTTCATTCGCATTTGGAGATTGACACTTTTTGAGAGATGGTAGCGCCCGGAAACAACAACTCCTACAGTGAGTTGTTCAAAACCTTTCTTTTTAGTAAACTCTGTGAACACAAACAATGTTCTCAATGCTGAGTTCATGTGTAGAGCCTCTGGTGATACGTGGGGCAAAGTTTCATGTTGTGTCAAGCCTTCTTAGTGTTTTGAAAAATAGCTAATTTTATGCTATCATAGTAGTGCCCCTAGCTCTCCCATTCAAAAGGCCAGTTTACCAAAAACAAGAATACGGTGAACCTTAAAAGTGGTGCTTCCGTCCTAATTATGCTTTTAAACTAAAGTTTGACTCGGGTACGTTCACAAAAATGTAAACAAACAACAAAATATTAGGGCTGCACGATTTGAGGAAAATATCTAATTGTGATTATTTTGACGGATATTACGATTGTGATATGATTCACGATATTGGAGGGAATGATGTTTTTTTATTTTCATTGAAAAATATTTTAAAAAAATGATTGAAGTGTGATTTATTTTGCGAGGATCTGTGCCAAAACAAAGATTTTTTCCTTCAGTCTGTAGGATAGGATTTGTAGGCCGGGACGTCTCTGCAGCACCACAATACTTTATTTACGGTTTGACACATATTTAGCCTTCAACAAATATTGCGCCCCCTGCGATTTGGATATTGCACTAGTTCATATTGCGATTTCGACAATATTGCGATTAATTGTGCAGCCCTACAAAATATATTGACATGCGAAATAATCGCATGGAAAAAACGTCCCTGGTGTGCAAATGTCTTTATTCTCACCTCTGATATTTGTGAGTAAGAGCTACTCTCTCGCAAAGCCACAAACCAGAGATTTTAGACTCAGACTATGATGTCATCAGGTTACTAAGCTGCTTCTTAGACAATACATGTGAAACTAATTTTGTAGAATAAAAAAAGAAAAGAGGTTTATTCTATGTTAGCGTTTCAATTCTGAAACACTAAATCTCCCCGTTACCTCCTAACATCCCCCTGGCTGTTCTCAGAGTCATCTTTAAAATCTTTCTCAAGTCATTGTTTTTGGAAAAGCTTATACATTGCATTACATTATATCAGATGACATCACACATTTTAGTTTTTGGATTTTGGAGAGAGTTGTTCATGTTCACTGACATTTTGAACACGCACGTATGAATTCCCAAATTGCCCATAGTTCCCCTTTTGCTATAATGCAATGTACCAGACAGTTTTTGCTCCCATAAGTTTATTCATATGTTAAGGATTAAGGATAGCACTGTTTAATAGTGCATTTATTTGTAAAGCAAGCAGTAAATGGTCATTTTATGATAGTTTCTGGTTATGATACATTAAAATACTTAAAATCTCATACATCTCAAAAAGGGATGTGCAGTGAATGGATTGGACAATGCTGTAAAATGTCAGCAGAAAAGATTGATATATTTATTGAGTGTAAAAGTAGTTGATGCAAATGCACTTTTACATAGTCCTTTTGGTTTTTGTACATTCAAAACCCCATTTACTGATGAGGTCGTTGTGAACATATATTGGATAGTAATAGTAATTACTGTCAAATAATGTTTATGAAGCAAGTCCCATGCACTTGCACAAAGTCTGTAGATATATTGGTGTTGCTTGTTATTACTGTCAAATAAAGTTTATATAAATAAACATGTATGTACATATAATGGAGAGTTGCTTGTTATTATTGTCAAATAATGTTTATATAAAGTAAACCCCTTCAATGAGGAAAAGTCTGTAGATATACCAGATAAGTGCTTTTAAATTACTATAAAACTATGTTTATATAAAGTAACCTAATGTATTAATAGTAAAGGTATGTAGATATATTGGAGAGTTGCTTCTAAATTACCATAAAACTATGTTTATATAAAGTAACCTCATGTATTAATAGTAAAGGTATGTAGATATATTGGAGAGTTGCTTCTAAATTACTATAAAACTATGTTTATATAAAGTAACCTCATGTATTAATAGTAAAGGTACGTAGATATATTGGAGAGTTGCTTCTAAATTACTATGAAACAGTGTTTATATAAAGTAAACACCATACAATAATGGTAAAAGTATGTATATATGTTGGATAGTTGCTATTAATTACTATAAAGAACAGTTTATATAAAGTAAACCCGCATACAATAACGAGGTTAAGTCTGTAGATATATTGGATAGTTGCTTGTGATTACTGTTGAATACTGTTTATATAAAGTGAACACCCATACAATAATGGTAATATTATGTTTATATATTGAATAGTTGCTTTTTATAACTAAAAAGCACTGTTTATATAAAGTAAACCTCATATAATAATGGTAAAGGTATGTAAATATACTGGATATTTGCTTCTAAATTACTATGAAACAATGTTTATTTAAAGTAAACACCATACATTAATGGTAAAAGTATGTAGATATATTGGAGAGTTGCTTGTAAATACTATCAAATATTGTTTATATAAAGTAATGACTATTATTATTAGGTTTATGCAAGGTATTATCCCATTATATTCTTTTTTTATACAGTAAAAAAACAGTATTTAACAGGAATTTACTGTAAATAGATTGGATAATCATAAAATAAATGCCTAAAGGAGGGTAATTGAAAGTTATTTGACATCATTTTTGTGTGTTTTATATTCAGAAATCTGTACTTTGACATGGAGTCATTGTGGATGGATTGGATAATCTTGTGAATTTACCAAAGAAAACCGTATTAAAACAGCAGTTTTCAGTTAAATTGTGTACTTTTAAGGTATTTCTGCAATATTTCTTAGTTTTGATAAAGATTTATAATTTTTTTTCACATTCTAGAAATGTTTTATAACAAGATTATTTTTTTAATTTTACAATATTTAGACTGTAAAAATACAGAAAATATTTACAGGAAATATCTGTATTTAAAAAAAGAATTTTTCTGTAAAATAATGTAAGGTTTTTTACTGTAATTTGACGGTAAGTGTTTGGCAACTTTGCTGCCAGACTTTTTACCGTTTTTTTACGATTTTTTTTTTTACAGTGTGGGTAAGAAAGGCAGACAGACAGACAGACAGACAGACAGACAGACAGAGGGAGAGATGGGTAAGAAAGGCAGACAGACAGACAGACAGACAGACAGACAGAGGGAGAGATGGGTAAGAAAGACAGACAGACAGACAGACAGACAGACAGACAGAGGGAGAGATGGGTAAGAAAGGCAGACAGACAGACAGACAGACAGACAGAGGGAGAGATGGGTAAGAAAGGCAGACAGACAGACAGACAGACAGACAGAGGGAGAGATGGGTAAGAAAGGCAGACAGACAGACAGACAGACAGACAGACAGACAGACAGACAGACAGACAGAGGGAGAGATGGGTAAGAAAGGCAGACAGACAGACAGACAGACAGACAGAGGGAGAGATGGGTAAGAAAGACAGACAGACAGACAGACAGAGGGAGAGATGGGTAAGAAAGGCAGACAGACAGACAGACAGACAGACAGACAGACAGACAGACAGACAGACAGACAGACAGACAGAGGGAGAGATGGGTAAGAAAGACAGACAGACAGACAGACAGACAGACAGAGGGAGAGATGGGTAAGAAAGACAGACAGACAGACAGTCAGACAGAGGGAGAGATGGGTAAGAAAGGCAGACAGACAGACAGACAGACAGACAGACAGACAGAGGGAGAGATGGGTAAGAAAGGCAGACAGACAGACAGACAGACAGACAGACAGACAGACAGACAGACAGAGGGAGAGATGGGTAAGAAAGACAGACAGACAGACAGACAGACAGACAGACAGACAGACAGACAGAGGGAGAGATGGGTAAGAAAGGCAGACAGACAGACAGACAGAGGGAGAGATGGGTAAGAAAGGCAGACAGACAGACAGACAGACAGACAGACAGACAGAGGGAGAGATGGGTAAGAAAGGCAGACAGACAGACAGACAGACAGACAGACAGAGGGAGAGATGGGTAAGAAAGGCAGACAGACAGACAGACAGACAGACAGAGGGAGAGATGGGTAAGAAAGGCAGACAGACAGACAGACAGACAGACAGACAGAGGGAGAGATGGGTAAGAAAGGCAGACAGACAGACAGACAGACAGACAGACAGAGGGAGAGATGGGTAAGAAAGGCAGACAGACAGACAGACAGACAGACAGACAGACAGAGGGAGAGATGGGTAAGAAAGGCAGACAGACAGACAGACAGACAGATGGAGAGATGGGTAAGAAAGGCAGACAGACAGACAGACAGACAGACAGACAGACAGACAGACAGAGGGAGAGATGGGTAAGAAAGGCAGACAGACAGACAGACAGACAGACAGACAGACAGAGGGAGAGATGGGTAAGAAAGGCAGACAGACAGACAGACAGACAGACAGACAGACAGAGGGAGAGATGGGTAAGAAAGGCAGACAGACAGACAGACAGACAGACAGACAGACAGACAGAGGGAGAGATGGGTAAGAAAGGCAAACAGACAGACAGAGGGAGAGATGGGTAAGAAAGGCAGACAGACAGAGAGAGGGAGAGATGCTTTCATGTCTTCTGCACTATATAACAATCATGTATAGTGTACACACCTGTAGTATTTAACTTTAGTGTCTGTGAATGTGTTGTTATGGTTACTACCAATGACTGTTTGTAAACATGCTTTGATCTCTGTAACGAGCTGCAGCTGCTCAAACTGAGACACTGCTGGTATCCACAGCCACTGAACGACCTCCGAAACAAACGCTCATACTGCCAAAATGAAAGGCGGTATCAGTCAAGTGACGAAATCATGACGACCACGAGGCCTTCCTGAACGAAATCATGTAAAATTTATATGGATAAGGTGAAAAATGTGGCCACACCGGCGATTTCAAAAAGTGGTTTGCTGTCCATTTTGCTTTGGAAAGTTGAGTAACTTTTGCATTGCTGTCAATGGACAATGATTCAGAACTCTTGTCATTTGGAAGCTCACAGAGCCAAAAGTATAAGTCGTATCGCACAACTGAGCAAATTGCCTGAAACTAGACAAAAATACCTACGTTTTGATGTATAAATTGTGCATGTGAAGTTAAAATTGTGGGTGTGAGAGCAATTCATAGAGAAAGATTTAAGATCATTGTTACAGAGCTACGCACTCTAGCTGGGACATCAACACTCTAAGGGAGCTGCATACACACACATTGAAAAAGCAAAAACATCCTGAAAAAATCAATAAACTTGAACAGCTTTTTTACAAAAACTGTAAAAGATATCAACCTGAAAAGCAATAGCCTAATAGCTGAATTGTTTTTGAACATTTTAAAGTTTGTTTGGTGTCTGTAGGTGAAAGTATGAAGGAGCAGAAACTTTTGGGAGCGGAAGAAGATTTGAAGGATTTGAAGCTTGCTCTCATTGACTTTAATGTTAAAATAAAATGCTTAAAAGCTTAATATTTAAAAAAGTATAAATAGAAGAAAAAAAGTTGAAGAAGTCCCATCATCTGCTGAAAGAGCTGAAGACTTTAAAAGTTGAATGGTTTAAATAGCTGAAAGTATGCAGAAGTTACGGAGAGCCAAAAAACGTACGGAATAATAATAAGAAGAAACTAGAAAATGCATTTCCTGCAGAAAATGCGTGGGAATGCTGAATAGCTAAATTGCTAAAGCTAAAGTGGATGAATAGCTTAAATCCGCAAGAAGAAGCTGAAGTAGTGAGAACAGGTTGAAAACTTTGAATGGACACGAATTTCATTAAAAACAGTTGAAAAACACCACGAATGTATACAATGTGTGCCATATTAAGAGGTTTTTCGAAAAGCTGAATTGCTAAAGCTAAGCTGGATGAATAGCTTAAATCTGTAAGAACAACTTGAAGTGATGAGAATAGTTGGAAAAGTAGTACGGACAGACAGAGAGAGAGAGACTGGTAAGAGAAGCAGACAGACAGACAGACAGACAGACAGATAGACAGAAAGAGAGAGTCGAAAAGAGAGACAGCCAGACAGCGAGACAGCAAGACAGAAAGAGACAGAGACAGACAGACAGAAAGAGAGACGGGTAAGAGAAGCAGACAGACCAACAGAGAGAGAAACGTGTAAGAGAGACAGACAGACAGACAGACAGACAGACAGACAGACAGACAGACAGACAGAGGGAGAGATGGGTAAGAAAGGCAGACAGACAGAGGGAGAGATGGGTAAGAAAGGCAGACAGACAGAGGGAGAGATGGGTAAGAAAGGCAGACAGACAGAGGGAGAGATGGGTAAGAAAGACAGACAGACAGACAGACAGAGGGAGAGATGGGTAAGAAAGACAGACAGACAGACAGACGGAGGGAGAGATGGGTAAGAAAGACAGACAGACAGACAGACAGAGGGAGAGATGGGTAAGAAAGACAGACAGACAGACAGACAGACAGAGGGAGAGATGGGTAAGAAAGACAGACAGACAGACAGACAGAGGGAGAGATGGGTAAGAAAGACAGACAGACAGACAGAGGGAGAGATGGGTAAGAAAGGCAGACAGACAGACAGACAGACAGAGGGAGAGATGGGTAAGAAAGGCAGACAGACAGACAGACAGACAGACAGACAGACAGACAGAGGGAGAGATGGGTAAGAAAGACAGACAGACAGACAGACAGACAGACAGACAGACAGACAGACAGACAGAGGGAGAGATGGGTAAGAAAGACAGACAGACAGACAGACAGAGGGAGAGATGGGTAAGAAAGACAGACAGACAGACAGACAGAGGGAGAGATGGGTAAGAAAGACAGACAGACAGACAGACAGAGGGAGAGATGGGTAAGAAAGACAGACAGACAGACAGACAGAGGGAGAGATGGGTAAGAAAGACAGACAGACAGACAGACAGAGGGAGAGATGGGTAAGAAAGACAGACAGACAGACAGAGGGAGAGATGGGTAAGAAAGGCAGACAGACAGACAGACAGACAGACAGAGGGAGAGATGGGTAAGAAAGGCAGACAGACAGACAGACAGACAGACAGACAGACAGAGGGAGAGATGGGTAAGAAAGACAGACAGACAGACAGACAGACAGACAGACAGACAGACAGACAGACAGACAGAGGGAGAGATGGGTAAGAAAGACAGACAGACAGACAGACAGAGGGAGAGATGGGTAAGAAAGGCAGACAGACAGACAGACAGACAGACAGACAGAGGGAGAGATGGGTAAGAAAGACAGACAGACAGACAGACAGACAGACAGACAGAGGGAGAGATGGGTAAGAAAGACAGACAGACAGACAGACAGACAGAGGGAGAGATGGGTAAGAAAGGCAGACAGACAGACAGACAGACAGACAGACAGACAGACAGACAGACAGAGGGAGAGATGGGTAAGAAAGGCAGACAGACAGACAGACAGACAGACAGACAGACAGACAGACAGACAGAGGGAGAGATGGGTAAGAAAGACAGACAGACAGACAGACAGACAGACAGAGGGAGAGATGGGTAAGAAAGGCAGACAGACAGACAGACAGACAGACAGAGGGAGAGATGGGTAAGAAAGGCAGACAGACAGACAGACAGACAGACAGAGGGAGAGATGGGTAAGAAAGGCAGACAGACAGACAGACAGACAGACAGACAGACAGAGGGAGAGATGGGTAAGAAAGGCAGACAGACAGACAGACAGACAGACAGACAGAGGGAGAGATGGGTAAGAAAGACAGACAGACAGACAGACAGACAGAGGGAGAGATGGGTAAGAAAGGCAGACAGACAGACAGACAGACAGACAGACAGAGGGAGAGATGGGTAAGAAAGACAGACAGACAGACAGACAGACAGACAGAGGGAGAGATGGGTAAGAAAGGCAGACAGACAGAGGGAGAGATAGGTAAGAAAGACAGACAGACAGACAGACAGACAGAGGGAGAGATGGGTAAGAAAGGCAGACAGACAGAGGGAGAGATGGGTAAGAAAGGCAGACAGACAGAGGGAGAGATGGGTAAGAAAGACAGACAGACAGAGGGAGAGATGGGTAAGAAAGGCAGACAGACAGAGGGAGAGATGGGTAAGAAAGGCAGACAGACAGAGGGAGGGATGGGTTAGAAAGGCAGACAGACAGAGGGAGAGATGGGTAAGAAAGGCAGACAGACAGAGGGAGAGATGGGTAAGAAAGGCAGACAGACAGAGGGAGAGATGGGTAAGAAAGACAGACAGACAGAGGGAGAGATGGGTAAGAAAGACAGACAGACAGACAGACAGAGGGAGAGATGGGTAAGAAAGGCAGACAGACAGAGGGAGAGATGGGTAAGAAAGACAGACAGACAGACAGACAGACAGAGGGAGAGATGGGTAAGAAAGGCAGACAGACAGAGGGAGAGATGGGTATGAAAGACAGACAGACAGAGGGAGAGATGGGTTAGAAAGACAGACAGACAGACAGACAGAGGGAGAGATGGGTAAGAAAGGCAGACAGACAGACAGAGGGAGAGATGGGTAAGAAAGGCAGACAGACAGAGGGAGAGATGGGTAAGAAAGGCAGACAGACAGAGGGAGAGATGGGTAAGAAAGACAGACAGACAGAGGGAGAGATGGGTAAGAAAGACAGACAGACAGAGGGAGAGATGGGTAAGAAAGACAGACAGACAGACAGACAGAGGGAGAGATGGGTAAGAAAGGCAGACAGACAGACAGACAGACAGAGGGAGAGATGGGTAAGAAAGGCAGACAGACAGACAGACAGACAGACAGACAGACAGAGGGAGAGATGGGTAAGAAAGGCAGACAGACAGACAGACAGACAGACAGACAGAGGGAGAGATGGGTAAGAAAGGCAGACAGACAGACAGACAGACAGACAGAGGGAGAGATGGGTAAGAAAGGCAGACAGACAGACAGACAGACAGACAGACAGACAGAGGGAGAGATGGGTAAGAAAGGCAGACAGACAGACAGACAGACAGACAGACAGACAGAGGGAGAGATGGGTAAGAAAGGCAGACAGACAGACAGACAGACAGAGGGAGAGATGGGTAAGAAAGGCAGACAGACAGACAGACAGACAGACAGACAGACAGAGGGAGAGATGGGTAAGAAAGGCAGACAGACAGACAGACAGACAGACAGACAGAGGGAGAGATGGGTAAGAAAGGCAGACAGACAGACAGACAGACAGACAGACAGAGGGAGAGATGGGTAAGAAAGGCAGACAGACAGACAGACAGACAAAGGGAGAGATGGGTAAGAAAGGCAAACAGACAGACAGAGGGAGAGATGGGTAAGAAAGGCAGACAGACAGAGAGAGGGAGAGATGCTTTCATGTCTTCTGCACTATATAACAATCATGTATAGTGTACACACCTGTAGTATTTAACTTTAGTGTCTGTGAATGTGTTGTTATGGTTACTACCAATGACTGTTTGTAAACATGCTTTGATCTCTGTAACGAGCTGCAGCTGCTCAAACTGAGACACTGCTGGTATCCACAGCCACTGAACGACCTCCGAAACAAACGCTCATACTGCCAAAATGAAAGGCGGTATCAGTCAAGTGACGAAATCATGACGACCACGAGGCCTTCCTGAACGAAATCATGTAAAATTTATATGGATAAGGTGAAAAATGTGGCCACACCGGCGATTTCAAAAAGTGGTTTGCTGTCCATTTTGCTTTGGAAAGTTGAGTAACTTTTGCATTGCTGTCAATGGACAATGATTCAGAACTCTTGTCATTTGGAAGCTCACAGAGCCAAAAGTATAAGTCGTATCGCACAACTGAGCAAATTGCCTGAAACTAGACAAAAATACCTACGTTTTGATGTATACATTGTGCATGTGAAGTTAAAATTGTGGGTGTGAGAGCAATTCATAGAGAAAGATTTAAGATCATTGTTACAGAGCTACGCACTCTAGCTGGGACATCAACACTCTAAGGGAGCTGCATACACACACATTGAAAAAGCAAAAACAGCCTGAAAAAATCAATAAACTTGAACAGCTTTTTTACAAAAACTGTAAAAGATATCAACCTGAAAAGCAATAGCCTAATAGCTGAATTGTTTTTGAACATTTTAAAGTTTGTTTGGTGTCTGTAGGTGAAAGTATGAAGGAGCAGAAACTTTTGGGAGCGGAAGAAGATTTGAAGGATTTGAAGCTTGCTCTCATTGACTTTAATGTTAAAATAAAATGCTTAAAAGCTGAATATTTAAAAAAGTATAAATAGTAGAAAAAAAGTTGAAGAAGTCCCATCGTCTGCTGAAAGAGCTGAACATTTTAAAAGTTGAATGGTTTAAATAGCTGAAAGTATGCAGAAGTTACGGAGAGCCAAAAAACGTACGGAATAATAATAAGAAAAAAAAGAAAAAATAAAGAACAGGATAACAATAGTTGGGAATGCTGAATCAGCATTCCCACTAACTAGAAAATGCATTTCCTGCAGAAAATGCGTGGGAATGCTGAATAGCTAAATTGCTAAAGCTAAAGTGGATGAATAGCTGAAATCCGCAAGAAGAAGCTGAAGTAGTGAGAACAGGTTGAAAACTTTGAATGGACATGAATTTCATTAAAAACAGTTGAAAAACACTACGAGTGTATACAATGTGTGCCATATTAAGAGGTTTTTCGAAAAGCTGAATTGCTAAAGCTAAGCTGGATGAATAGCTTAAATCTGTAAGAACAAGTTGAAGTGATGAGAATAGTTGGAAAAGTAGTACGGACAGACAGAGAGAGAGAGACTGGTAAGAGAAGCAGACAGACAGACAGACAGAAAGAAAGAGAGAGTCGAAAAGAGAGACAGCCAGACAGCGAGACAGCAAGACAGAAAGAGACAGAGACAGACAGACAGAAAGAGAGACGGGTAAGAGAAGCAGACAGACCAACAGAGAGAGAAACGTGTAAGAGAGACAGACAGACAGACAGACAGACAGACAGACAGACAGAGGGTGAGATGGGTAAGAAAGGCAGACAGACAGAGGGAGAGATGGGTAAGAAAGGCAGACAGATAGAGGGAGAGATGGGTAAGAAAGGCAGACAGACAGAGGGAGAGATGGGTAAGAAAGACAGACAGACAGAGGGAGAGATGGGTAAGAAAGACAGACAGACAGACAGACAGACAGAGGGAGAGATGGGTAAGAAAGGCAGACAGACAGAGGGAGAGATGGGTAAGAAAGACAGACAGACAGACAGACAGACAGAGGGAGAGATGGGTAAGAAAGGCAGACAGACAGAGGGAGAGATGGGTAAGAAAGGCAGACAGACAGAGGGAGAGATGGGTAAGAAAGACAGACAGACAGAGGGAGAGATGGGTAAGAAAGACAGACAGACAGACAGACAGACAGACAGAGGGAGAGATGGGTAAGAAAGGCAGACAGACAGACAGACAGACAGACAGAGGGAGAGATGGGTAAGAAAGGCAGACAGACAGAGGGAGAGATGGGTAAGAAAGACAGACAGACAGAGGGAGAGATGGGTAAGAAAGGCAGACAGACAGAGGGAGAGATGGGTAAGAAAGACAGACAGACAGAGGGAGAGATGGGTAAGAAAGACAGACAGACAGACAGAGGGAGAGATGGGTAAGAAAGGCAGACAGACAGAGGGAGAGATGGGTAAGAAAGGCAGACAGACAGAGGGAGAGATGGGTAAGAAAGACAGACAGACAGAGGGAGAGATGGGTAAGAAAGACAGACAGACAGACAGACAGACAGACAGAGGGAGAGATGGGTAAGAAAGGCAGACAGACAGACAGACAGACAGACAGACAGACAGAGGGAGAGATGGGTAAGAAAGACAGACAGACAGACAGAGGGAGAGATGGGTAAGACAGACAGACAGACAGACAGACAGACAGACAGACAGACAGACAGACAGACAGACAGAGGGAGAGATGGGTAAGAAAGGCAGGCAGGCAGACAGACAGACAGACAGAGGGAGAGATGGGTAAGAAAGGCAGACAGACAGACAGAGGGAGAGATGGGTAAGAAAGGCAGACAGACAGACAGACAGACAGACAGACAGACAGAGGGAGAGATGGGTAAGAAATGCAGACAGACAGACAGACAGAGGGAGAGATGGGTAAGAAAGGCAAACAGACAGACAGAGGGAGAGATGGGTAAGAAAGGCAAACAGACAGACAGAGGGAGAGATGGGTAAGAAAGGCAAACAGACAGACAGAGGGAGAGATGGGTAAGAAAGGCAGACAGACAGAGAGAGGGAGAGATGCTTTCATGTCTTCTGCACTATATAACAATCATGTATAGTATAAGACGTATAAGAGACAGACAGACAGACAGACAGACGTATAAGAGAGACAGACAGACAGACAGACAGACAGACAGACAGACAGACAGCAAAATAGGAGACAGAAAGACAGCTGCTTTCATGTCTTCTGCACTATATAACAATCATGTATAGTGTACACACCTGTAGTATTTAACTTTAGTGTCTGTGAACGTGTTGTTATGGTTACTACCAATGACTGTTTGTAAACATGCTTTGATCTCTGTAACGAGCTCCAGCTGCTCAAACTGAGACACTGCTGGTATCCACAGCCACTGAACGACCTCCGAAACAAACGCTCATACTGCCAAAATGAAATGCGGTATCAGTCAAGTGACGAAATCATGACGACCACGAGGCCTTCCTGAACGAAATCATGTACAATTTATATGGATAAGGTGAAAAATGTGGCCACACCGGCGATTTCAAAAAGTGGTTTGCTGTCCATTTTGCTTTGAAATGTTGAGTAACTTTTGCATTGCTGTCAATGGACAATGATTCAGAACTCTTGTCATTTGGAAGCTCACAGAGCCAAAAGTATAAGTCGTATCGCACAACTGAGCAAATTGCCTGAAACTAGACAAAAATACCTACGTTTTGATGTATACATTGTGCATGTGAAGTTAAAATTGTGGGTGTGAGAGCAATTCATAGAGAAAGATTTAAGATCATTGTTACAGAGCTACACACTCTAGCTGGGACATCAACACTCTAAGGGAGCTGCATACACACACATTGAAAAAGCAAAAACATCCTGAAAAAATCAATAAACTTGAACAGCTTTTTCACAAAAACTGTAAGAGATATCAATCTGAAAAGCACAAGCCCAATAGCCGAATTGTTTGTGAACATTTTAAAGTTTGTTTGGTGTCTGTAGGTGAAAGTATGAAGGAGCTGAAACTTTTGGGAGCGGAAGAAGATTTGAAGGATTTGAAGCTTGCTCTCATTGACTTTAATGTTAAAATAAAATGCTTAAAAGCGTAATATTTAAAAAAGTATAAATAGTAGAAAAAAAGTTGAAGAAGTCCCATCGTCTGCTGAAAGAGCTGAAGATTTTAAAATTTGAATGGTTTAAATAGCTGAAAGTATGCAGAAGTTGCGCAGAGCCAAAAAACGTACGGAATAATAATAAGAAGAACTAGACAAAAATACCTACGTTTTGATGTATAAATTGTGCATGTGAAGTTAAAATTGTGGGTGTGAGAGCAATTCATAGAGAAAGATTTAAGATCATTGTTACAGAGCTACGCACTCTAGCTGGGACATCAACACTCTAAGGGAGCTGCATACACACACATTGAAAAAGCAAAAACATCCTGAAAAAATCAATAAACTTGAACAGCTTTTTCACAAAAACTGTAAAAGATATCAATCTGAAAAGCACAAGCCCAATAGCCGAATTGTTTGTGAACATTTTAAAGTTTGTTTGGTGTCTGTAGGTGAAAGTATGAAGGAGCTGAAACTTTTGGGAGCGGAAGAAGATTTGAAGGATTTGAAGCTTGCTCTCATTGACTTTAATGTTAAAATAAAATGCTTAAAAGCTTAATATTTAAAAAAGTATAAATAGTAGAAAAAAAGTTGAAGAAGTCCCATCATCTGCTGAAAGAGCTGAAGATTTTAAAAGTTGAATGGTTTAAATAGCTGAAAGTATGCAGAAGTTGCGCAGAGCCAAAAAACGTACGGAATAATAAGAAAAAAGAAAGAACAGAATAACAATAGTTGGGAATGCTGTATAAGCATTCCCACTAAAAATAAAGAACAGAATAACAATAGTTGGGAATGCTGTATAAGCATTCCCACTAACTAGAAAATGCATTTCCTGCAGAAAATGCGTGGGAATGCTGAATAGCTAAATTGCTAAAGCTAAAGTGGATGAATAGCTTAAATCCGTAAGTAGAAGCTGAAGTAGTGAGAATAGGTTGAAAAGTTTGAATGGACACGAATCTCATTAAAAACAGTTGAAAAACACCGCTAATGTATAAAATGTGTGCAATATTAAAAGGCTTTTTGAAAAGCTGATGCTGAACTGAATTGAATGGCTTTCAAAATCATGAATAATTATGGAAGACTTAAAAATGCTTTGAGAGAAATGCAGAAATACGAAACATTGTTTGAAAAATCTCAAATGGATAGCAGTGCACTGCTGGAAAAACTGAAAAAAGGTAAGAGCTCAAATACAGAGAGAGGAAGAGAGGGGGACAGGGAAATGAGAGAGATGGCGAGAGAGAGGGGAGGGAGAGAGAGACAGAGAGAGAGGGAGAGGGAAAGAGAGGGAGAAAGGGAGAGAGGGACAAAAAGAGAGAGAAAGAAAGAGAAAAGAGACAGGGAGAGAGAGAGAGAGAGGAAGAGAAAGACAGCGACTTCCAATTGCTG
Organism: Gymnocephalus cernua; assembly: GCA_023631565.1. NCBI lineage: Eukaryota > Metazoa > Chordata > Actinopteri > Perciformes > Percidae > Gymnocephalus > Gymnocephalus cernua. The sequence continues at coordinate 26,281,379 of CM042441.1, read as the reverse complement.
GAAGTTCAAATACATTGACTAAAAAGGCTGAAAGTATGAATTCTTTGTATTACTACCAGACAGGTCTGTTGCATATAATTGTGCATGTGTGTGTGTATGTGTGTGTGAGATAGAGAAAACATAAAGAAAAGAAAATAGAGAACATTATCATCAGAGATGAATTGAATAATGTGCAGCAGTGGGAGTTGAACCCGGTTCTCATGTAGTATTTAACTGTAGTGTCTGTGAATGTGTTGTTATGGTTATGACTGTTTCTAAACATGCTTTGATCTCTGTGACGTGTGTGTGTATCTGTCTGCATATGTATGTGTGTGTGTGTGTCAGTGTGTTTGTGTATATTTGTATTTGTGTGAATGTGTGTGTGTGTGTGTGTGTGTATGTGTCTGTATTTGTGTTTGATTGTAGGTCTGCGTGTCTGTGTGTGTGAGTGAGACTGACTTTGTGTATGTGTGAATGTATGTGTGTGTGTGTGTGAGTGTGTGTGTGTAGGTTTGGATGTGTTTGGATGTGTGTGTGTGTGTGTGTGTTTGGATGTGTGTTTGTGTGTGTGTGTGTTTGTGTGTGTGTGTGTGTGCATCTTTCTGAGCGTCCGAGTGTGTGTGTGTAAACCTGTGTGTGTGTGTGTGTGTGTGTGGGTGTGTGTGTATTTGTGTTTGATTGTAGGTCTGCATGTGTGCCTGTGTGTGTGTGAGTGAGACTGACTGTGTGTATGTGTGAGTGTGTGTGTGTGTGAGTGTGTGTCTGCATTTGATTGTAGGTCTGCATGTGTGTCTTTGTGTGAGTGAGACTGACTGTGTGTATGTGTGAGTGTGTATGTGACAGACAGACAGACAGACAGAGAGACAGAGAGACAGACAGACAGACGTATAAGAGACAGAGAGACAGACAGACGTATAAGACAGACAGACAGACAGACAGACAGACAGACAGACAGACAGACAGACAGACAGCAAAATAGGAGACAGAAAGACAGACAGACAGACAGACAGAAAGACGTATAAGAGAGACAGACAGACAGACAGACAGACAGAAAGACGTATAAGAGAGACAGACAGACAGACAGACAGACAGAAAGACGTATAAGAGAGACAGACAGACAGAAAGACGTATAAGAGAGACAGACAGACAGACAGCAAGACAGAAAGACAGACAGACAGACAGACAGCAAGACAGAAAGACAGACAGACAGACAGACAGCAAGACAGACAGACAGACAGACAGACAGCAAAATAGGAGACAGAAAGACGTATAAGAGAGACAGACAGACAGACAGACAGACAGACAGACGTATAAGAGAGACAGACAGACAGACAGACAGACGTATAAGAGAGACAGACAGACAGACAGCAAAATAGGAGACAGACAGACAGCAAAATAGGAGACAGAAAGACGTATAAGAGTGACAGACAGACAGCAAATTACGAGACAGAAAGACGTATAAGAGAGACAGACAGACAGACAGAAAGACGTATAAGAGAGACAGACAGACAGACAGAAAGACATATAAGAGAGACAGACAGACAGAAAGACGTATAAGAGAGACAGACAGACAGACAGAAAGACGTATAAGAGAGACAGACAGACAGACAGACAGACAGACAGCAAAATAGGAGACAGATAGACAGCAAAATAGGAGATAGACAGACAGCAAAATAGGAGACAGAAAGACGTATAAGAGAGACAGACAGACAGACAGAAAGACGTATAAGAGATAAGAGAGACAGACAGACAGACAGAAAGACGTATAAGAGAGACAGACAGACAGAAAGACAGAAAGACGTATAAGAGAGACAGACAGACAGACAGACAGAAAGACGTATAAGAGAGACAGACAGACAGAGAGAGAAAGACGTATAAGAGAGACAGACAGACAGACAGACAGAAAGACGTATAAGAGAGACAGACAGACAGACAGAAAGACGTATAAGAGAGACAGACAGACAGACAGAAAGACGTATAAGAGAGACAGACAGACAGACAGACAGACAGACAGACAGACAGACAGCAAAATAGGAGACAGACAGACAGACAGACAGACAGCAAAATAGGAGACAGACAGACAGAGGGAGAGATGGGTAAGAAAGGCAGACAGACAGAGAGAGGGAGAGATGCTTTCATGTCTTCTGCACTATAACAATCATGTATAGTGTACACACCTGTAGTATTTAACTTTAGTGTCTGTGAACGTGTTGTTATGGTTACTACCAATGACTGTTTGTAAACATGCTTTGATCTCTGTAACGAGCTGCAGCTGCTCAAACTGAAACACTGCTGGTATCCAGAGCCACTGAACGACCTCCGACACAAATGCTCATACTGCCAAAATGAAAGGCGGTATCAGTCAAGTGACGAAATCATGACGACCACGAGGCCTTCCTGAACGAAATCATGTAAAATTTATATGGATAAGGTGAAAAATGTGGCCACACCGGCGATTTCAAAAAGTGGTTTGCTGTCCATTTTGCTTTGGAAAGTGGAGTAACTTTTGCATTGCTGTCAATGGACAATGATTCAGAACTCTTGTCATTTGGAAGCTCACAGAGCCAAAAGTATAAGTCGTATCGCACAACTGAGCAAATTGCCTGAAACTAGACAAAAATACCTACGTTTTGATGTATAAATTGTGCATGTGAAGTTAAAATTGTGGGTGTGAGAGCAATTCATAGAGAAAGATTTAAGATCATTGTTACAGAGCTACGCACTCTAGCTGGGACATCAACACTCTAAGGGAGCTGCATACACACACATTGAAAAAGCAAAAACATCCTGAAAAAATCAATAAACTTGAACAGCTTTTTCACAAAAACTGTAAAAGATATCAATCTGAAAAGCACAAGCCCAATAGCTGAATTGTTTGTGAACATTTTAAAGTTTGTTTGGTGTCTGTAGGTGAAAGTATGAAGGAGCTGAAACTTTTGGGAGCGGAAGAAGATTTGAAGGATTTGAAGCTTGCTCTCATTGACTTTAATGTTAAAATAAAATGCTTAAAAGCTGAATATTTAAAAAAGTATAAATAGTAGAAAAAAAGTTGAAGAAGTCCCATCGTCTGCTGAAAGAGCTGAACATTTTAAAAGTTGAATGGTTTAAATAGCTGAAAGTATGCAGAAGTTACGGAGAGCCAAAAAACGTACGGAATAATAATAAGAAAAACTAGAAAATGCATTTCCTGCAGAAAATGCGTGGGAATGCTGAATAGCTAAATTGCTAAAGCTAAAGTGGATGAATAGCTTAAATCCGTAAGTAGAAGCTGAAGTAGTGAGAATAGGTTGAAAAGTTTGAATGGACACGAATTTCATTAAAAACAGTTGAAAAACACCACTAATGTATAAAATGTGTGCAATATTAAAAGGCTTTTTGAAAAGCTGATGCTGAACTGAATTGAATGGCTTTCAAAATCATGAATAATTATGGAAGACTTAAAAATGCTTTGAGAGAAATGCAGAAATACGAAACATTGTTTGAAAAATCTCAAATGGATAGCAGTGCACTGCTGGAAAAACTGAAAAAAGTTAAGAGCTCAAATACAGAGAGAGGAAGAGAGGGGGACAGGGAAAGGAGAGAGATGGCGAGAGAGAGGGGGAGGGAGAGAGAGACAGAGAGAGAGGGAGAGGGAAAGAGAGGGAGAAAGGGAGAGAGGGACAAAAAGAGAGAGAAAGAAAGAGAAAAGAGACAGGGAGAGAGAGAGAGAGAGAGAGAGGAAGAGAAAGACAGCGACTTCCAATTGCTGGAAGTTCAAATACATTGACTAAAAAGGCTGAAAGTATGAATTCTTTGTATTACTACCAGACAGGTCTGTTGCATATAATTGACACCACGAATGTATACAATGTGTGCCATATTAAGAGGTTTTTCGAAAAGCTGAATTGCTAAAGCTAAGCTGGATGAATAGCTTAAATCTGTAAGAACAAGTTGAAGTGATGAGAATAGTTGGAAAAGTAGTACGGACAGACAGAGAGAGAGAGACTGGTAAGAGAAGCAGACAGACAGACAGACAGACAGACAGACAGACAGACAGACAGACAGACAGAGAGAGTCGAAAAGAGAGACAGCCAGACAGCAAGACAGCAAGACAGAAAGAGACAGAGACAGACAGACAGAAAGAGAGACGGGTAAGAGAAGCAGACAGACCAACAGAGAGAGAAACGTGTAAGAGAGACAGACAGACAGACAGACAGACAGAGGGAGAGATGGGTAAGAAAGGCAGACAGACAGAGGGAGAGATGGGTAAGAAAGGCAGACAGACAGAGGGAGAGATGGGTAAGAAAGGCAGACAGACAGAGGGAGAGATGGGTAAGAAAGGCAGACAGACAGAGGGAGAGATGGGTAAGAAAGGCAGACAGAGGGAGAGATGGGTAAGAAAGACAGACAGACAGAGGGAGAGATGGGTAAGAAAGACAGACAGACAGACAGACAGACAGACAGACAGACAGAGGGAGAGATGGGTAAGAAAGGCAGACAGACAGAGGGAGAGATGGGTAAGAAAGACAGACAGACAGACAGAGGGAGAGATGGGTAAGAAAGGCAGACAGACAGAGGGAGAGATGGGTAAGAAAGGCAGACAGACAGAGGGAGAGATGGGTAAGAAAGGCAGACAGACAGAGGGAGAGATGGGTAAGAAAGGCAGACAGACAGAGGGAGAGATGGGTAAGAAAGGCAGACAGACAGAGGGAGAGATGGGTAAGAAAGGCAGACAGAGGGAGAGATGGGTAAGAAAGACAGACAGACAGAGGGAGAGATGGGTAAGAAAGACAGACAGACAGACAGACAGACAGACAGACAGACAGAGGGAGAGATGGGTAAGAAAGGCAGACAGACAGAGGGAGAGATGGGTAAGAAAGACAGACAGACAGACAGAGGGAGAGATGGGTAAGAAAGGCAGACAGACAGAGGGAGAGATGGGTAAGAAAGGCAGACAGACAGAGGGAGAGATGGGTAAGAAAGACAGACAGACAGAGGGAGAGATGGGTAAGAAAGGCAGACAGACAGAGGGAGAGATGGGTAAGAAAAAAAGACAGACAGAGGGAGAGATGGGTAAGAAAGACAGACAGACAGACAGACAGACAGACAGAGGGAGAGATGGGTAAGAAAGGCAGACAGACAGACAGACAGACAGACAGAGGGAGAGATGGGTAAGAAAGGCAGACAGACAGAGGGAGAGATGGGTAAGAAAGGCAGACAGACAGAGGGAGAGATGGGTAAGAAAGGCAGACAGACAGAGGGAGAGATGGGTAAGAAAGGCAGACAGACAGACAGAGGGAGAGATGGGTAAGAAAGGCAGACAGACAGACAGACAGACAGACAGACAGAGGGAGAGATGGGTAAGAAAGGCAGACAGACAGACAGACAGACAGAGGGAGAGATGGGTAAGAAAGGCAAACAGACAGACAGAGGGAGAGATGGGTAAGAAAGGCAAACAGACAGACAGAGGGAGAGATGGGTAAGAAAGGCAGACAGACAGAGAGAGGGAGAGATGCTTTCATGTCTTCTGCACTATATAACAATCATGTATAGTGTACACACCTGTAGTATTTAACTTTAGTGTCTGTGAACGTGTCGTTATGGTTACTACCAATGACTGTTTGTAAACATGCTTTGATCTCTGTAACGAGCTGCAGCTGCTCAAACTGAGACACTGCTGGTATCCACAGCCACTGAACGACCTCCGAAACAAACGCTCATACTGCCAAAATGAAAGGCGGTATCAGTCAAGTGACGAAATCATGACGACCACGAGGCCTTCCTGAACGAAATCATGTAAAATTTATATGGATAAGGTGAAAAATGTGGCCACACCGACGATTTCAAAAAGTGGTTTGCTGTCCATTTTGCTTTGGAAAGTGGAGTAACTTTTGCATTGCTGTCAATGGACAATGATTCAGAACTCTTGTCATTTGGAAGCTCACAGAGCCAAAAGTATAAGTCGTATCGCACAACTGAGCAAATTGCCTGAAACTAGACAAAAATACCTACGTTTTGATGTATAAATTGTGCATGTGAAGTTAAAATTGTGGGTGTGAGAGCAATTCATAGAGAAAGATTTAAGATCATTGTTACAGAGCTACGCACTCTAGCTGGGACATCAACACTCTAAGGGAGCTGCATACACACACATTGAAAAAGCAAAAACATCCTGAAAACATCAATAAACTTGAAGAGCTTTTTCACAAAAACTGTAAAAGATATCAATCTGAAAAGCACAAGCCCAATAGCCGAATTGTTTGTGAACATTTTAAAGTTTGTTTGGTGTCTGTAGGTGAAAGTATGAAGGAGCTGAAACTTTTGGGAGCGGAAGAAGATTTGAAGAATTTGAAGCTTGCTCTCATTGACTTTAATGTTAAAATAAAATGCTTAAAAGCTTAATATTTAAAAAAGTATAAATAGTAGAAAAAAAGTTGAAGAAGTCCCATCATCTGCTGAAAGAGCTGAAGATTTTAAAAGTTGAATGGTTTAAATAGCTGAAAGTATGCAGAAGTTGCGCAGAGCCAAAAAACGTACGGAATAATAAGAAGAAAAAAGAAAGAACAGAATAACACTAGAAAATGCATTTCCTGCAGAAAATGCGTGGGAATGCTGAATAGCTAAATTGCTAAAGCTAAAGTGGATGAATAGCTTAAATCCGTACGTAAAAGCTGAAGTAGTGAGAATAGGTGGAAAAGTTTGAATGGACACGAATTTCATTAAAAACAGTTGAAAAACACCACTAATGTATAAAATGTGTGCAATATTAAAAGGCTTTTTGAAAAGCTGATGCTGAACTGAATTGAATGGCTTTCAAAATCATGAATAATTATGGAAGACTTAAAAATGCTTTGATAGAAATGCAGAAATACGAAACATTGTTTGAAAAATCTCAAATGGATAGCAGTGCACTGCTGGAAAAACTGAAAAAAGGTAAGAGCTCAAATACAGAGAGAGGAAGAGAGGGGGACAGGGAAAGGAGAGAGATGGCGAGAGAGAGGGGGAGGGAGAGAGAGACAGAGAGAGAGGGAGAGGGAAAGAGAGGGAGAAAGGGAGAGAGGGACAAAAAGAGAGAGAGAAAGAAAGAGAAAAGAGACAGGGAGAGAGAGAGAGATAGAGAAAGAGAGGAAGAGAAAGACAGCGACTTCCAATTGCTGGAAGTTCAAATACATTGACTAAAAAGGCTGAAAGTATGAATTCTTTGTATTACTACCAGACAGGTCTGTTGCATATAATTGTGCATGTGTGTGTGTATGTGTGTGTGAGATAGAGAAAACATATACATAAAGAAAAGAAAATAGAGAACATTATCATCAGAGATGAATTGAATAATGTGCAGCAGTGGGAGTTGAACCCGGTTCTCATGTAGTATTTAACTGTAGTGTCTGTGAATGTGTTATGGTTACGAGCTAATGACTGTTTCTAAACATGCTTTGATCTCTGTGACGTGTGTGTGTATCTGTCTGCATATGTATGTGTGTGTGTGTGTGTGTGTGTGTGTGTCAGTGTGTTTGTGTATTTGTGTATTTGTGTGAATGTGTGTGTGTGTCTGTATTTGTGTTTGATTGTAGGTCTGCGTGTCTGTGTGTGTGAGTGAGACTGACTTTGTGTATGTGTGAGTGTATGTGTGTGTGTGTGTGAGTGTGTGTGTGTAGGTTTGGATGTGTTTGGATGTGTGTGTGTGTGTGTGTGTGTGTGTGTGTGTGTGTGTGTGTGTGTGTGTTGGATGTGTGTTTGTGTGTGTGTGTGTGTGTGTGTGTGTGTGTGTGTGCATCTGTATGAGCGTCCGAGTGTGTGTGTGTAAACCTGTGTGTGTGTGTGTGTGTGTGTGTGTGTGTGTGTGTGTGGGTGTGTGTGTATTTGTGTTTGATTGTAGGTCTGCATGTGTGCCTGTGTGTGTGTGAGTGAGACTGACTGTGTGTATGTGTGTGTGTGTGTGTGTGTGTGTGTGAGTGTGTGTCTGCATTTGATTGTAGGTCTGCATGTGTGTCTGTGTGTGAGTGAGACTGACTGTGTGTATGTGTGAGTGTGTGTGTGACAGATAGACAGACAGAGAGACAGAGAGACAGACAGACAGACAGACGTATAAGAGAGACAGAGAGACAGACAGACGTATAAGAGAGACAGACAGACAGACAGACAGCAAAATAGGAGACAGAAAGACAGACAGACAGACAGACCAACGTATAAGAGAGACAGACAGACAGCAAGACAGAAAGACAGACAGACAGACAGACAGCAAGACAGAAAGACAGACAGACAGACAGCAAGACAGACAGACAGACAGCAAGACAGACAGACAGACAGACAGACAGACAGACAGACAGCAAGACAGAAAGACAGACAGACAGACAGCAAGACAGACAGACAGACAGCAATACAGACAGACAGACAGACAGCAAGACAGCAAGACAGAAAGACAGACAGACAGACAGCAAGACAGAAAGACAGACAGACAGACAGACAGCAAGACAGAAAGACAGACAGACAGCAAAATAGGAGACAGAAAGACGTATAAGAGAGACAGACAGAAAGACGTATAAGAGAGACAGACAGACAGAAAGACATATAAGAGAGACAGACAGACAGACAGAAAGACGTATAAGAGAGACACACAGACAGACAGCAAAATAGGAGACAGAAAGACGTATAAGAGAGACAGACAGACAGAAAGACGTATGAGAGACAGACAGACAGACAGACAGACAGAGAGACAGACAGACAGACAGACAGACAGACGTATAAGAGAGACAGACAGACAGACAGACAGACGTATAAGAGAGACAGACAGACAGACAGACAGACAGAAAGACGTATAAGAGAGACAGACAGACAGACAGAAAGACGTATAAGAGAGACAGACAGAAAGACGTATAAGAGAGACAGACAGACAGACAGAAAGACGTATAAGAGAGACAGACAGACAGACAGACGTATAAGAGAGACAGACAGAAAGACAGACAGACGTATAAGAGAGATAGACAGACAGAAAGACAGAGTTACTTTTTAATGTGCAGCAGTGGGATTTGAACCCGGGTCTCCCACACAAAAGCTGCTTTCATGTCTTCTGCACTATATAACAATCATGTATAGTGTACACACCTGTAGTATTTAACTTTAGTGTCTGTGAATGTGTTGTTATGGTTACTACCAATGACTGTTTGTAAACATGCTTTGATCTCTGTAACGA